>JAWNLX010000587.1:12240000-12575000 GCA_035042055.1 Drosophila macrothrix | reverse complement strand
CGTGCCTCTATTCTTGCCTTGTGTGGGGAGTAGAGTAGTCACTCTGGCCCCATTCTCGCCAGCTGGTGTATTTCCCCAAAGGGAAAAGGTTCGTGGTTGGATGATATCCAAGGGCCGCCGGGCCGGTGTGAGTGATCGATCCATCGTTAAAGTATTTCATAGGATGATGGACCTTATCTAGTGACGTATGCAAGACTAACTGTATTCAAGTTTGGGACAGCAACAAAAGCTGAAAGTGATGCCCATTCCATTCCTTAAACAACACCACAGCCAACCCATAACTGTGTCGTCCCAAGTGCAAAATGCCAAAATGTTCAACCAAAATGAACGTAGAAAAAACAATCAACGCTATATTGTCGTCTAGCACGACACATAACAATACTAATAATACTAATAAAAAACAAAACAACAACAACAACAACAACTAATAAAAACTTAGCCATGACTTAATAGCGAAGGGGTGTGTGTGTTTTTCTTCTTTTTTTTCTTTTTTTGCTTTTTGTTTTGAGGTTTTTTGCCTTTTTAGTCGAGGTTACTGGGTTAAGTTTGTGGCTTAGCACGCATTTGTCAAGTTGTATCTGAGTGCACATCTGCGTCCCCAGCAACTAACAAACACAACTATTCGCAAAAGAATAACTTTTCTATTGCTTCGAGTTTGCTGTGCTGCGTTTTTTATTTTGTTTTGTTTTGTTTTTTTTTTATCGTAAAAAGCATAGAATTTGTCATCGCAGCCGTGATTTGTCATTCTTATAGGTTAGCCCATACACTTAGAGAAGCAATTTGACCTGAACGTTTCTCTTGGCTTTAGAAATAATATTCAAATATTAGAAAACATTTTTCTTCAAATTAGACAGGCTTTGCCTTGCCACAAATTGACCATTTTAAAAAGTAACCTGTTTTTTTCTTCTTCATATTATTTTTTAATATTTAGAAAAAAATCCTTTCGAAAATAGCTAATTATTATCTATTTATTATATAATTGTTAAATTAAAAACAAAAAAAACGAATATAATTCTTACTTAAACTCTAAGAAGCAAAGCACATTTTATGCAATTATTTTCGAGTTTTTATTCAAAAGAAATGTTATTTGATATTTTATTATGCATGCCGACAACAATTTGATGATGCTGATGATCATGATGATGATGATGTAGGGTGTATTATAATTTTGTATATATACAGCTCTTATAGGATGAATCTGTCGGGTCTTTATATATATATATGTATATATTTATATATAGTGTTTATCGTGCACTGTATTATCCTGTATCTTGTTTTTTCGACTAGAGTCTTGCAAGAAGGAATATATGTTAAATATGTAATATAAATATATGTTAAATGAAACTGTTAAATCGATAACATCGATCGATAAGTGGAAGTCGATAAAGAGCCAGAGTCACCAAAGTTTGAAGTTGAACGACTGTCAACCAATTTTCGCACATTGCTATCAAAAAAAATGCGCAGTTTTAAAGCGGATTTCATAAGTTTTGCAGGGTATATCCAGTCTGTCTCGATATTTAATGGTCTCGCATCGCTATTTTTTGTGAGTGTTGTGCCTGCTGTCTGCACGACCCCGGAAAGAGCGACTGGCAATGACCTTTGGCATTTGGCAATTGCCGTTGCTGCAGCGAAATATTAGCCTGGCTTACACGTTTACAGCATGCTGTGTGTGTGTGTGTGTGTGCGTGTGTGTGTGTGCGTGTGTATGTGTGTGTGTGTGTGTTTTCTGGTTTATAACTGCTCGAATTGTAAACCAAATTCTGTGCAAATATTGCTTAATATAACGCCCGACAACAACAACAAAACCAACAACAACAATCATAACTAACTCATTAGCACCGAAAACTTTTGGCGCTTTCTCTTTCCCCCCGTTCCCCCCATCGCTTTCATCAATTTCCGCCCTCCCTCGAATCAGTCTCACATCCTACTTACAACAGGGGTGGAATGAAAGTGGGTGGTGGGGTTGGGGTGGTGCTTGAGCTATTTTGTTTTGATTTGATTTGTGGGCTGTGGTTGTCTGTGCGTTGTTGGGGTTGTTCTTCTTGCAAAGTGTAGTTTCTGCCAATTTGAATAACACTTAACAGCCACTTAGTCATTTGCAACAATTACCAAACTATCTAACTCTCTCTCTCTCTCTCTCGCTCTCTCTCTCACACTTTTTTTGTCTGTTTCTGTCTCATGCAGGATATTGCGGCTTACATCAAGAAGGAGTTTGACAAGAAATACAATCCCACATGGCATTGCATTGTTGGCCGCAATTTCGGATCGTATGTGACACACGAGACGCGTCATTTCATTTATTTCTATTTGGGTCAGGTGGCCATTTTATTGTTTAAGAGCGGTTAAAGTCTTGTCGAGTCGGATGAAGTGGTGGTCGCGCGGCTGGAGGAACAGCAGCAGCAGCAGCAGCAACAGCGACAACAGCAACAACAACAACAACAACATGAATTAGATGTCGCTGCAGCTGCAGCTGCAGCTGGTGCCACGCAGCAGCAGCATTCGGCGAATGATGGGAGTGTGGAGATGAAAATGGTGCAGGATGAGGAGCAGCAGACAACATCAGCAGCAGCAGCAGCAGCAGCAGCAGCAGCTATTCGCAACTATGGAGTGACGCAGCAGCAGCAACAACAACAACAGCAACAGCAACAACAACAAAAGCAACAACAACAGAAGCAACAACAGCAGCAAGAATCATTAGATGAGAATGTGAATCTGGATATGGATCTGGATCTGGATCTGGATGAATTGGAGGAGGTGCCAGCTGGTGGTGGCAATAGCAATCAGGATGTCAACATTCAAGACGATCAAGTTGAACAGCATAATGTTGATGACAATGATGATGATGACGATGTTGATGATGATGATGATGATGATTTTGATGATGATGCGACCATAGTGGAGGACAGCGATGCAACCAGTTGCAGCAGCTGTCTGCGTGCCGATTTAGAGGAGGTCGAGTACCTTCAGCAGCAACAACAATTGGAGCTTGTACCAACACCACCGTCGCCACCGCCACCTTCGCCGCCACCACTTCCGCCGACTGACATATAAATAAATAATAAATAAATAAAAAAAAATTAAAAAAACAAAAATAAAATTTAAAAAAAAAAAACAAAAAAAGTTGCCGTTGCCGTTGCAGTAACTACCGAGTCCTGTACAGTTTTTTTTTACGCCGCCCAAAGTCGTAGGAACTAAATAAAACCTAATACAATAGGCAAGCACACACACACACACACACGCAGGCACATACACATACACATACACATACATTTATACAACTGCATTACAACGGCATTACCATAATGTATGTATCGACTTAAGCAACAGTTGGACCAACGCTGTTTAGTTATTCCTTTAACACATATGTCTCGATAATTTTGCTCTCAACAAGCCGACTCCAATTCTGTTTAAGTTATTATTCACATTTAGTTTTGCCCTTCCAATTGCAGGATACATTTGCTTAAATTGCTTAAATGTAATTGTAGTTGTTAAGCATGGAAAACTGTAACATACAACACACAAACACACACACACACACACATACATACACACACGTTTATATATACATATATATATATATAAAACACATTATTATTATGCATTTGATTTATGGTTTTCTTTCAATTTGGTTTAATTGGTTTTCTTTTTTTGCACGTTTGTTGGCATCATAGCTTAGCAAGTGCAGCAACCAAATCAACGAGTGGCTAATCGCAGACACACACCCACACACACACAGAAGCAGAGACACTTTAACATAGCACAGGCAACAACCACCACTGCAACCGAACGAACAAAGATCAAGCAACAACAAATATTATTTGGATTATAGTTGTCTGTCTTTAATTATTTGTATCTAACAAAAATTGCGCTGAAAAGAAACTGAATGATTGGAGAATTTTCCATATTTGTGTGCTATGTGAGCTATTTTTCTACAGCACTCTGGACATGAAATATAGCTGGATTTTTGATTGGAATTGTTTCTCCTATTTTTCCTTATTTATCTTTTTTTGTTTTTGTTCTTTTGTTTAGAGTCAAATGAGCAAACAGGAAGAAATAAACATAAAGAATTTCCATCCACAGTTGAAATTAAAAATAAAGAAGAAAAGAGCAAACCAAATGTTATGCAAAGTACTAAATAAACATGAAATATCTTGATAATTATCATCTTGTCGTTATCTAAATGTGCGCAATCTGTATGTTATTAAAATTTGATTTTTCATCAGCAAAATATATGCAAACGTAAAGCAAAAAGCAAACAAATATAAATATTGAACTTAAATTGGTGTAAATTATGCAAGCAAAGCAACAATAACAAAAGAAACAAAACAAAAAAAAAAAATGAATTAAACAGAAATAAGTAAACTACTAAAACCAGCTTAGGCAAACGAAAATTTTCAAATAAATACACATACATACGTAATTTCCTAATCCCCGTCACACACACACACACACACACACGCCCACACACACACAGTAACAGGACATTTAAAAGCAGGCATTTTGCACTCTCCCACACACACACACACACACACACACAACACATATAATAATATATTTGCCGATACGTTTTTTGTAAACAGCACCACTTTTTGCTATATATATGTATGTATTTAAGTTTTAGATTTTTGCTGCACGTTTTCACACAACTACTATTTATGCTAACGGTAAGAAAATTCTTAAAATTCACACACACACACACACAAAGGCACACACACACACACCGACACACATTCACACGTACTCGTAAATGGGGAAAAACCAAACTATAAACACGAAATGAATGTTTTCCTTAAATGATAATATAAAAAAAACCATCCCAACAGACACATGAGGACTTCTAATAGGTGTTTAAATATAAAATACATATAAAATGACAAAGAAGCATAATTTTATTGTCATAATGCAAATATTTGTGTGCTACAAGAGCAAAAAAAAAAAAAAACAAAAAATTACTAAGTAATAAATACAATTTTTTGATGTAAAACTTCGACGGGAAGATACAGGATACATGACACATTCAAATTATGTTTGATGTGATGAATGGCATACCATGTGTTAAAGAGGAGAAGTTAATCAAGACAGATTGGCATTTGTTATGATTTAGATTTTCAGTGGCAATTGCGTTAAAAGGCGGCACACATTGTTGTTGCCGTTCTTTTCACTTCTAAACCCGAACCGCAAACTCAAAGTATCAAGCTGCCACTTCCTCAACAAAAAAAATATAAAAGAAAAAAAAAATGTTGCAATTAAATAGTTTAACATTTAGTTTGTAACTTTAATTTGGTGAAGCTGCTTTACATTTTTTTTTTTTGTTTTTTACATATATCATTTTTGGTATTCTTTACTCCCCATATTATTATAATGGCTCTGTTACATTATTATTTGTTTTATTGTGCATGGAATGGACATTAAATAAGTTTTTGTAAGAATTAGTAAATTATATGAAAACAGGTGGAGAAATGGAACATTTAAAGTAAATACTTACGAGTAAGAAGTCAAGAGAAGGAACAAAAAAAAACCAAAAATTAAATGAGATCTTTAATGTGAAATAAAATTACTTATTGAAACCAATGAAAATCATTTACTCAGGCTGGGCAGAGGGGGCCGCACACCTGTCGCAAAGACGACAGACCATTTACGGGATGGCAATTGGACAATCGTCTTCCCAATATTCAATTCGCATTTGGTAAGGAAATCCAGTCCCAAAATCGGTGCCATCCACTTAGTAATGCAATAAATGAAATTCTTATGATAAATATAGCATGCAATATTTTTGATTTTTCTAAAACAGGTAAGTAAAACGATCTCTTATACTTTGATACCAAAGGTAAAGGTCAAGGCTTAAAAATTTGAGTGCTACGTCCACTAGGGGGCTAGGAAATCGATAAAATCGATAAGTGCAAATCGATAAAGCCACATATCTACCACAATTATGAGGCTACAATCACCACATTTAGTTGGTAGGTTGTTGGCGATGTCCTTCAAAGAGCGGCATATGCCACAAATATTTGGCCACGCCCACTCCCGCCTTCAAAATTTCAAAACGTCCATATCTCGCGTAATTTATGAGCTACAGTTAGCAAACTTGGAAGGCAGATTACTAGCATACATCTAGTTCAATTTAAAAGGCAAACTTGAAATGTACTTCTGGCGTCAATTACAAAGCGTAAATACTATAAAATAAAGCCATTTCATTCTTTCGTTTAGCCTTTTATTAAATTTCTACATCCACTAGGGGGGCAAGCTCGTATACGTGTTAAAATACATATAATTAAATGTAATAAGCTTGAACATAATGTTTCTCAACTTGGCCATTTTTGAATTTAAATTTAAATTCTTCTTCTTCGCTCAGCGAACACTTTCACAGTGAATGTCAAATGTTTATAGTGGTCCAAAGAAAGTATCACAAAAATACTGACAGATAAAAAGACAAATAAAAGTTAAGTTGAAACAAAAATGAAGTTGGCAGCACTGCGATTGCAATATGTTGTCGAAACAGAATTGCAGCAGGCTGGCAGCATTGTTGAATATATAAGTAGATTTTTAAGCATTGAATCCTTAATAAAAATTACAACTTTTAATCAGTAGCAATTGACTTATTTTACGAAATAAAAATTTTAAAAAATATTAAAAACAATCAAAATTAAAATGGGATCAATCGATCAAAAATTGCTATTCAAAGCGGCACTCCTTGTGAATTCAGTTAGTTGATCTTGATTCCTATTGATATTTTCAAGCGCTAGTCACTTATGGGCAGCACAGAGTATTAAAATACAATATTCAATATCAAGTATATTAATCAGAAATAAACAATGAAAAGAAGTTCAAAACGGTTGGCGTCAAATATATTCAATTATGTTTCAAAAATATCAAATATCCAAACTGCAGCGCACTGCCTATCGATTCATCGATAAATATCTCCGCCGATATTAACGATCAATTCATCGATTTTTTTGTTGGCGAATAACCCAATTGTACACAATAACTAGCAGCAGCAGCCATGCTCATGAATCATATAGTTAGGAGAGAAAGGCAAGAACAGACATACAACTTACATTTTCATTTTTATTTTGTACACCCTCAATTAATCATTTTGTCACACATACACACACACACTTAGTCAGATTGAACACAAAGCCAATTAGTTATTATGCATAAATTTTTTTTTTTTTATATTTTTCTTAATATTTATTTAAAATTCGAATTTGAAAAAGGTACAAAAGTCATTTAGAAAGAGTTGTTCAAGTTTTATCGAAAATATCTTGCGGTACAGTCGCAAGTCAAGTGGTAAGTTATCAACGCATACACACACACACACAGATTCATCATCATTTCCTGTGTGTGAAAGTGCATGTGCATGTGTGCGAATACAAAATGGAGGTGGCCCATTCACAATTTTTTTTCTTTTCACTTTAAATTTCAGTTTGTTGTCAGTTAAAGAAAAGCACACGTTGCAGTTAACTGCAAGTAAGTGCTGAATCACCAGAATGGATTCCATGGATTCCAGGCAGTCGATTTCGAATAGAAATCAGAAAAAAAAATTATCTATATATGTATATATAAGAAGACGTGTTTGTGTGTGCTTGAATCCCAAGATTTCCGGCTAGAAGATTTGCTGTGTGACACGTTGCCAACAATCAATGAAGTTTGCTTATTATTTCTCTTGCAGGTTTTACAGTGGTGGCCATCACAAAGGGTAAAAAAAAAGAACTTTTCTAGCACTAAGCTTTCGAAATCGGTTTGAGCGCGCATTGAACAGTGTGTCCAAGCCGATTTTCAAAGCAAACAAAATCCAAATCAAAAAAAAAAAAAAAAAACGTGTGTACATATCTGAGTTTTCAACGATTAAAAAGTGAACAGACAAATGTTAAATACTAATTGTTAAAAATACAGATGTGTTGTTGTTTCGGGTATTTGTATGTGTTATCCGTTCAGTGACACGAAAAAGAGTGGGACAAAAATAAAGACAACAAAAGAAAAACACTATAAAATAAGAACAAAAGTTGGTGTAACGTTATACAAGCCGAAAAAGAAAAACAGAAAATAAAAGAAAACCAACAATATATTAAAGGCATGTAAAATGTTGCAAAAAAATAGCTTAGATTATAAAGTCGAAAAGAAAAAAAAAAAAATGGTAACGTTTTACGTGCCGGTCAATAAACTTTAGAAAATGTAGTTAGTTTAAAAACAAAATATGATTGTAACGTTTTACGCGCCTTAACGAGTACATTTCAAATATATTGCTTGTAACTAAAACTGAAAAAATCCGACAATTTATATTTACTTCAACTGGTATGTGGGTAAATGGATACATGGAAGAGAAGAAGTGGTATTCCTTCTCTTTCATTTTGATTCTCCTCATAGAGATCGAGATGTAGTTGTCTCTTTCCCTTTCATAAAAAAAAAATAACCGTCTCTTTCACTTTCATGGATAGCGATGAAAGAGAAAATAAACATTGCGCTGCATGGAAAAGAGCGGACAAGCTAGTTGAATGGAAATACATACGCTTGTAGGTTATTATCGAATTATGCTGTTATAGTCTTGTCTCATTTATGTGAAGTTAGCTTGTTGTTGGCTTAGTCCTGTCCGCCATTTTAAAACTGTCAATATTTTATATTGCTTGAAGTTGGCTTCGCTTAATGTTCGACAAACGTGAAGGTAGCTGCATGTTACAGTTCGACTAACTTGAACTTGGCTGCGCATAATTGCTGATTCACTTGTGGTGCGTGTCATTGCTGTGCTAGGGATCCGAATTTAGTCTAGACAAAATCTTCCAATGCTCACGTTGAACGCAAAATTAGCACCAGCAAACGCAAAGTCAGCAATATAATGTTCAAAACGATTAAGACAACTATCGATATTGTCCATCACACTATCGATATTTCGTGTCGTGTAGTGCTGCCAGATGTTGCTTTTGCGTGAAAATCGCGTCGCGTCGCAATATTATTACAATTAACATAAAAAGTAAATAAAAGCTTTGAAAAAATCCACCTAAAATATTGTTAAAAAGTTTCAAGTACAACGGACCCGGGGGAAAGTGTGTAAAAGCCAAAAAGAAAAGTGAGCTCTGCAGCTGTTGTATGTGTATGAATGTATATGTGCCTATGTATACATATGTATGCGCTTGTGTATGAGTGTTGCCTTGATTTTGTGTCATACGTGTGTATAAACTACATACATATATTTATTTGTATGTATATACACATCATTGTGAATAATTCTTGTAATTACATATGCTATTCTGCTATTTGAGCCAATTGCTTACAAAAAAGAAAACTGCAACATTTTGGTTAAAAGGTAGTGTGGTCCAATTGGAACAGAGCAATACACAGACAGACATGCATACAAGTATTTACACACATGCATAAGTACATAAGTACACATACACACACAGGCATATACGTGTTTTGTTAGGCGTGTGTGTGTGTGTGTATGTGTGTGTGTGTGTTGTGTTGTGTCCATTGTGGCCTTTGCTTTGCTTCTGTGCAGTGCTGTAGTCTCACTTGGATTCTTTTTTTTCTTTTCTTTCGTATGGCGACTTAATTTTGCAGTGTTTGCAACGCGAGCAAGCAAAATATAAGAAAAAAAAATTAAAAGTGAATTGAATCACATACACGGAAGAAATAAAGGCGAAATAAAACGCAACGACATCCAGGGACAACAACAACAACGACAAAAAGAAAATCATGGTTTTGGCATAGAAAGACATTGTGGTTAACAACGGATGCAGTTCGTGTATGCGTCTTGCGCTGCAATGTAATACATATATGGAAATGTCAAAGGCGATTTGCAAATGTTTTGCTGCATAACAACAATAAGAGTAGCTACAATAATAACAATATGAAAAACAACAGGAGCAACAAGAAAAATAAAGCTAGCAGGTGCATAAACAAGAACGCTGAACTAGTTCAATCTAATTGGAAATGGACTGTTAGTTAACAGTGCACTGTTGATGAGCAGTCTACAATTTGCATTAACAGCTGTAATTGCATTATTTGCACAGCTGTTTGGCCTCAAACACAAACACGGACATAACTAAATGCGCATGTGTGTCTGTGTGTGCATGTGTATACATCAAATTACATAAAATTCATCAAATTTGTAGCATTGCGCGTGTGTGCGTGTAATAAAATTAATAATAACAACAACAACACCACCACCACCAATGTGACTTGAGGGCAGATGATCTGAACTGCTTCGCTCAAAGCGACCAGCAATGACGAAGGTCAACTGACGTTGCCGTTTGTCTCTATGTTAAACTTATATTGTTTAGTGTATGTGTGTGCCTGCGCGTGTGTGCGCGTGCCTGTGTGTGTGTGTGTGTGTGTTTGTTACTACCAATAATAACGCATTTTTCATTTGGTTTATTTTTCCAACTAGTGCAATATACGCAGTAACTGCCTAAGTACAAGAGCAAGAGCAAGAAAAGAAAAAAACAAATAATTAATAAGTAAAATTTAACCGTGGGTAGCGCGCTTAACTTAAGCCGCAACAAAAATACACAAAATAACAAGAACAACACTAGCAGCAACAACAACAACAACAACGACCAGAGATCAACACAAGCATCAACAGCAGCCAGTTACAGCGGGCAGAGAGGCGGACGGACGCGCAGATAGGCAGGCAGTCAATCAATCAATCAATCAATCAGCCAACCAGCCAGCCAGCCAACGTAGAAGAGAACCAATAGCAAAAGTTTTGGACAGGACAGAGCGAGGAGTAGATAAAGCATAAAAGGTCAAAAGGGAAAGGAAAAGAGAAAAAGAAAGCGAAGCAAAGCAAAGCCAATCGAAGCCATGGACTCGGATAACGATAACGATTTCATGGACAACGTTGACTCCGGCAACGTATCGTCCGGCGATGATGGTGACGATGATTTCGCCATGGAGGTGGATATGCCAAGCACAACGGAACGAACACAGGAAACCGATGACTATCAGTTCAAGGTGCTAACCACAGATGAAATAGTTCAGCATCAGCGCGAGATAATCGATGAGGTTAATCGTGTGCTAAAGGTGAGTGAGTCACTCCAAATTCTACACACCTCACACATACATATATACATATATACATTAGTTGGAATTGCATTAATAATTCTCTTGCGACGATTATCGCTTTGCCGTTTGACCGATAAGAATGAGCAGCTGCTCGTCTTAAGAGAAAGAGAGAGAGAGAGACAGTTGACTCATAAGATATTGCTTGTGTGTGTCTCTCTCTCTCTCTCTCTCTCTCTAGCAGTGCGTTTCTGTACTCAATCTTAGTCAGCACAGTTTGATGACACCTATCAACAAACTGCAATCTGAAATTCTATTCATACAGCGTTAATCTACGATTCCAATTGAAACAATGGCTTTCCTCGATTTTCCATGATCGAGAAAATTAACCTATGGACTGATCACACTCAGTCAGTCAGATCGATTTGCTTCTATAATATATTACCTTATATCCATTGATGTATTTTCTTCAATTTGACATATATGTTTATATATATATATATAAATAATAATCGTTTATTAATGTGTGATTTCTCCCTTTACTTTGTCTCTGCTGATGATGATGCTGACGCAGCTATACACGCCCAAAACACGAATACTGCTGAATCACTTCAAGTGGGACAAGGAGAAGCTGCTGGAGAAGTACTTCGATGGCAGCGATGATAATACGGAAGAGTTCTTTAAAAGCGCTCACGTCATAAATCCATTTAATAAGCCAACCGAGGCGGTGCAGCTAAAGGTACAACAATATCATTTCACATATATATAAATATATATATATAATCTCTCTAAATCTTAATCTCGCATTTATTCCATGTAGACGACACGGAGCCAGTGTGAAGAGTGCGAGATTTGCTTCTCAGTGTTGCCGCCCGATGTAAGTGAACAGAATTGAGCTAAAACAGAGAGTATATTATATATATAATACGATATTATATTACTGCTTTAGGCCATGACTGGATTGGAGTGCGGTCATCGTTTTTGCCTGAATTGCTGGCGCGAGTATCTGACAACGAAAATCGTTACAGAGTGCCTCGGGCAGACCATATCGTGTGCGGCGCACGGCTGTGATATATTGGTTGATGATGTGACCGTTACCAAGTTGGTGCAAGATTTGCGGGTTAAGATTAAATACCAGCAGCTGATCACCAATAGCTTTGTGGAATGCAATCAGCTGTTGCGCTGGTGTCCGTCCGTCGATTGCACGTATGCGGTTAAAGTACCGTATGCGGAATCGCGTCGCGTCCACTGCAAATGCGGCCATGTATTTTGTTTTGCCTGCGGCGAGAACTGGCACGATCCGGTGCAGTGCCGCTGGCTAAAGAAATGGATCAAGAAGTGTGACGATGACTCGGAGACGTCCAATTGGATTGCGGCCAATACCAAAGAGTGTCCCAGATGCAGTGTGACCATCGAGAAGGATGGCGGCTGCAATCACATGGTATGCAAGAATCAAAACTGCAAGCATGATTTCTGTTGGGTGTGCCTCGGCTCCTGGGAGCCGCACGGCTCATCCTGGTATAATTGCAATCGCTACGACGAGGACGAGGCGAAGGCTGCTCGCGATGCACAGGAGAAACTTCGCTCCTCTCTGGCCCGGTAAGAGTCACATTCTTGTTGTTATTGACAGTTTTACACAGTTTTTTAGAGCGTATACAAATAAGATAACGATAGGATAAGCTAAACGAGGGTTGCCAGATTGTTACGTTGCAAACATTTGAGTCAGATTTGGAATACAAATTAATGCTGAAACTGTTTTGTTTGGTTTAATTGCAGATATCTACATTATTACAATCGCTACATGAATCACATGCAGTCCATGAAGTTTGAGAACAAATTGTATGCCTCTGTCAAACAGAAAATGGAGGAGATGCAACAGCACAACATGTCCTGGATCGAGGTGCGTCTGAGTGCGGCTGAGAAGCCAGCAAAAGTGCAATAATCATAAATTCAACTTTCTCGTTTTCCTTTTCATATTCGTTTGGCAGGTGCAATTCCTGAAAAAGGCTGTCGATATACTCTGCCAATGTCGCCAGACTCTTATGTACACATACGTGTTTGCGTATTACTTGAAAAAGAACAATCAATCCATGATATTCGAGGATAATCAGAAGGATCTGGAGTCGGCAACAGAAAAGCTATCCGAGTACTTGGAACGTGATATTACATCCGAGAATCTGGCTGATATTAAACAGAAAGTCCAGGATAAATATAGGTATAATATACCTACTACCAATATCTACTACTATATCTGTTCGATATGGATTCAATTGATGTGTTTTCATTTTTTGTAGATATTGTGAGAAGAGATGCACAGTACTGCTCAATCATGTGCACGAAGGCTATGAAAAGGATTGGTGGGATTATACAGAATGACGCGAGTCCTGGCTGGATAACTAAGGTGATGCGAAATCGTGTGTGTAACTAGCAATTTGGCGTTTAGCAGTAGCAACTAGCGGCTAGCAGTAAGCGGTATGCATTAACTGCTAGCAACAAAATGTAAACAGAGTAAATCTAACAATAATAAATATTGTAACAACAACTACAACAACAACAATAAGAACAACAACAACTACACATAGAGGCACCAGAATATTGGAGGGAGGCGTACAAGGAGCAAATTGAGTTGATAAACATCGTTGCAACAATCGAGAATAACGTAAAGTAAATACCGTCAAATAAACCCGTAATGCAGTTGCGCAAGTTGTGGCAAAACAAGATAATACAGAATAAGTGAAGTTATATTAAACCATACTATATGAAATATATATATATATATGCATATATACATTTTTTCTCTTCGTGTTGAGCAGCAACTCTACCAATCGAGCAGACACACACACAACACACACACACACATTCACACAGAATTGAGAGTTGCTGATTATAAATACAGAAAAAACAAAACAAAACAAAAAAGAAAAAAAAGAAAAAAGGAAGAAAAAAAAAACAAAACAAAATAAATAAATAAATAAAAAGATAGTTTGTGAATTTATTCGCAACGCTGGATCTTCGTGTTATCAACATTAATTTCCGTTTGACAGTTTCCCAGTTAAACCCATCAAATAAATAATCGCAATAGAATATAATATAATACACACACACAGTCACACACAGCCACACACACAGCCACACACACACACACACACACACACACACAGCTAACATAGCCAGGAACAACATTTGTCCCGCTTCCTGTACCCTGTACCCCTTCTGTATGTATATGTGTATGTGCTATGTATGTAGACCTAGGCACCCTAGGTAGATGTAGTGATTTTTAAACTATTTTTAAACACACACATTTTTTTTTTCAGTTTTCTCTAGTTTTTGAACAAATGTGCTTAGCATATATATATATAAATATATTTATATATATTCGTTCGTATTGATCAGGAAGCAATGTTTATTAGGATTTATTTCATTTTCCATTTGTTTGGTTTCGAATGCATTACGCAAATCTGTATAATACACTCTATAAAAATATATATTTATTCGCGATTATCACAAACAATTTGGATGCGAGCAGAACTAGATCCCGTAAGCTTGCCGTCTCCAAAGCAATATATATTTACATTATTACCATTATGTGAATGTGAATAATATGTAATAAAACCGAAACCGAAACCGAATTCAAGCCTTGTGAATGTTTAAAAACCCGTCGAGGAAGCGCAGTTGGTAGGTAGCCAGGCAGGTAGACACACACTGCCCATTTTATTTGTTTGCCTTGGTTTTGTTTGGTTTTTCATTTCCATTTCCATTTTTACGTTCCCCACTGCGATTGTCATGGCAGAATAAACCACAAAACAATAATATGTAATAAAATGCTTATAAAGTACCATATGCTAGATAACTGTTCTTGATCCAAGCCTAAATCATAAGCCAAGTTTCAAATCGCTGTACATAGACATAGTTGAGAGAATGTTCATGGTTTCTCCTTGGGCTGCATGCTGCTTCAGGGCCGTCGCCATGCCCACATCGTCCTTCACTCCTCGTTCTTCGTCATACACGATTCTATTCTATAGAGATACTTAAAACTCTATGTATGTATGTATGTATGTATGTATGTGCTACCAATAATATGTATAACAAAAGCAAAACTTAATGAAATGCTGTAAAAAGTTTAAAGTTGTTCAAGTTGTAGCAAATGAAAGCAAAAAAACAAAAAAAAAAACGTATTCAGAAAACTAAAAAAAAAAAGACAAAAATGATGTAAAAATTATGAGAAACTATGTATGTATAACTAAATAATGATGAAATGTTGCGAAAAATTAGTGAAAATAAAAATTAAATTACAAAACAATATACAACGGCCTTCAAGTCTAGTGTGGAAAATAACATCTTTCCGATTTGAAACCTCTTTGATCATGGTTTGACTTTTCGATTTGTACTGCATTCAAGTTCTGCGCGCTTGGTTCTTGCTCCTTATGCGATTCCTACATCCTATATACTGAATTCCCTATGAAATAATGAGCAGGTGTTGCCCATAAGCTGCCCCCGTACGCCTACAGCCAACCAATACAAATCAATAAGTTAATTTGCGCAATTAAACTAATTCGCAGTTTTATGCCCAACAATTTTCTTCACACGAGCACACTCCGTGAATTGATATGGATTGGATAGGAAATGGAAATTCACGTACAGACTTTGTGGGTCTAGGGTCTGTCACGAAGTATGTGTCTTTTGGAGATCAGCGCGTGAAATGAAAAACAAATCATTTTTAAGACTCTCTGTCTCTTTCTGTCACTGTTCCTCTATCTCTCCCTCTCTCTGTCTCTGCAATTTACATTCGATTCAGAACTAGCTGTACATATTAAATAATGATTATGACGTTCAATTTGGCTCAGCTAACTGATTTATACAGGTGTCGACGGCAGCAGATGCCCAAAAGAACGACGACCAACAAAACGTTTACGAACAACGGGCAGAGAGGAGGGGTCAACAACTCACAAAATTCAACACATAAAAACAGCAATTGAAAATCAATTAAGTTGTGCAACAAAACGTTTACGAATGTGACACAGCGCAAGACAAAAAACAAAAAAAAACTCCCAAAAATAAAACAGCAATTTACACATTTTATTGTAATTTTTTTTTTTTTTTTTTAAAAGGGGAAAAATGCAATTTTTATTTTCAATAAATTGGTAATTTTGTTCTTCCTTTCATTTTTAGTTGACTTGTATTTGTATTTTGTTTCAATTACTTTGATTTGTTGTTCGTTTTGCTTTACTTGTGGATTTACTTTACATTTGAGTCGCGCGACTGTGTCTACTGTACACTGTACAGTAGTTACTCTTTATATGCAACGCACACAAGTTGTTGCTTGCGATTCGTTTGTTGTTTGTTAAACTTGCTTATTGTTGAATTAGGCGCATATTTAAATTTTTTTTTTTAATTTATTCATGTTTTTGATTTATGTATGTATATTAAATATGTAAGAAAACATTGATATTCAATTTAATTGTTGAAGTTTTCGTTACGTTTTCTGAGGAATGTTTGTTTTTTTTTCTGTTTTATTTGCATTTTAATATTAATTTTTCATGAAGTTTTTACGTTTTTGCATTTTTAAATTATAAGAAATAGTTATATGCTTATATTATGTTTGTTGCTGTTTTTGAAGTTGTTTACTTTTCAGACAGTACAAATATTATTACAAATGATTTGCTTATTAGTAAAATATGTTAACATTTTTTACTTTTATTTTATTTTTTTTTTTTTTTTTGTTCATTGCAGTTTGCTACACACAGAAAGAAAACAGTCGAAACAAAACAATAGAAATGTGTAGAATTGTAGAAGGCAGAGCAGTTTTACATCATTTTTTGTTCTTTTCATATTTAACATTTATGGAGTACATAATATAATAAACATATACGTATCATATTTATGGAATACATTTAGTGAGATATACAAACTAAAAACGTAAAACGTTTGCTACAGTAAATGGCCAAAGAGCAATGCGTCTACAAGAGTGCTAACGGTTCTGTTATTATTTTTTTTTTTTTTTGTATTTTTGTATTTTTTTTAATTTTCTTTTCTTATCTTTTTTGTTGTCTATACAGCTGCAGTGACGCTTTGCATCCGTGAGAGGAGTATGCGTGAGATACGCAAATAGATTGAGTGACATTTTTTGTTGTGGTTTTGAGACACTGTTCATATACATATATGACAATACACAGCGCTATATATTAAGTTACATACATATTGAATAAATATAATTATGACAATACAATAAGACAAAGAAAAAAAAAAACCATACATAATAATAATCATATTGGTAATAATAATAATTGTGTAAATTGTAAATATCACAAGCAGACGTCACTTGCATCGTTGATAAATGTAAATATGTGTATATGTATATACATATATATATAAGTATATGCATGTGTGTGTGTATAAATATAGTTATGCGTGTGTGTGTGTGTGTCTATGTGTTTGTGTTGTACTGCTTAATAAAGTGTTTGTTGCTTCTGTTTTTCATACAATTTTGGATGCAATGCGTGCGAATGTGTGTGTGTGTGTGTTGCATGTGTGTGTGTGCGTGTGTGTGTATGTACGTGTGTGTTAAGCTTTCACTAAGATCGACATTGAAAAAAACTTGGTTTTTTTTACTTAAACCTAAACTAACTATTACTATATTCTGCCGATTGTATTGTTTCAAAATAATTATATAATTAAAAAAAAAAATCTTAGATCTTTTACACACTTCACACTTACACACACACACACACACTCACACACCTCTCTCTACACACACGCAATTGCCTTAACTTGTGTTGATCCAGAATTTTGTGAATTTTCGCACTCTCGATTCAATAACTAGTTATAAACAGCTCTTAGGTGTAACTAACATTTTTCGATTAGAAAAATTATAATGAGTACATATTTCCAACTTGGTTTTCTTGCATTGATGTTTTGTGTAACGCTTAACGCTTAAATTGAGTGTACTGCTATATATACCAATGGTTTCTTCAGACAATTGAAATGTATATGCTTGCATATATACTCACATTTATTGTTTACGTTTACACATACATATATATAAAGTTCATTCTATTTCATACACATTTATGTAAAGTTAAAATTGACTTTTTACATTATTAGCAGCTTTGTGTATTTTCTATTACTGTAATTTCTACTACTGATGCATGAGTGAACCAAAAAAAAAAAGGAAGAATATTTTATATATATATATATATATGTTGTATTCATTTATATGTATGTATATGTATATGTATGTGTATAATTGTAATATACACGCTATTATTTATAATCAAATTGTTTACGTTTCATGCTTTTTTTTTTGTTCTTTTTAAATATTTTGTTAATGAGAATCGTCATTTTCACTTTGTTGTATATATATATATATATATATATATATATATATATTTGCTTAATTGGTGCTTTGCTTTGTATGCTTTGTATGTGTTCATTTTAGGTGATGGTTATTCATGTGTTCATGTTGCTTATAATTTTGAAACATTTTGTTGCTGCTGTTAACATTATTTCATTTTTTATGCTTTTGATTTTTTATTTTTATTAATTTCTATTGTTTGTATTGTTGTTGAACCCATTGCCTGTCCCTATATGTATGTATATATATATATATATAATCAATCGCATCATTTACAAATATCATAGTTAATATATTTTACAATATACATAAGATATAGCACTTAAATTTTAATATGTATGTGGGGATCTGGGGATTGTGTATGTTGTGGCTTTATCTATCTGTGGCAATTGGGTGTTCTTGTCTTGCTTAAATTTATGCCGAAACGGTTACAGAAGCGGAAACGGACCCGGTTACAAAAGGAGGCATACGACTTTTGAGTTGACCGCACAACAAACACAACACAAAAGTTATGTATGTGAATAGGTTGATAAATAACACAGGAAATTTGGATAAACAATGAATCAAAACTCAAAATTTGCGTGTATTTTATGTGTGTGTAAGACTGTATTGGGTCGGTCGCTGTGATGTTGAGATGATTAGATTGCAATATATATATTCATATATAATGCGGTTAATGAGCCTGTTGCAAGAGTGCATCTTAATCACCGCTGTCTTCCCATTTGCGCTCCTCCATTATCCGATCAAAGCAGTCCGCAAGAAATGCGTGCTAAAAGCAAAAGTTGTAAAAAATGTAAGTAAATCAGTAGAACAGTATAACAGTGGGGCTAAGCTATATATATATATATATATAAATGCAAATATATATATATATATATGCAAATATATTTAATTACATATGGCGTGTAGACTTTGACCCAACGTGCTGGCTTATCTGGACGATTGTACTGAAAGCAAAATGACATGGACTCCTCATCGCTTTCGGAGTGCGTTATGCTATCCCATGTTAGCTCGACCATTTGCGCCTCCAGCGAGCCATCCTCGCGGCAGGCGTGCAGACGAAAGCTCTTCATTCCTGCACAATATGAAAGAGACAAGCATCGATTAGCCAACTAATTGCAATATGTGTAGAGGGGGAGAAAGAGAGAGGGAGAGGGAGAGCAAGATAGAGAGAAACTCACCCACGGCGGGTACAACATGACCATCCTTGCGACTATCACAGGAGCAGTGTGGAAAGACAACATCACCGTAGCCGGGCAGTGTGCGTGCCAATGCCAAATAGTCGTTGGCCTTTTTGGCATCCTGCAGCGCTTTCAGTTCATAGAGTCGGCCATCGGCGCGTATATTGCCGCGATTCACCTCATCGACGGCCTGATAGAAGATGAACCGTGCCGCCTGCTCGCCATCGGGCAGCGTCAGCTCCTTGCCAACGGAGAAGAGCCAGCGTCGCACACAGAGGCATGTCGAGGAGGCGGTACTATAATTCTGAACGTACAGTTGATGGGGTATCTCGTGCGGCTGCAGCTTGCGCTCAAAATTGTATTCGACTATTTCGAACAGATAGAAATATTGTTGCGTGTACGCTGTGAGATTGGCGCGCTGCACCAATATCTCCCAGACGACCTGAGCATTGGATGATTTCTTCACCGATACGCTGGTGACCTCATGATCGGGCAGCATCACCTTAATGTCCACCGGCGATGCGGATATATCATCTTCGGTATCGGTTAGAAAATCCTGCACCGCATCGCTCTCAGCGATGACACGCACAGCGCACACCTTCTCCAGATACTGTTCGAGGCCACGTCGACGTGTGTCCAACTGCTGTTCGCTCAGCTGGAATGGCCACTTGCCGGGCAGCTTGGGAAAATTGAAGCCGCTAAACTCCTTGCGGAGCAGCGAATGCAAATTGGCAAATTCTCGATATCGACGCGAGCACAGCTGCCGTCCGGCCATATGGATGTTGAACACAATGTAGCGCTCCCCATTCCGATTCACAATGGTGTAGTCGGGTATGCTGCACCACAAGCCATCAACCAAAAAACAAATGATTCATTTATTGATGTATTCGCGTTTGTATTTAGTATAGAGTGTCAACTCACCTAATGGGCAAGGAGCGCTTGTCGGAGTAGTCAATGTAGGAGTAGCCGCTTTGATCCTCCTGCGGCTCCAGTCTATCTGCTTCCTGCTGTGTCACAGATATCACCGTCAGGGTCAAGCAATCCCCACCAGATTTGATCAGATCCACCACCTGCTTGTGTGTGGCACCCTCCACGCTGACGCCATTGCTGCACAAATAACAAATGTATGAAAACAATAATTAATTATAATAATAATATTTTCAATTAGGGGCAGCCTGTAGCCACGCACCGCAAGCAGCGACGCTCCATGGCGCTGAGATGGACAAAGGGCACCCCATGAAAGGGCAGCATTATTGAGGATCAATAAGTGCAACAACAACAATAAGTAGACCGGAGGAGTTGTCACTGCGATTACCCATCTCCAAATGAGAGGCTGCTCTTGCTGCGCTGTGCAATTTAACAAGAGACACAACAGAAACAGAAACAGAGCCAATAAGATGGTCAGATCAGATCAGAGAGTGGGAGCGAGTGAGAAAGAGGATCAAAGTGATTGCTTGGATCACCTTGTGGCACTTGTGGCGCTGATAGCTGATAAGCACAGCAAACAGGCCAGTAGTCAATCTACAGACAAACGATTCGATTCGATTCGATTCGATGCGATGCGATTCGATTCGGGTCAAGTCGAATTTGTTTATGATAAACTCGATTCAATTGTTGTTGTTCAATACAATTTTTAATGGGGCAAGTAAACTTATATTCCATATTTGCAATTAATTATAGCAATTGCTAATCGGTGTTTTCAATTCGAATTCGAATTCGAATTCGAATTGTGTATACACTTTACAATTGAATTGAACTGATTGTCTACAAAAGAAGTCTGGTGAATTGAAGAATCTGAAATCGATGTCTGGCAACGCCAATCCACGTGACGTCACAGCGATCAATCTTAACAGGTGTGTGCGAATTTCGCTTGTAGGTCTTGCCTTACCAACAAATTTGATTTGCACTAATCAAGTGCTGACAGCTCCAATGCCCTTTCGCTACTATGTATTTGTGAGCAAGTTTTGGTTTCAGCACATTAAATTGATTATTTGATGGGCTGCTGCTGATGCTGCTGCTGCTGCTGCTGCTTGTTGTTGGCTTCCTGGCCAGCTACCTTTGGCCACCAATTGGGCCAACAATGGACGCTTCGAGGTCTTCTTAGGCATTGTCAATGCTGATTTTGCTGTAAGACTCGCTCTATCTGTGTGTGTATTTGTGTGTGCGTCTTTCCGGTTTGACTTTTGCCACCGCAGCACAAATAAATAAATCGCAGCTATCGCTTCTTGTCGTGTCGCGCTGGTGACGCACAGGGACTACAATAACAACAACAACAACAACAACTACAACAGCAACACAAAATCACAAACAAAATAACATGACTCACATATTGAAGTCTAGCTAACATGCATATTTAACGTGTGTGCGCCATAAATGATATGAGAATAATAGATACTCTTTGATTGGGCTTTGGCATCTGGCTGTCAGTCAAACTTAACGCTAGATGAGGAAAGATAGCTGCTACCTTTAAAGCAACAGAGAGATCGATTACTTTATCAGCACTTTCATTCAATTCGAGTGGCAACCCAAGTAACATTTGGCACAAGGAATTTGCAGTTTTCGAGCTGCTTGTTGTAGGGAAAGGAGCCAAAATCAAAAATCCAAAATCCAACAGCTAAACAGATATACACAGACTTATCTGTTATCTGTGTGTTATCATACTCGTATACCATATACAGTTAGTATACCCTATGCGAGGCGCCGAACAGAGTGCAAGAGACAAGCTCTAAGCTGAGATTGAAACCCAAGCCAAGAGTTGCCGTTGACAGAAAACCAGTTTCAGTTGCTGAATGCCAAGAGAGAGGCCAGAATGGCGCTGCATTTACCCATTTCAAATGGGTAAGAAGGAAGCGACTGCGACCCGAGAATACCGGATATATATTCTGATCGGTATTAACCAGCCAAGTCGATTTAGCCATATTCATATGTATGATGACGATAAGAGCCAGAGACCTCAAGCATGGAATATAGATTCTCGTTTACCCAACACAAATCAAATTTATTTCATTTATATATATATATATATATATCTGGCATCTGAAAACTGTAACTGTAACTCATCTAAACTGAATTTCTATAAAATCAAATAAGTTGCATAGAATCAGGTCGTTTTACAGAAAAGATTGTTTTCATTCTTGGGGTGTATGTGTCGTCGAAGCATTCCTGGATTTTGTATCTCGTGAAAATAAACCAAATCCGTATTTATGTTTCGACTAATCATAAAACCAAAATGTCGATAATAAATTGAATCCAATGGCATTTTAAACTTAAATTTAAATACATTATAACCAATAAATTGTTAACTATTTTACACTGTTGCTACTACCTTATTTTCCAGGCGCATTAATCTGATTATGAACTAATTTAAATCGGTGTAATAGTAATAATAAAAGTCTAAAGTGAATTTAAACTATTTGATAACAATTTTCTAGCTACATGTCTAGGGTATCTGCCAGTCGCTAGCCCCTAGATAAGTAATCACACACAGTATTCTGACTAGTTGTTAATTTCTTATTTCTGTTTTTTTTTTTTGTTTATGTCTTTGCTGTCCATTTGTTAGTCAGAATTTCACCTTGGTTTATTATTGCTGTTCCTTCGCACACTTCTTGAGTAGTCCACAATTTGCATTTGCAGCACACCCGCGAACCCGGCCCGCCCCCGACTGCAAAAAACACGCAAAACATGCGCTCTCAAACACACGTGCATTAATTATTAATAACTATTGGGAGTTGGCTCCATCTTGGCATAACTACAACTTAAACAGATCGATAAAGCCAAACAAAAATAACACAAGTTCGAACTGGTAGATACCCTGCACCTGGTCGATAAGTTTTCTAGCTACAAATCAGCGTAATTTGAAAGCTATATTCTTGACTGGGTCGAGTTTCCAGGTCGAAGACAGGCCAAACGATTTAGGCAAAGAATATACTTGGAATACTCATCGGTCTCTCTAAACTAAGAGGTCAACTAGCTAAACTATGTATAATATACAATCAGTGACGGAATTCGCCGATTTTGTGACAATGGGAAGGAATACTCAAAGCACAGCATGTCGGCAGAAGATGCAAGGAAATCATCAACACGAATAAGAAACGATTGAATTCGTGCAAGAATCAGGATTGAAATGGATGAGCTATTGATCAATAGAAGAATAGAATAGAATAGAATAGCTCAGTGCATGAAGCTCCACACCAATTTTGTTATCGGTAATCAGTTTCATGTCGATAATGAGGAAACAGAAAGCAGAAAGTTATCGATCAAACTTGATCCGTGATTGGTATACGAAAACCTATATTCCAAATTAGCTGGGATTAACTGGGATCGGACAGACAAACAAGGTTTTGCTGATCAAAAATAAATACACATTTCAATGGGTTGAAGTTAAAAACAAAAAACAAAAAACAGACTATAAATACCATTATTTATTTAATTTGATATCAATTGAAGTTATTAACGTTAGATGTTATTTATGTCCGTGCAAGCAAACGCCCATCTCAGATACTATGAAAGCAAAGTCAAACAATTTGGTACAAAAAATAACTAAATAAATAACTCTGCAAGCACACACACACACCCACAAACACACACACACACACACACACACAGAGGCATTCCGATTAGCAGCAGCAACTAAGGGGAATAAAAGACATTGAGGGTAAAAGTAATGTCAATCAAATTTATATACTTCAACAATGGGTCAAGCAAATTATCCGCTCAGTGGGCGTGAGTAAACAACACTTTAATAGCCAATTATATTGACGTATATGAATGTGTGTGTGTGTGTGCGTGTGTGTGTAGATACACAGACATTTGACATTTGATTTGAGCAATGAATCAAAAATGCATAGCCATGAATATTGTGGAAATTGCCTAATTATATATATATATATATATATATATATATCTATTTGCAGCTCTATGGAAAACACAAATTATTGAAAAACGATTTAAAAGCAAGGCCAGTTTATATATTTATAAGATTATCTCAATTATATTTATACGAAGCGAAGAAGAACTTTTCGTGACCAAACAACTTGTGTGTGAGCTCTCCTTGGACAGTGTTGACTTTGTATTTCAGAAGTGACGTTGACCACCTGACGGCAATGGGCAATGGGGCTTTCATCACATCACATACATTGTTGGCATTTAATTTGATGGGTTTTCGTAAAATGCTGCGTTGCGGCAAATGTTGCACATTCATTGTATCTATTGCTGGCGTACATCTGAAACCAAGCCAACAAATGCCATACACTAAATCCAAACCAAAAACCTCCCAGTCCCAGTCATAGTCCCTGTCCGTGTCCCAGTTACAGTTCGAGTCAGAGCCCAACCATCCAGTGACGCAAATCTATTGATTATTCTGGGGCATATGCCGCAAAACAACTAGAATAATAATTTGAGCATGGGACAAACAACAACAAGAACAACAACAGTAAAACCGACACACACAATTCGTGGCAACATAAAATAAATGTTGAAACACACTTAACTCGAGCTTCATCGATGCTCGAATACCCTTTTTGGTCTTATGAATGTATAAATGTATGCTATGCATAAATAATTGATTTACTTCAATATATATGTAATATATGTAAATACACATGTAAAAAGTGTGGCAGCCAACGGGGTAGGTCTCAGCGGGCAGCTAGAAAGGGTTGGCAGGGATCAAGCAGAGTTGCCACACAGTTGTGACTGCCACAGAGGCAGTAATAAACAAACAGTCAGCAGTTGAGCCGTTTATAAAGATAGCTCAAATATAATAACATTATAGCAACGAGTCGAGAGAGCTCGCCTAGTAAATAGCCCAGAACTAACTGTTGATTATATTTCACTACTTTGCACAAACCGGAAACTAAAATCATCTGCTTGTAATCGATTTATATCGATAAAATGACAAAATCTTGATCTGTGTATGGTAACCGAGAACTTCAATTCCAATTCTCTAGCTAAATTCTCTTCCTTGATCGACTCGGAAATTTATAGGACTTGCTTCCTTCTGCCTGTTTAAAGACGTTAACATAACTTCATTATAGCCTCCTTTTTTTGACCCATTTATAATATGTTTGGGGCATACTCCATATTACATAAACAATATGAAAATTCTTAGACTTGACATAATTAATCTCCATATACATGCTACTAGATCTATCTAGTTAACTCTATATATAGTCATACATATATACAATGCCAAAACAAATTAGCATTCTTTAAAGTTTGCAAACAACTTAACCTCCGTTGAGAACAACAAAAAGCCCTTCTTGTTAACGGCTTTACTGCCAAACTGGGCAGCAAAACGTTGCCAAACTAATTACAAAAACATATACAATTTAACGCCTTCAACTTGGTCTGTTTTGTGAATTGAATTACGACTTGTTCAAATTCAACCCAAATCGAATTCAGCTGGCTCAATCGATCAACTTTCAGTTTGAAAATTTATTTTTTTTTCTTTTTTTTTTTTTTTGGCAATTTGTGTTCAAAGTTTGCAGCACAATTGGCATGCATTTTGTTAACAAAACTAAGAAGAACTGAATGCTGATTAGAGCACAAAACAATTAAACAAACTTTTATAGGAAAACATAGGCACTTTGTGCTTAAAAACAACAACAAAAAAAAGACCTTATAGTTTGTAACAATTGTGCGGAGATTTTAGTATTTAACGTTCTCCTTTTGTTGCCGTTGATGTTGTCGTTGTCTGACATTGTAGTCGTAAATGTTTTAACGAGCCAACAAGAAATAAAAATAGTTCATAATCCTCATTGATTGCATTGCATTCAGCAAACACCCCGCGACCCCCATAGGCAGATGCACACACACACAACCCCAGAAAACAACAATGCAATGTTAAGTGGCAAGTGCAGCCGTTCGGCAGCAGCAACAATGAAAGCAATGTGCAAGGCAATAGGCGGCACCAGAAGAAGCAAGAAAACCACCCACCCACCCACACACACACACACACACACAGCACTTTTATTCATTTTAAGTTTTCCTCAAAAATGCAAAAAGGCAAAAATGTACTCAACAAAACTCAGTTTCTAATATATTTTTTTAATTTCTTGTTATATATATATATATATATATCTGAGCGATTAGTATGATAATGCACATGCATATTAGAAATCAGGGCCAAACAATGGAACAATGGAGCAAAGTGGCTGAGCCACTTGAGGTTCACGTCCTAATCTAATCTTAAAACGAATCAAATCGGATCGAAGCAAAGCCAAAACCGAACAAAATCAGTTTATTGTTGTCCAACGAGCAGCAAAGATGGAGAAACGGAGACGCCTGCTGCTGCTGCTGTCGTTGGGCATAATGGTGATGATGCAGTTGCTCCACACGAGCACTGGCCTGGAATGCTATGCCTGCGATTCGGCCGAGGATGCCGAATGCGCCACACGACCCGGTCAGCAGCTGGAGGTGGAGGAGTGCATCCAGCCAAATGACGAATGCGTCATCTCGATAACAGCCGGTTTGACACGACGCGGCTGTCTGCGGCGCCTTTATCCCAATGGTTACTGCGCGGAGCCCTGTTATCGTTGCGACACAAGTCTGTGCAATCGACACGTGTATCCGGTGGATAGATTGCGCTGCTATCAGTGCAACGGTGCCGCCTGCATCGATGTCAGCGAGCGGCCGCAACTTCTGTTGCCGTGTCCCGTTTACCATGCCGAAGATCGCTGCTACACAAACATTCTGCATTTGAGTAATACGCAGCGGGGCTGTGAGCACACCAATCTGCCCGTTGGCTGTCCGCACGTCTGCCTCAAGTGCAACTACAACGGTTGCAATGCGGAGCGCACTGTCACCGAGTCGCACTGCCTCCAGTGCACCCACAACCGGGTATCGCCCAACGGCGATTGCCAGCGTGAGCAACAGCCGCAATCCGCGGACAAATGTGCCGTGAGCAATGCGACTGTGACGCAGTGCGTCAACAAGGTGATGCTGGGACATCTCGAACGCTGCTACACGCATCGCAACAGACAAACGGAAGTGTTTCAGCGTGGCTGCTCCACAACCATGGGCTTCTTTCCCACCGGCGAGCTGGACGAGTGCTACGGCGACAATTGTAATGCCCAGTGCCAAGATATTCAATGTGCCACCTGCAACTCCACCAGCAATCCCAATTGCCGTTCCGGCCATGCACTGAGAAGCGAACCTTGTGCTCCGGGCACCACGGCCTGCTATTCCTGTGAGCAAGGTTAGGGTGAGTCACTCAGCGCTGCGGATCAATTGCAAATATCGCTGAAGTTTATCGATAATTTGTTTGTTTTTTTTCGAGCCCTGTTTGCGTAGGAATATCTGGTTTGGAAGTCTTTCGCTTATCTTTTCTTAACATTCCTAATGTTTCATCGTAGTGAAATTGATCAAAACATTGCACAAGTTAAACTAGTTCGATATTAATCGACATTTGGCAACGATTTTCACCTCGATAAACATAAATAAAATTCTCAATTTTTGGCTGCATTCGTTTTATTAGAAATGTTTTAGCGTTGCTACATCTCATTCGTTTTCATGGCATACATTTGATACACTTATTAGTAAACCCAATTGTATCCAAAATATATATATATATATATTTATTCAACAGATACGCAACTGCGTCGCGGCTGCGCTGATGTGAATTTTGTGGCGGGCGCTGGAGAGGAATGCCAATTATGCCGCAATGAGGACAACTGCAATCGTTGGTCCGTCCGCAGTTGCTATCGCTGCAACTCGCTGGAGCAGGCCGGCGACTGCGCCCCGATGCTCCATCCAAACGACATGAAGGTGAGCAACTGCAGCGCTGCAACGGAACTGTGCGTCAGCACCATCATCAGTCGCATGGAGTTAATCTACACGGTGCGTGGTTGTGCCGGCGACGTGCCCGAATGCAGCGCCAACGATCCCTATTGTGTGCGCTGCAATGGCAGCCTATGCAACGCAGCGCCCACCTGGTGGGCAACCAAAAGACTGCAACAGCAGCTGCAATTCCTGCAACTGCCAGCCGAGAAGGGTTTGCAACGTCTGCTTGGCTATTTGTGGCCCAATTTGTGAGCAGCGATTAGCAACTAAAAAGCATTTACCATTCATAAATTTACAGCGATGAGCAAACTAAACACAAAAACCCCCTTGCCGATAAGCGGATCGGATGTGAAAAGCGTTTGCATTGGCAGTTGCCAACCGGTAGAAAAACGCCCCTCAAAAGAGTAGGAGAAAGCAAAACCAGAGCTAAACAAGCAGATGCCAATGAATTAAATATGCATATATATATAATATGTAATAAGAGATAACTATTCATATTTCAATATTAACATTTGTTCAATTTCATCTGTTGAATACTTATTTATATTCCGAATAAAGTCAGTGAATTGATTCAATTATAAATGTTAAATTTACAAAGCTATTGTGCAACAAATTGAGCCAGCTGCCCAATCTAAGTTACATCTGCAGTTATACATATACACATGTATGTAGAAATGGAAATGCTTTCTCAGCTGACTTCATGTTTAGTGCAAATTCGAATCGCTGATACAACCTGCATTGTGTTTAGTAAACAGAAGCGATTTCATTTACTTACTTGTATATAGCTCTATGTGTATATAATAACTTTTTGTACATATATATTTATATATATAAATACTTAATAGTTTAAATACTGAAATATACAATGAAGCAAACGATATGGAATGTGCTTGTATATGAAAACGGCAGGCACTCAAATTACACTTGGAAACCAAAAGAATTCCCCCAACTTGCTCTCACTGGAACTGTTATTTATAAATAAATACATTTATACTCATACATATACATGTTTGTGTGTATGCACAGATAAGCAGCTTTTCTTTTTATCACGGTACAGCTCAGAAGGTGAGTCACTCGATAGGAAACCGAACACAAAATACACAAATTTAAATTTAAATATATATATTGTAAATAAATAAATAGATTAGGTAGAACCCTACAAAACATCACAAAATCAATTAAACAATTTTTTTTTAAATAAATAATTAAAATTCGGAAATAATTGCAGCCATTCCAGAAAATGGTTTGATCAATAAAGATAGACTCACAAAGTTAATTAGTAATAATTATACAAAAAGCTGTTATTCATAAATATAATGAACAAGAACGTTGCAGTCGGGCGCAACCGACTGAGAAACACTCTGATACCAAATGATACCATCTAATAACAGATGCCACAGAACAGGGTGGATATAGCCAAGGAATACAGATCTTTGAAGCAGTTTCCTAGTATTCTCAGGACGATCTCAGTAATCTACCTTCCAAGTTTTGGTAACTATAGCTCTTAAATTGCGGGAGTGGGCGTTGTCCAACTTGGTGACTATCTGTAAAATTGTGGGTGATGTGCGTATTTATCGATTTCCACTTTCCGATAAATCGGCATAGGCGATTCTGGGTGCAGGTGTAGTCGTGTACATAATTTTTTTTTTATCGATTTTTAAAGGCGTATCTGTAATATACCAACCAAATTTGACGGTTCTAACTCAAAAACTGTGGAAGATATAGCCATTTCAAGTTTGTAGGGGCGTGGAGGCCTGGGGTGGCAAAGGAGGGCGTGGCACATCGCCAACAACTAACCAACCAAATTTGGTGACTGTAGCCTTCAAATTGTGTGAGATATGTGGCCTTATCGATTTTCGATTACCGATATTATCGATTTCCTAGCCTCGTAGTGCGCGTAGCACTTCAATTTTTGCACTTTGTCTGACGTGGGCACAGACCAGGTTTAAACCTCTGCTCCACGGTTTAAGCCTCTATCAGAGTATAAAAATCTAAGAGGATTTTAAGGTCATTCTGTGTTTTAATAAATACAAATCAAGACAACAGCATTTTCTATAGAAATAAATAGACTATGTTTTCGGGAATCCAGATCCAGATACTTCTAAAACGTTTCCCGTTGTTAATTTATTTATTATTTATTATACATAAGGATACTGTTTTTTTATGTTCGATGTTCCCTTATCCACTTTACAACCTTCTTGATTATATCGTTTTCCTGTCGGAAGAACCACAATGGAAATAAGAAACAATTACCCATCTCCCTAAATATTTGGAATATTTCAACGTATATGTTTTGTGAGATATTTGTTGAGTACTTTTAAACTGAATGAGGCATTACACACAAAGCTTCAGAATTACCAACAAATTAAATGCAAATATTAAAATTTGCGTAAAAAAATAAACTGGTTTTATGTGTGTGCATGTCTCTGTGTATGTATATATTTCTGTCTGTGTCTGTGTGTGTGTGTGTGTGTGTGTGTATGTCAGTGTGTTGTGAAGCTTTTATTGCTGTTGCTTTGTTTTAACACGTGCAGCATAATCATAAATGTAATTCCTGTTGTTGTTGTTGTTCTTCTTCATCTTTTTAAGATCGTTAACAATCAAATGATGAACAATAAAAACCTAGCAAAATTTGCTCATTTCTGGCGTGTGTCTGCAAGAGGGGGTGGGGCGTGCTATTGGGGCAAGGCATCCTCCAACTCCGTAGGAGGTAAGCCAACGATAATTAAGTTGTTATCCGTCGCGCTACAAAACTGTTGTTCAATTTTGTAATTTAATTTGTGCCCAAGTTTTGGCATATTCCCCCAGCCAGACAGAAAGACAGAGAGACAGAGAGAGAGAGGGGAGACAAGAAAAAAGTGTGGAGGACGTTAGAGAAGGCAAAGGTTATCACTGCATTGTCGCCCACAACAAAACTCAATAATATTCAACTTGCTTGCATTAACAAAATGGACGTTGGCGAGGGGAGAGTGGAGTAAAGCATTTGGCAGTGCTGCGAAAATGTCAAAGATACAAAACAAAAGCTTAACGAAGACCAGACACATGTCTGACAGCGGGCTAGCGAGCGACAGACAGAGAGAGAGAGAGAAAGAGAGAAAAATGCGCCCGTTAGGTGAGAGCATAAAAAGTGAGCGCTTGAATGACAGCTAGCAAAGGGGTACAAGGGGGGTACCGTGGAGGGGGTCATTTTAATTAGCTTGCTCTGTGTGGTGTCTCTGTGTGCGTGTGTGTGTTCGTACAACGAAAGTGTGAATGTGAGTGTGGCCAAACAATGGCATAAATATTACGCCATAACAAAAACAAAACGAACAGAAAAGCACAAGCAAACACAGTTACCATATATTATTTATGATTATGCCAAAGTTCACTAACAACCCTCTGTCTCTCTCTCTCTCTCTCTCTCTCGCACACAGACATACACACACACACTCAGTCAAACAGACAATCACAAACTTTATTGATTCCAGGACTTCAAAGCCGTAGTTTTAAGTCCATTTCGAGTGGAGTGACGTTCAGTGGGTGGGCTCGACTAGAGATGGGCACATCGGTATCGGTAACATCAGCACGAATCACGCACGGTGAATAATTATAATAATTAATTGGAATAAACTCATCTGTTTAAGCAACTTGGTTTAGTATTAGCTTCGAATGAATAATTAATATTTGTTGTTGTATTTTTATGTACAAAAACAAAATGTGCTTGTGTGCTGTGTCACGCAATAAAATTCACGACACGCGTTCAACTCTGTACTAGACTCGCTCGCTCTCTGTTTCTCTCGTACGCTGCTCGCTGACATTACGGTGCAGGACAGGGCGGGGCATGCAGCATGGCATGGCATGGCAAACAGGTCAAACATGAAGCCTCAAAAGATTCCTTTTTTTGTCAAATATATATATATATTTTTTTTAAATATTGCTGAACACTACTTACACCTCGAGTATGCGATCGCCCTTTTTGATGCCCGCCTTCTCGGCGGCGCCGTTCTCCAGCACAGCGCTAACGTGCTGTAGGGGGGCGTACAATTCACCGTTAATCGAACGCAATTGGCCGCCCTCGGACACCTGTCCGCGCACATTGAAACCGAAGCCAGTTTCCGTCTTGTAGATGGTAACGACGCGCGGTCCATTGGCAGCTGTGATTGTGCCGTTATTCTCGCTCATTGCTGCGCCCGCCCGGTAAGCTCTCACACACACACACACGACGCAACTGCTGCTGATGTTGTTGTTTTTGTTTTTGTTATGATTATGATTTTACACAACTTAACTGTGCTTTTGCGTAACTTTTGTATTTTTGCAACTTCTTTTTACACTCAAACATTCGCGCGCGCACACACAGCCACACACACACACATCCACCGAAACATGCATATATGTGCATATATGTGTTACAAACACAAATACATAGGAAGGCAGCGGCAGGGGTAGGCGGCGACAGCGGCAGTGGCAGCGGTAGCCACTTTTACTTTCCGCAACTAACACACAGAAAAATAAATATATAGACTCGCGAATCGCAGCAACTCCAAACTCCAAATCGAGATGCGTGTGATAAGTGAACTTGTGTGTTATGCGCTTTCGATCGCAGTGGATGTGGCTTGCATTGCGTTAACGTTAACGGCAAACAACGTGCGTAGCGCACATTAATTTTGCATATTGCTGCTTCGGATTCTCGAAATTCACTTTTGCTTTTGCATTTGCCTTTGCCTTTGCCACTCACCCAACAACTGCTAGGCGCTAGTGTTGGATTTGTCCATTAGGTTGTTCAGCGTTCAGTGAACCAGACTCACACAAAATGAGCTGCTTCTTCTTAGCTGCTCATTTTACAAGAGCGTTGCAATTCGGACCAAGTGGCAACGCTATACCGCACATTTAAAATGTCAACATTTTAGCAAACCTTCTATATTATGAAATTTTGAAATGTTATTAGAAACAAGCATTGAATTTTACTCAAATTTTAAATATATTCAGCTAGTTAAAGTGTTATATTGCCTGTAAATGCCTGTATAGCACTGTTCAACACTAATGAACCAGTTATCGATTGCAATCAGCTGGCTGCTTGTCAGCGACTTTAGTGAATTGTAGCCGGTATATTTGGTTTAAAATTTCAATTTTACACAAAAATAACCGCAGTACTTGTATTTTTTAAGTCACTTTAAGTATTTGGTTGAGTATTTGCTCAACCTAATGGAATATCAAACCATATGTTTGGATAAGTATTTAAGTCTGAAGGAATGACAATATAATAAATTCCTAACTATTTCAAGTCAAGGAAAACGACCAAAAGTCAACTGATAACGGGCATATAAAAAATATATAAAAATGCTTTTGGCAATTTTCTTTAGGTTACATTTCAAATAAAAAGTAAGACTGTTATGCAAATATTAACCTATTTCTTGACCAACTTATATGCAATAAGGGTGTGGGTGTGTCAAGGGGAATAAAACGTGTGGTGGGTGTGGGACTGTGCATACACAGGGGCACATTCATAGCATACATGGGCGTCACTGCTGCGGCGCAGCCCCCAAAAATGGGGGCATGGCATTCGTGGCAGGCGCGTAATGTAACATTTGGTGTCAGTGTGTGTGTGTGTATGTGTCTGTAAGTCTGTGTGGGTGTGTATTTGGAGGCAGGAAGAGAGGAAAGGGAGAGGAAGAAGAAGGAAATTCAGTCATTTCATTGATATGAAGAAGAAGGCAAATGGCAAATGGCACACACCAAAAATAAATTGTAAGCAATGCTTTTTCTTTTATTTAAATTTGCGGCTACATTTGGAGCTGCTGTTTTTTTTTGTTTTGTTTTGTTGTTCTGGTTGTTTCTGGTATTCGTTGTCTTGGGTCTTGCTTATGAGTTCGATTGGATAAGATATATATAATATATAAATATATTTAAATAATTAAATATCATTAAGCACAAACAAAATAGCAATTGCCACACTTACTCACACAAACATAGACGAGCACTCACACTGAAACGTTATAACGGTAAGTCTAGCCTCGCTCTAGTCCTGACTATGTACAGTGTGCTAAAACGCCTAAATCAATATATAAATAAAGGTATCGATAACAAACATTTACGTTTTAAAACAGATTTTCTTTTTTTCTCGTCATATGTATGTATATATGTGCTGTATGCTTGTATATATACATATATATATATATATATATATATATATATATATATATATATATAGTATATATATAGTATGCATGATTTGTGTGTGTTGTTTGCATGGGTGGAACAGCATTTCATATGACATGTATGTTGCAAATTATTGAGTATATAATGCAACAAAATTTAAGATCACTTAAAAAGACGAAACCATTAACCTAATAATTCAAACCTAAAGCCCAACAAATCGAGCTGTGGTTAATTGATTCAAATCGGTTACAAACTATATTGTACAGCTCAAGGCTTTACAAAAAATTTAACTCAATATTACAATAGAAAAAATTGTTGTTTTTAATTAATTAAAATAAACATTAGATGTGATTTGTTTTCATAATATTAAACCTTTAAATATAAATACATATACAAATATATATAGACTTCTTTTTTCAATAGCAGGCTTGCGAACTCAAGTGTTTTATGCTTACTTGGCTAATACAGTTTTAAACTAAACAAATTGTTAATTTTTTTTATTTTTTATTTATTTTTTTTATTTAACTTTACACGTAATGTAGCTAATTCGCGGTATATATATTTTAATATTTATATTAAACTTTTATGCTTTTTTTTTAATACTTAAAAACTACATAAATACAGCCCCTATACAAACCCTAAAAAAAAAAACTTTAAATGAGAACCCCAATAATTTTTCTCGACAATTTCAATTATTTAGTTATTTACATTAATGCGTGTGTTTTTGTATGTGCGTAAATGTGTGTGTGTGTGTGGTGTGTGTGTGTGTGGTGTGTGTGTGTGTGGTGTGTGTGTGTGTGTGGTGTGTGTGTGTGTGGTGTGTGTGTGTGTGGTGTGTGTGTGTGTGTGGTGTGTGTGTGGTGTGTGTGTGGTGTGTGTGTGTGTGTGTGTGTGTGTGTGTCTGTGTGTGTTTTCAATTAATTTTGGAAATTGACGAGATATGTTTGTATAACAACAGTTGGTCGCTCGTAAACAGAAACTGCCATTAATTAAAATCTAAAGTGTTCACTTATACGAACTTTCAATACTTTATCACTTTTAAAACTTAAGAAAAGCCTTTGTATTAGAAAAATAAATTTTCAAAAATTGCACTTAACATACATATAATTTTTAAAAGGGACTTTCACAATTGTAAATTTTTCTATTGATTCACTTTGTTCTCTCTTCTTTCTAGGCACTTTTATACAAAGAGCGAGAGTTTTGACAAAATATACGATATTGTTCTATGGATTCTATTAAATATAATTATTATTTTTTTTTTATAATTATTGTTATTATAGTTATTATTCATTTTTATTACTTAAAGGAATTTACTTTTAAACTGGATTTTTCGCCTGATCTGAACAGGAACTCGGTAGTTGTTTTTGAAAAAGTAATTAGCAATTGCAAAAAGGGACTTGGCTGTTAAAATTCGAATCGGGAATCAAAGCAATCAAAATTAGCGAGCGACTACTGTGTGTGTATATAGTATATATATATATATATATATATATATATATATATATATATATATATATATATATATATATATATATATATATATATATATATTTATAGAAATATATATATATATCATTTTCTGGTTTGGCCTGGCGTGCTCAACTACAATATCAACTCTTAACCTAATCGCTGATGTTCAGTTTACTGCTGCTGTTGTTGTTGTTGTTGTTTGTTGACATCACAGACATGTTGCATGTGGCCGCTGCTTGTTGCACGCTCAATTCCAAATTAGCCAACGTTAACTCTTTGTGATCTCCAAATGCGGCTGCTTGCTTTCCCACCACTCCTGTATGCTGTACACCATCTGATGCCGCCGAAACCGCATCGATTCACTTATGCACATCTCAATAAAATCCGATTTCATATCCTGATCGCCCTTTATCAAATTCAAATGCTCCAACAGCTGTGTATAATCTCGACCCGGTCGCCGTATATCACGAAAGATTCGCAAACGCAAATCAATATTATGCTGGCGTGCCGCTTCTCGCTGCTCCTCGCTCAATTCGCACTCCACTGAGTTCAGGGGGTCGACATTGTTGTTGTTATTGTTGCTGCTGCTGCTATTGCTGCTGCTGCTGTGATTGCTGTGCGTTGGCGATGCTTTCAGCTCAAGTTTTGGGCTGCTGTTGTTGTGGTTTCTATGCTGAGTGCTGCTGTTGTTATTGGTGCTGTTGCTGTTGTTGGTGTTGCTGCTGTTATTGCTGCTGCTGCTGTTGCTGTTGTTGTTGTTGTTGGTGGTGGTCGTGGTGTTGCTACTGCTGTTATGATGGATAAGTCCACTGCCCCAGTAAAAATGCGGACTGCTGCCAACTGTTGAGGGACTACTGCCGCCAGCTGTGCGTTTGAGTGCATCAAAGCTATTGCCCATCTCCATGTCCAAATTCAAGTCGTGTCCATTGGCATCGCTGGCGTTGCCATTTAAAGTGCTGCCAGAGTTATTGCTGCTGCTGCTGCTGCCGCTGATGATGCTGCTGCTGTTGTTGATGCTGCTGCTGTTGTTGTTGCCATTGTGGCACGTCTGCAATATGCGCGAAATTTCCGAGGCATCATTGATATCATTATGACTAAAGTACGTGCATGTTGCTGTTGTTGTCGTCGCTGTTGTTGTTATTGTTGTTGTTGTGCTGCTACTGTTGTTTGTTGCTGCTGCTGCTGTTGTTGATGTTCCAGCTGCTGTTGTTGTAGTAGCTGTTGCGGAAGTTGCTGCTGCTGCAGCTGTTGTTATTGTTGGTGGTGGTGTTGATATTGCTGCCGGCGGTGACAACATTCCGCCATGTTGACTCGCATAACCATTGGGCAGCAACAAGAGCGGCGACATTGCTGTTGCAACCTTATGCATTCCCGTTGCTGCTGTTGGCGGCAGCATCAGCATCGTATTATCGAGTGTTGCACCCACATTGCTGCTATATGCGGCATGCTTCATGGTAAGTCCATTAAGCGGCACATATAAAACACCGCTGCTGCTGTGGTGATTGTGATGATTGTTATGATTATTATTATTGTTGTTGTGGTGGTGGCTGCTGCTGGCCATGTTGCTATTATGCATACTGCTGCTGTATAGATCGCTGGCGCCGTTGCTGGCAACTGTTGCAGCTGTGACTGCTGCTGGTGCGACTATAACGCTGCTGCTGCTGCTGCTGGTTGTTGCTATGGGCATTGTCTCCGCTAGAGTTTCTCCTGTTGCTGCACTGTTGTTGCTTGCGCTGTTGTTGCTGGCACTGCTGTTGGTCGCACTGTTGTTGCTGCTGCTGATGCTGCTGCTGCCGCTGCTAGCACTATTGCTGCTGGCATGCTCCGCTTCAATAGCGCGCTCCTCCTCACTGATCCCATTGATGAAATTGTGCACATAACCATTGAGCGGCGTCTCCTGTTCGCAGGCCTCCTCCTCGCTGAAATCAATACTGAAACGTTCCGCTAAATGCGTCGTCGACAAACCAGAGTCACTGTTGTTGCTGGCGGCAATGATGCTGCTGCTGCTGTTGATGTTGCTGCTGTTGCTGATAATATTGCTGCTGCTGATGATGTTGCTGCTGCTGCTGATGTTGCTGCTGCTGCTGTTGCCGCTGCTGCTGAGGATGTTGCTGTTGCCAGCGTTGCTGCTGTTGCTGATAATGTTGCTGTTGGCAATGCTGCTGCTGCTGCTACTGCTTATGTTGCTGCTGATGTTGGGGTCGCTGGATACATCCGACGCAAAGCTACTATTGCTATCCTCATCGAGCAGCATTTCCACATCGCTGCTGCAGCTGCTGTTGCTGCTGCTGGCTACGTTGGTGATGTTGCTGCCGCCAATGTTGACGCTGCTACTGCTGCTGTTGCTTGCGTCGCTCGGAGTGGGACTGATGCTGCCACTGCGCCTCGAATCAGTCGATGCACGCCGGAATTCAAAGGCACGTGGCAATGGGCCCGCCTTCCGTTTGCGTCCGCGCGATGTGCCATCCAGTTTGGTCTTGGTGCCACCGATGCCACCCATGGGACCACCGATGCCATTGCCGCCACCACCGAGCATTAGATTGGACATGCCGCCACCACCACCAACTAGACCCATGCCGGACATGCCGCCACCGACACCGCCGCCGCTCGATGATGGCATATTGTTATTGCCACCGTTATTTGAATTAGATGATTTCATCGGTGCAACATCACTGAGATCGGCCTCATCTACCATCACCATGTGCTTGTCCTTCTTGTATGGATTACCGAACATATGCTGTCGCACATTGGTCGGCTCAATTTCACGCAACGGATTATCCTTATTCTTCAGATACTCCTGATAGTTGCCCATCTCGGCAATGGGCAGACAATGGCCCGAATCCTTGGCCACCAGACTCGCCGGCCGCAGGAAACTCTCACGCATCCGTGCTATCTCATCGACCAGATCCCTGCGTGGTATATCGAATGGATTGCGATACGTTTTCGCTGATGACTGATGTGTCAGCTGAGGCACAACAATGGTGTAATTATCCACCGGCTCAATTTCCGCATGCAGCTTGGCGAACGTATCCCGCAGCAGTGGATGACGCACCAGATCACGACGCAGTGCAGCACCCGTACACAATTTGGCCGTCTCCACTTGACGGTAAGGCGGTTTTGGTTGTTTCAACTGCTTGTAGACCTTCAGGCATAAATTCTCCTGATCCTGTTTGGCCGTATTCTTAATGTGCTTCAACTGATTGGCAATGGTCGGCGACAGATAGTTGTCAACGTTCTCGGGCAAGAGGAACTGCAGCAGCTGATAGGGTACATTGATATTGACAAGGGCTTTCCGCAGAAATGGGCAGTAATATGGTGGTATCGATCGCACATAGGCATTAAATTTATACATGAGATCATTGGGTGGACTCATGTTGTACTTGTGTATGAGGTCGTGTAGCAGTGGCAACAAAGCCGGATAATTGTACGCCAGCACATACAGATGCACCTGACTGAAATTGGGCGCCGCTCGCAGATAGCCAAATGGCAGCTCAAAGCCATGCATCCCATTGGTGACGATCACCTGCCAGCATTTGTTCATCTCCCGCTTGTTGAGGATCTGCAATGTGAGCGGACAACCCTCGATCTCGTATTTATCGACCGGAAAACTGCGCACCAACTGTGGCTCATCGACGGCGGGCGTTAATACCTTCAGCTTTGGATGTGCATCGCGTGGCGGCAGTGTTATCGCCTTCGAATCGGGCCAATATGGCTCCGGCAGCGGCCAATAGCCAATTGGAAAGGTCTTTTGTGTAATATGCTTCTGCACATAGATCATTTTCTTCATCAGCGAAAAAACAATGTCCGGTGTTGGTTCGTTGCTCGTTGTAGATGATGTTGCCGTTGTTACCGTTGCTGAGCTGCTGTTGCTGCTGGTGCTTGTGTTGCTGCCGCTGCTGCAGCCGCCGTTGTTGCCGCTGTTACTGTTGCTGCCACCACTGTTGCTGCTACCACTGCTGCTGGTAGTGCCACTGCCACTGCCGCCACTGGCACTGCCACTGGGATTGGTGCCACCACCGTTGGCCTCCTTAGGCACCATCGGTTCAAATTGGAGCACAACACCCGGCTGCACCTTCTGCACGAGACTCTCGATGCATTGATTGAGGACATAGTGGCTGCGTACGCGATATGATCGTCCGCCGGTTACCTCGCACATACGTTCAATGGGCGAATCATCGTGCGGCACTTTACCATCGACACGCTCATCGATTTTGTTGCCGGGCATACGGAGGACGAGGGAGAATAGACGCTGATCCCAGCGAAAAGGCTCTTTGGTGAACTTGGTACCGGGTATTTGATTGCTCAACGGCAATATGATCTCCTGATGGACACCATTCCGATACGAATAGCGACCGCCATCGGTTATGACAATAATCACCGATGGTTCCAAATAAAATGGGCAACGCCCCTGTCCATATGTATCGATGCCAGATTGCATCCGATTTAAATTGAGCAAATCGAAGGCATTGCGCAACGATTCACCCATTGAGGTAAGGCCGTGACTTTGTAGATTTTTTAATTCATTCATGAATGTGGCATGATTCTCCTTCCAGCCGGCCTTTACGTTAGCCGGCGGCTCCTCAAACGTGAGAAGCATATAGCGATCGCCGAGACAATCCTGGGTACGCTGTCGATATTTGAGGAACGTCTCAACGGCTCCTTTGGCAATGTCCAAATACGTTTTCTGCACACCATTCACATACGCTTTCTGGCACATGGACGACGAGGTGTCCACCAGAAAGAGTATGATTGTCATGGCTGCCAAAAAAAAAGCCCACTCGTAATCCCCCTTGTGCGCGCTCACGCCTCCTACCAACGAAAATAAATTGAGAGTGAGAATCAAAATCAGAATCATTTGCAAGCCATTATAGATAAACACGCAGGTGCTTTCAATTCAAAATCGCACAGTTATGCTCAGAGATATATAGCAAAGAAGACCTGAAAACCAAATATATATTATCTTATATATACTAGGCGTTCCGATATCTTTGCTACTTTTGCTATAAATTTCAGTTGAAGTGGTCAAATAAATAAATTGCAGCACTGTTGTTAAATTCGAATCTTATATGAATTTTTTTTTTTTTTTTTAAGTATTATTTTTTTGTTAATAATAATAAAATAATGGGCTTCCCAAGAAAATTGTATGAAATGAACTTGCCAAAGTTAAAGCAAGAGTAAGTTATATTTACTGAAAAGCTAGACTTGGAAAGTCAAAGCCTCGAAAGATCCTAAAGAGCCTATCATCAATAGTACCCAGACCACGGCTCAAAAGAATAAGGATGTCCCTTTTTGGTCGGATATAATGCAAATAGTTTTTTTTTTTTTTTTGTATCCAGAGAAAATGTATCAGTTTTGCTCTCTGGCAAAACTTTAATTGAAAACACAATAGTTTTGTGGAGTGACGAAATTATAATACAAATAGAATGAATAGGGCATGGGATCATCATTTTTGGAACAAGGTGTCTTTTGGATCGGAGTCCAAACAGTTTGAAATTCCTTACCAAATGATAAATGCCAAAATAGCTCGTGAAAGGTCTGTGAAGTCATTCAAAATTCAGTATATAATACCAAATTCTAAATCAGAATGTATTTTCGAGCTAAACTATCAACCTCTTATGCTAAACTTACATTTTTTTTGTTTTAAGTTTGCTATTTATGTGGCCAGTCTATTTTTCTCTTTGACAAATATTGTTATAACTAAACTAAACTTAACTAATCTCAAGATTTTTCTTTCGTATTAGATAAATTGGGTAAATTGTCTAGGAAAATGCCGCAAAAGTTGCGTTCCTTAATTTAATTATCAAATAAGAAATGTAATCTTTTTTCAATTTGTCAATTTGGGTTATATTCAGCTTTCTCAGTTTTTAACACCGACTTAAAACAAACAAGTCATTTTTTCAGTCTGTTTTTGTGTTTACTATTTTGGATTTATACGACAGATAAAGAGAGAGAGAGAGAAATAAAGATAGAGAGAGTGAAATGTAAACTTCATTTACCGTTTCGTTACTTGCGATGTGCGTCCAAAAAGAATTTGAATTAGAGCGCAGTTCGTCAGTCAGCGAGAGAGCAAGGGAGATCTGCTATCAGTATACGTCTGTGTACAATTGCTTCCAACACTGATCCGTTACATGTTGTGTTGTTGTTGTTGATTGTTGTTGCTCCAGTAGAGCTGTTATCTCTAGTGTTTGTTGCTTTTATTCTTTTTTTTTTTCTTCTTTTTCGTTTTGTTTTTTTGTACTGCTCTTTTGATTTTGATTGCTGCTGCAAGCATTTAATGCCTTGCTAGCAGCATGTGTGATCCTCTTGATGTCCTGGACTGGGGCGATTTGCCCTTTTCCTTCGATTCACAGTGCCGTTTTTATAGTACATGTTGCTTGAAAGAGCTGACATCTGCGTATGGGAATATTTAATAACGGACTCTGCAATGAAACACGAGATAAAAAAAAACAAAACAAAAAACATGTGAGAACGTTGAACATAACCGACTGCGGAATACTATGCAATCTCGATAACAGGTGGCTTTAATTGGCTCATTTATTTTTTTTCTAAGCCAAACTTTAAAGGTAATTATCAGAATATATGCCACGAAAAAATATATATTTATATTGATATTTGAGGAGGTTACCAGCAGAATATAGTAACTCTGGCCTTAAAATTTTAGGAGATATTTGGCTTTATCGATTTTCACTTATTGATGTTATCGATTCAAATTTGCATGTTGAGCATACTAACTGTGAGCCCAACAAAGAAAAGAGAAAAGAGAGCTATTGGCCGATTTTGTAACACAAACACACACACACATGCGAAGAGAACAAATGTATATATACGTTTATATTTATATCTGTATGTGTGCATATATATGTATACATCCATCACCTTTTTCGTAATCAGAGATAATGCTCTCAAGCAAAAAAAAAAAAAAAAAAAAAAAAAACACGCGCACACTGAGGCCAGAACACGCACAATTTGGACAATAAATGTGCTAATTTCGCTTGAAGAGATCTCTAATGGTGATATTAATGTTCTCTCTTTCTTTTTTATTTCTGTTCTGTTTTTGCCTTTGTTTCCTTAGGCTGGTTGGTTTTGTACACAGATGGGATGCGCTTTTGGGTGTGGGAATAAAAGTTTTGCTTGGTTTTCCAACATAAACTCAATTGGCCATACACACACACACACACGCATACAGACAGAGACAGACAGTCAATTCGAGTGCTCTACAAATTTATTTATTCAGTCAACACCTTTATCGATCGCTCTGTTGGCATTAGAGATGTGCTCGAGCGTGAAAACATTGCTCAAAATATATGCGATCCACTCACGCACGATCACGGCCTGATATGTGCATATATATATATACATATATATATATATATATATATATATATATATATATATTTAAATGGTGCTTATTTTTCTGTGGCTTTCACAATATACACCCATATCAGAAATGTATTATCAAGGCCTTCCTTTTTATATATGCATTTATAAATTTCACAATGCACATAAAACATACATACGTGCGCATACGAGTAGTAACACACACACACACTTTTTGCTAGCAGCACGTGTGCACTTCTCGTTTCTTTTCCACTATCGTCTGTGGCGATCGCGTCACACTCACCCTCACGAACACATCGCTAATTGACAGCAACAACTGGCAAAAGCAGAAATAGTCAAAATTTCTGAAAGTACCGCAAAGGCGACCAAAATCCCCCACCCTTTCATTCGGTTTAGCACAAACCTAAGTAAACTTATAATACATTTTATAAGGTATGTTAAATGACGCGCCGCGAACCAAAAAAAAAAAAATGTTTATCGGCGCGCCTGCATTTGAAGTTGTCATCGCTGTCGCCGCCTTCAGGCGACTAATTGACTGAGTTTTGAGTACAAAGTACTCATTTTCTATTCGAATGGGAGCCCACTCACTCACCCCTCTCTCCCTCTCTTTCTCTATAAGACACACACATACCCATATAAATGTATTACATGCGTGCACTTCATTCAGCGTTGCCAGATGTCAAAGAGAACGCACAATAGACCAGTAAAAGCAGATGCTTGCAGGTAACCAAAAACAGCACGTGGATAAAATAATCACGCTGAATTATTTAATGCATTATTAATTGCAAACACAAACACAAAACAAACTTCTTAACACACACACAAAACATTAGCTTTTGTACTGGTGGCAACGCTGTAGCCAGGTAACAATGAGCAGGGGGGATGGCCGCACTCCGGCTATTTACTATATATATATTTTTTATTTATATAGAAATTTGTTGCTGAGATTAGCAGAAAAAAGTATTTAAGGCCATGAAAGCCGAGCAACAACAATAAACAGTGTGATATGTCCAACGACCTTGCCGCACAGGATCACCAATAAAGTTGTAACTTTTAGTTGTTTATTAGATGTATGTACCGGCGAGGAACAGGAGGGAGTGGCAAGGTGGGAGTGTTCATTTGATAAAGGACATGATTAGTGTGACCTTAATTTTAAATGCGACATAAGCACGAACGACAACTAATTTGCATGTGTAGTGGAAGTAGCTATGCGTTTATCGGCTTCTATCGAACATTGATACACGAACACATTGCAACGTTGCATTTGATTGTGAAAGAGCGCGCCAAGCTTTCAAAAGTGTTATCGTGTCTACAATTCGCAGCTGATTGTGGGCGGGTGCGCAGCAGTTGTTATTATTTTCGAGTTAATAAAAATTCGACAAGAACAATAATTGTAGTTGTGTTTTCGCAACGCACATACACACACACCACACACTCACACACACACATACACACACACACAGCCACTCATCATTCACGCACAGCATCATCATCATCGTCATCAGTGAGAGTTGATTTTATTTGAGTTGTGTGTTAAAAACGCTGCGGTATTTACAACTGAAGCGGATTGAACTGGACGGCAAGAGAGCGAGATAGCAACGTTGCCCGTTGGTGGTGATAACAATCAGCCGACACAAAAAAAATTGAAATATTATATTTTAATGTCAACATTAATCGGGAATATTCAGTTAGTATTCCTGTATTTTCGATTGGACGGACGGACGAACGAGTGCCTGAGCATTTTTTTATTCTACGTTATTTTACTTTGTGCCAACAAAAATGTATTACCACCTCTGTTCGTCTGTCCGTCCGTCGTCGCGCTCTCAAACCAACGGCCACGCACGCACACACAGTTAAAAAAAAAAAGAAAAAAAGACGCACACACACAGAGAGAGAAGCATAAGCGAACGTTTGCATGTGTGTATCTGTGTATTCGGTTGTATTAAGGTGCATAGCCCAACGTAGCACACAAGCAACAACTTTTATACGCTCGCTCTTACTGCTACTACTGCTCCTCTCTCTCTCTCTTGGCGCTCGCTCATCCAAACAACCGCCCCCGCTACCCGACCGCGCGACAGTCACAACCCAGCCAGGCAGCCACCAACCCACCAAGCAACCAATCCACTCGCCAACTGACTGACTGACTGTCGGACACGACTCTGACGATGATGACGATGGCGCAAACGACCGACCGAGCGACGAACGAACGGACGGACGGATAACCGAAGCGACACGACCACTACACGACCAGTGGTGCATGTATATATGTATGTGTGCAATTTATTTGTATGTTTACTTGTAGTATATATCTCAGCAGGCGGGTTAGTTTGTTTCACACATACACACACTGCGGCCGTCCTTCTCGTCCCGCATTGTCGCCTTTTCTATTGCTATTACATTTGCTTCTTTTTTAATTTTGGCGCCGCTAGCCAACCGACCTCTCCGTTCAAAAGTAAAAAACCAACTGAGCCGTTGCGATAGTTGTAAATTTTGCTGAATATCGATAAGCGTCTGTACATCAGAGTAGGGGTGTTGATTATTGAGACGACACAGAGTTGGTTTGATATTTTTAATTTCATAACATATTGCAATCAGCACACAATTTTTGGTTCTTGTTGAATTAGTTTTAAGTATTTTAATGAATTTTCTAAGAATATTGTGTTGGAAAATAAATGAACGTTTACTAAATACAGGCGATACGAGAGCTACATATATCGTTATCGGTACGCAGCACAGTGCCGTCAGCTGCCTGCAGCAACACATGTTTGGCAAGACTTTGTTTTGGCACGCAAACGCGGCACACAACACAAAAACAGAAGAGGAAGAAAAACATCAGATCGATAACAGCTAAAGTGTCTGTGAATTATTAAAGTGCCATGCCGGAGAACATAATCGCCGGCATACCGGTGCATTTCCCCTTCGAACCATACGATGTGCAGCGGGCCTATATGGAAAAGGTGATTATTTGCCTGCGCGATGGCACCAATGGTGTCCTGGAATCGCCCACCGGCACCGGCAAAACTCTAAGTCTGCTCTGCTCCACGCTCGGCTGGATACGAACACGCCAATCTGAGGTGCAGGTCAAAATGCAAAAATTACAGCACGATCAGCAAACACAATTAACGGGTGCTGCTGGAGCTGGAGCTGCTATGGGCAGTGAAATTGCAGCTGCGATTGGCAAGAGCAACAATTGGGGTGTACCGAAGGTGATATATGCATCGCGTACCCACTCCCAGTTGACTCAGGCGATGCGTGAACTAAAGCGCACCGCTTACGCGAATATGCGGGCCGTAGTGCTCGGCTCACGAGATCAGCTATGCATCCATCCGGATGTGATGCGTGAGCAGGGCAATTCGAACAAAGTGAACATGTGCAAACTGAAGGTGCACGCCAAGAGCTGTACATTTCAGTTGCGCGTTGAATCCAAAAAGGATCATCCGGATTTCCGTGGTCCCAGCATCATGGATATTGAGGATCTGGTTAAAGTGGGACAGCGGCTCAAGATGTGCCCATACTTTGCCTCCAAGGAGCTGGTGAACAGTGCGGATATCACATTCATGCCATACAATTACCTGCTCGATCCCAAGGCACGCAAAGCGAACAAAATTGAGTTGAGCAACGCGATCGTCATTCTGGATGAGGGGCACAACATTGAGAAGATTTGCGAAGAGTCCGCCTCGGTGCAGATACGCTCCTCGGATGTGGCCATTGCCATTGAAGATGTTACCCACATCATGAAGATCTTCACCAGCAGCAGCGATTCACAGGACACTGCCGGAACCGATGAACCCAAGGACTTCACAATCGACGATCTGACGTTGCTCAAGGAAATGCTCCTTGAATTGGAGAAGTCCATCGATGCTGTTGTTGTCGATAATAAAGCTGATGGCGCCACCTATCCAGCTTCCTACATGTACGAGCTACTCGGCAAAGCAAATGTAAGTTAAATCAAATCCAAAGCTAGAAGATAACCCATATCCATTGCATCTTAGTTCACGCACGGCAATTGTGCGACAATTGTAGCGCTGCTGGACAAATTGGTCCAGTATCTGATGGTGGCATCGCAGCATTCGATGCTTCGGAAAGGTGGCAGCTTTATGGTGCTCGCTGATCTGTTGAACATTGTGTTTGCCAACAAGGGGGACATCATGTCCAAGGTGAGTTGCAGCTTCAAGGTGCACGCGGAGATTGAGGAGAGCAAACAGTCGCAAACCAGCAACAAGGCCCAAACTGGATGGTTGGGCAAGGGCAACAACAATGCGGCGAGCAGTGCCTCAAAGACGGGAAGAATCATTAATTTCTGGTGTTTCAATCCCGGCTTTGGCATGGAACAGCTGCTCAATACGCATGTGCGCAGCGTAATCCTCACCAGCGGCACATTGGCACCACTTAAACCGCTCATCGCCGAGCTGGCCATTCCGGTGGCGCAGCATTTAGAGAATCCGCATATTGTCAATGAGGGGCAAGTCTACGTCAAGATCATTGGCACTGGACCCGATCGCGAACAGCTCATATCCAACTATAAGAATCGGTAAGTTATAGGATTTCTAGAAGGGAAAGAGAAGAAGTGCTACACTTGATATAAAGCCAAAAACAAATGAGATAGGTCAGTAATAAGCAAGACTTTACCATTTCAATCCAGATTGAACTTAAATATGATGTATATATGTAACTGATACAGCACACATTTGATATTGTTGGGTTTTAAATCGGCAAAAAGTGATGCACTTTGTTTGGCGGTTAGACTGGGACTGAGAAGAACTTTTATTCAATGTATTCTTAAATTCGGGTATCGAGCGCAGTATCGATATCCCTGTTATTAACATTAGTAATCGGAATGTTGTATTGATCTTTTACATATTTTCAACACTCCCCCTCAATACACATTATTGACAATTAATTTGAGACCAAGCAATCTATTGCAATTTTCATGTTTTGACTTGCTCAAATTCTTAGTTAAGATATCTGCCATCATTTGACTCGTTGGACAATATTCCAGCTGAATCACAAGCTTATTAAAAACTTCTCGCACGAAGTGATAACGAATATCTATATGACTGCTTCTTGCATGGTAAACTGGATTTTTAACTAAGTTCATAACGCTCAAATTATCGCCATGAATTACAATACTTTTCATATTTCTGTATATGTTCATTATGTTACATAATTTCAGAATATAAACAGCTTCTTTAGTTGCTTCCGATATTCCCATATATTCGGCTTCAGTACTACTTAGTGCTACTGACGACGGCCAGTTTTAGCATATGTTATGCCCATTGAAGACGTCGTCCTCAGCTATCGCAGCACTTGTTTTGCTGCTGCCCAGTGCTGTTGGTGGGGCTCCGTATTCCGTTGAGACAGCTTACTTACTGAATGTAAAATGTCAGGTCTGAATGTAACTGTCAGATACATTAATGATCCGACCAGTGACTGATACTCTGCCTGGTTGACCGTTTTGCAATGTTGGCTCTCTCATTTGGTGGTTTACCCGGACGTCAACGGTCCTTTTTTTTTAGATGGGAGTCTTGGTTAATATATTGACAAAAGATTTACAATATGTTCTACATAAACGCCTAATCAACACAGATTACTTTTTTTATTGTTAATACATATCTTAAAATGAATTCGATTTGATCGGGGGAAGTTTTTGATATAATCTACTAATCGATCTACATTTGAACATATATTCCAAATTTGAAGTCTGTAGCTTTTTCAATCTCTAAGATCGGTTTACTCGTGCATACAGGCAGATAGCTAAGTCGAGTCTGCAGTTGATGCTGATCAAGAATATATATGTGTGTATATAATATACTATACATACTTTTGCACAACTTAATGGTACTCTTCTTAGCCCATTTTCGATGCAGTTAGAGTATAAAAAACATGTGCGTAGTTTAAATTAAAGATAATAAAGAAGATAAGATATATGTATATTATTGCTTGCATATGCTTAACACATACATGTATATATATATATGTACATATATGTAATTGCATGAATTAGAGATAAGATGTGTTGACCTATGCAAAAGACAAGAGCTGAGAAGTCAAAGCGCATAATATTGACAAAAACGGCGAGAAAAAGAAAAGGTTATGGAATACACAGCTGGAAAATAAAATAGGTGTGAGGACGATAACTTATGAATTTTCCAAATACAATTTAAATATAAAATACAATATGTCAATTTGTAAATGTGGCAAAATTGTTTCTTAATGAAGAACGGAAGTCTCTGGCTTAAGATAGCGCACAGTCAAATTGTTTGGCAGATTGTAAATTGCATAAACTGAATAATTCTTGAATTTATATGTTGATTTTATTTTGTAAAACGTAAGAATTGAATATATTCAGAATAACGAAGACTTAACTGATCTATCAAATTCACAAAAAATTAACAATTACATAGCCACATCAATTGGACGCTGCCAAATGCCTAATGAAAAAAGAAAATAAAAGAAAACTTTATTGGGAAGCGATAAACGTATTGTGTTATTGGCTAATACTGATCAATTGGGAAATGTGGTTGCCTCAACTGTTCAACGGCGACTAGTTAAGTAATAAGTTATATAGTAGAATGTCCAGTAAAGTTCTTCTCCTTTTTTTTTGTAGCAAATTTGAAGATTGGTGAAAAACTTTGCATTGGTTCAGTAGAACTGGCACAGAGTTTTCGTCAAAGACAAAGAAATGTGCATAAGAATTAAGCCGGAGACTTCAGCTTTTCATTAAGAAACAATATTGGCCGTACTTATAAATGAATATATTGTATTTTGGATAAGTTATTGTCTCAAGCAGCTTGACTTGTGTAAGGCTGCCACTCTCCACTCTCCACACTCCACACTTAATTTTCATTCATTCTGACGATTGCTTGTTACTTTCACTTTCCCGATCCATTGACAGAGATAATCCCAAGTACATTAGCTCGCTGGGCCAAACAATTTTGAACGTGTCACGCATCGTTCCAGATGGCTTATTGGTCTTCTTTCCATCGTACCCGATGCTGAATCAGTGCGTGGACGCGTGGCAGGCCAGTGGACTGTGGGCGGACATATCTAGTCGCAAGCCGATATTTCTGGAGCCGCGTGGCAAGGATCAGTTTACGAGCACCATGGAGGAGTTCTATCAGGCGATCAGGGACTCGAAGGGTGCCTGCTTTATGGCCGTCTGTCGCGGCAAGGTGTCCGAGGGCCTGGACTTTGCCGATCGCAATGGTCGGGCGGTGATTATAACTGGTCTACCGTTTCCACCGCTCAAGGATCCCAAGGTGATACTGAAGCGTCGCTATCTGGAAACGAATCGCACCAGGGAGAATCAGCTGCTGAGTGGCCATGAATGGTATAATCTGGAAGCAACACGGGCCGTCAATCAGGCAATCGGTCGCGTCATTCGACATCGCAACGACTATGGCGCCATATTGCTGTGCGACGCTCGCTTCCAGGATGCGTCGCAGGTCCAGCAGCTGTCCAAATGGATACGCAACCATTTGGGTGCACGACCACAAAGCTCACCCTTCGGTCCCATTGTGCGCGAACTGCGACAGTTCTTTAAGAATGCCGAGCAAACGGTTAGCTCTTGATTCTATATATATGTAGTCTATATTTTTGTAAGGATTCTATATGCTCTCTCTCTCTCTCTCTCTTCCTCTCTCTGTCCACAGATTGTCCAACCGGCGGAGCGCGCTGTGGAGCCGGTGCTGCATAGCATTTGCAGCAAGGAGGAGGATCAGCTGACTCTGGCGCCCATCACACAAATTAAACGGGAACCGGGAAACACGGGAACCTCCAAATTTCAGCTAGCCAGCGAGCTGGCCGCGTAAGTGAATGGAGAAGTGCTTTTTGTGTGTTTGTTAAAAAGATTTTTGTTTCAAATTTTGTTTGGCCATTTGCAGCAAAGTTGAAATGGCCAACTCCATAAAGACGTGGACGCCAGCGGATTATGCCAATGCAACTGGACGCAATGCACAAAGTCAAAAAGCGCCCAATCCTATGGACTTTATGAGTCGGCTTAACTCCAATGTTACGGTATGATCTCGCCCATTGCTCTTTTCCATCTGTAAGACATCTATCAGAGGACTTTATGCACATCTACATATATCATCTGCAATTTGTATTCAAATTTTGGAATGCCAAAAACTATTCCGTTTTGTCATGAGACATGTCGCTGATCTATGTGATAAGAAGTAGACGCTATTGAAATCTCCGTTGGTATATTATATTTACCAGATTGGGAAAACAGATCGATTTTGAATGGACTCCTTGGAAGCAGGCACATCAAATGGAAGCCAGACTAAGTATGGTGAAAGGTAATCCCGAAAATTTCGATCAGTGTGCCTGCGTCTGTCAAAAGAAGATGAGAACCCTCGCAGTCCTGCTTACATTTGAGTGTGCAAAGCTTTTAAAGAGACATTTGGCCCTGCTGCGTGCAGGGTATATGGTAGTCGGGCTCACTCGACAACAGCATTCTTACTTGGTGTTTTCGTGCTAGTTTTGTTAGTTTTGACTTGAGCTAAACTTATTTTGAATATGTCTTGCAGAGCATCGACTTTAACGCGGACTCTAGCCGCGATCTGGTGAAGATACACAAGCGCGAGCGTAGCTCACCCACATTCCACAACGAATCCATGGGCAGCAAGAAGCGATATCGGCTCATCAATAATAATGACATGATCAAGATCGAACCAAGCTCTCCAGCTGCCACCAGCAGCAGCAGCAGCAGCAGCAGCAATAATTGTTCTGCAATTCCAGTTGCGCAATCGGAGCTGAAAGAGGCGCCCGAGTCGCGTGCAGATTTCCTGCGTGAGGTTTGTAATTTGGCTTCTTATTTTTAATGAACATCAGCAGATTCATGAATCTTCTCGCTCTCTCTTTACCTATCTCCCACTTTCTCTTGGCAAATAGGTGCGCAGCGTCATCAATAGCGATCAGTTTCGAAGCTTTGGCAAAGCGCTGCTGGCCTATAAAACCGGTGGCGATGATAGCTTTGAGACCCTAATGCTTCTGCTGCTGGACGTGATGGGTGCACCGAAATTGCGCTACTTGTTGCATGGCATGCGGCGCTATCTGAAGAACGAGCACAAGTCTGAGTTCGATGTTCGCTTGGCCAGTTTGGAAGCAGCGCAATTATAATAGTTATATGCTAAGATTTCTCTAATGCTTAGCCAAAATCGAACGACTGTTAATTGTATTATACAATATGTTAAACATCTTAAATAATTGCTGTTTTGGCCAATCAAGAATAAATATATATAATTTATGGGTAGTTTTGAATCATTTTCATTCATTTGAAGTGGTGAAATAAGTTTCACCTCAAAAAGGTGTAAAGCGAAATCAAAGAAAACAGTAACATAACTGTAAACTTAATTTCTGCTGTGCCTCATAAAAATTAACGATCCAAATGTTGAGCGCAGCTGAAAAGAGCGAGTGAGGGAGAGGGAGATAGAGCGAGACAGAATCATAATTTACTTTGGACTCGTAAAATATCAATTATAACGCAATATTGTTTTGGCGATTTCCCAAATTTAATTAACCTCTTGGAACCGCAGTCGATGATAATACTTAATAATAATAATTAAGCGATGTTCATTTGAGGCAACGACAGCACGGCAATTGTTAAATATATCATAGAATCGGAAAAGGGAGAATGATTTCCCCGTTATGTGGTTGTTGCCGCTGTTTTGGATAAGTTTTTTTTTCGTTTTTTTTTGAATGTGAAAAAAATGAATTTGTAGTTGTAGTTTGTAAAATGAATAAATGATTTTTTGATGACATACTGCAATGCGAATAAGCTCGTTTGTGAACATTTTTTTTAATAAGAACATTTAATCCAATCAGTTTCAATGTTGTGAAATGTCAAGACAGAAGCGGGACTGCGACGGTCACAAAAGCATTTTCTGTTTCTGTCTGACAAATGCAACTGCTGAAAAGACATGCTGCACCGTTCACACTTTTGGGTTGAGCATGCACGAAACGAATCCGTTCACTTATCCGTTGCTTATTTTTGTTCCTTTCTCGCGCGCTGTGTGCAACAGTGTGCCCATAATAGTACAATTTGAAAGGAAAAAAGCGTAGTTCTGGAAATGTAAAATTAATAACGAATAAAAAAGATTTCCAAAATTTAAATGAAAACCAACTCAAAGAAGTTATTAAAAGTATATATTATTAAATTTGCCTCACAATTCATAAATAATATACAGTTGCGCAGTTGACTTTTCATACTTTCTATAAGTTTTATTAAAAAAAAAAATAAAAACACTTAAGCTAACGGCTTATAATACATATCAATTTAAATGTATTTATATTTATATAATTACTTGTAATTGTAAGTATTCTTCTGTTTTTGCATTCCTTTTAAACTGCTTATGCTTGTTCTTCGCCATATTTGTTACTTCTTTACACTTAATTGTTACATTTTTAATTCGATTTAAGTTACAGTTGTTTGTTGTTTGCTTAGCGTTGCCTTGCCTTACGTTACGTTACGTTACGTGACACTACGTAACGTCTGGTGCTGCCCAATGAAATTGCTGCTGGTTGTATTTCAAATTTCTTTCCGATTTTGTTGAGCTTTTTATGTTTTATATGTTTGAATACCCTTGCAGGGGTGTTTTTAAAAATGTTGCCTCTTCTTTTTTAAATTCAGTAGACTCTCGGAAAAGTTAAGACTCACAAGAGAAAATAACGCGAATAAGTCGAATTGTTCAAGACACTTTACTCTAAGATTTCAAGTGTTTCCTTAACTTTTACAAATGATTTTTTTTCAGTTTCACTTATTTCTCTATTCTAAAAATTACAGTTAGCACTTTTCCAATAAAAAAAAATAAAAAAATACTTTAAATACAAGTGGATATCGTTAAAATAGCGTTCTGCCAAAATTCTGCATCAAGAAAGTTTTAACTTATTAATTGTCTCTGCTTAATCTGCATAAGCGGGATTTTAATCAAATTTTTTCTTCTTTTCTTAAAATAATTATTTACGTCATTTAAGTAAATACTCCTAAAGAAATTAAAAAAAAAAAATACCACAAATAAGACATATGTTTGTGTTTTTCACATTTTTGACGAAAAACCAACTTTCAAGTTTCGCAATTTTTCGAGAGTCTACTGTAAGTGTGTATGTATTTACGCAAATTGATTTACATGTCACCAAATGGACACCGTTCAGCAAGAGTATATAAACTTGTAATTTTTGTTTTGTTTTGTTTTCTTCTTTTGCTATTTGGTTTGTTGTTGTTGGTTTTGGTTGAGCGACGGGTAGGGGGTCAGCCGCTAGAGGGCGCAGCAGGCGTCAAGCTAGCAGCCGCTAGAGGCGCAAGGGCCGCAGCGTCCGTCACGTCATGCGCGCCAAACGCCGTGTAACTGAACCAGCAGCCTCAGCCAATGCGCCGCCGCCGCCAGTTGGCGTCTGTGTGTTTGTATGTGTTAGCTGCCCCCACCAATCGTTGGATCAATTTATCGATTATCGGTTCTGTATGTTTTCTCTATCAGTTAACAGCTATCGTATTTTTGCATATATATATATGTTTATGTATGTGCTCGAAGGATATGTGATGCATTTTGTTCAAAACTTTTTTCTTAACTATTGTTAGTGAATGGGGGCGGGTATGGGGGGGAGGGGTGAACTTCACGACAGACCGATCGTAAACGCTACTGAGCAGCTCTCTCGCTCTCTCTCTCTTTCTCTCTATATGTATCTATCTATCTCTGTTTCTTTGTTGGTTTCATTAATTTCTATTTAGTGGGTATGAAGCGCGCCTTAACCGCTTGGCCCATGGGCAAATGGAGATGTTGCTGCTGTTGCTGTTGTTGTTGCTGTTGCTGCTGCTGCTGTTGCTGCTGTGCCTGCTGCTGCATATGCTGATTGATCTGCTGCTGGATGGATAGTCCGCTGGCACTGCTGATGATGTGCTGACTGTGTAACGGCTCGTTGATCTCGATCTTGATGGCCGTGGCTGCCAGTGAGGTTTTGTTCTTGTTCTTCGGCGGTCTGCCACCTGCAAAAAGTAAAAAAATATCGTGAGTAACACAATCATAATTCCGTTTCAAGTATAGCAGTCCAAGTGTGCAAGATAATCAAGAAACAAGTGTCCCCAAATAGATAACTATCGAACTTTGAGAACGATTCGCTCCATATATATATAGACAGTTGCCGATCTAACTATATACTTGTGTTGCGTGGGTTTAGCCATTAAAGTGTTGGACTTATATATGTGGTTCTATCGATTTGTTTCGATCGATTCATTTCAATATGTATATCGAACGATCTGTCAAGGAGCAAAGGAGCGTCTACTCCGAGACTTAACGTTAGGCCGGAAATCTCTCCAGTTACTTACAGTTGCAATCCTAACTTTGCGACAAGAGTTCTGTATTTTCTCAGATAACCGAAGCTACTTTAAATTCAGTTGCTTTAAGCAGGCAAGTTTACATTCAACTCATCACGCGGATACCCAATCGGTTTGTAGGGTCTTCAAGGGTAACTATATTACTATTGAGTTGGCCTCTTCTTTGGGAGAATGTAAACTCCGGCAACTATTAGACAGAAAGTGGACGAAGAAAGACAAGAATCGATTCTGTATTTCCTCTGCCACTGCCCCGTTCAGCTCTAAGTAGAAGACGGCAATAATTGGGGTGGTCTGAGTATAAGTAAAATGGCTTTTTAGTCCAGATCATGTATGGCTCAAGTGATTGGAAGAGTTTCCCCAACTATGCCAAATAAATTTGGTAAGTTTAACTTAAAAATTGTGAGACGTTTATGTGATTTTATCAATATGCACCTATCAATGTTATCGATTTTGAAGACGGACACAGACGACTATATAAACCACGTTTCAAGTCTCGAGGAGAAAGGATGACGGAGAGAGAGTATGCTACAAAATTCAAGAGAATCGATAGAAAAGCGATTGCATTTTGGGTTAGAGTTGAGTCGCGTCTGTGTTCTGGATGGAGACTTACGCTGCCCCGTCGTATGCTGCAGGGAGAGGGGCTGGCCGATCATGGCCAGCGGCTGTTGCGGCGATTGCAGTGTGATGGTTTTTTTGGAGCGCTTCGGCGGCGGCAGCTCGTGGTGTGAGTGATTGGTGAGCAAATGTTTGGAGAGATGTTGTCGCACGGCAAACGATTCGGCACAATTGGCCACCGGGCAGTTGAGATAGCGACCCTCGACATGGCGTTGCACATGCTTCTTGAGCAGCGACTCCTGATTGAAGCTGCTGGGGCAGATGTCGCATTTGAATTTGAACTCGTCGTGCATCTTGAGATGCTGATCGAGATGCGATTGCTGTAGAAATTTCTCATCGCACTTGCTGCACTCGTACGGAAAGGCCAAACCATGTGTCTTCATGTGCGTATGCAGCTGCGATTGCAGCTTAAAGTTCTTCTCCGGACATCGAGGGCAATAGTAGCCGGTGACGCCAGCATGCGCCTGCAGATGCTGATTCAGTGAGGTGACCTGTGTGAACTTCTTGCTGCAAACGTTGCAGCAATACTGCTGCACCTTGTGGTGTGACTTCATGTGATTGTTCAGATTGGTCACCTAATCAAAAAGATAACATTTCAATATAGTACAGATGCTTATGTTACACACACACACACACACACAGGACTCACCTGTGCAAAACTGCGTCCACATTCGGGCTCATTGCAGACAAATGGACGCTCGCCGGTATGAAGACGTCGATGATTGTTCAGATTTGTGATTTGGGTAAATGTCTTGCCGCAGTCCACGCACTGATACGGCCGATCATTTGTATGGATGCGCTCGTGGTTGCGCAAATTAGCTGCCTGCGTAAAGCCTGCGAGAAAATTGCCAGTCAGTTATTGTTTTCATATATTCATCAAAAAAATAAATAAATATGCTTATGTATATTTAGTTCCTAACCAGAACCGTCACCCAAATTGGATATTCCTTCATTCCTTTATTGACAACCGAAATTCGTTTCAATTTGCTTTCCTGTTTTTGAAGGTTTACAACAGAATTTACAATCGTCTATTAAATAATTAGGACGTCTTAAATATAAAATAGTTTTTTTCTTTTTTACACATTTTCTTTTTGGTTATCTTCGGCTTACAAAGCACGTATTTATTAGTATATTCTTCTATGTATACTAAATAATATATATTGCACTTTCAGAATATAGAAATGTTTCAAAATTAGAATTCAATTTGGTAAAAAAAAAAATTAAAAAAAAAAAATAAATATATCAAACCGGAACCACATTCAAACTAATTTAAATCCGAAACCGAATGTTGTCTTTCTTTTTATTAAATATTTTTATTTTTGAAAATTATTTGACGACGGTCTGTGACTATGGCTACTATAAAATTCTAGGACAATCGGCATCGGAGAATGGTTTGCTACAAAAATGGATAATAAGGATCATACTAAGGTAAGGTGGTCACCAGAGTCAGCGTATTTCAAGCTTAAGAAGGATTTTGTCGTATTTACGAGATATCGGCAAAATCAAATTATAGCTTTGGCTAGTACTTCAAGACAAATTGTACATTTGTGCTTGTTGTATAAGGATAGAGTTGTAGTAGTTGTAGTTAACCCACCTTTGTGGCAGTAGCTGCACACAAATTTGCGCTCAGCCGAGTGATTTCGTATGTGCGTCATGAGCGAGGATTTGCGTGAGAACGTCTTATTGCAGAGCGGGCAGGAGCCCTCCTCGTTGAATATCAGATCCACCTGTGTTGAATGAGAGAGCGCGCCAGTGTTGACAATTACAATTGCATTTTTTTGTTTTGGTAAGAGAGAGAGAGAGAGAAAGAGAGAGAGAGCACAAGAGCGGTTTGCTAATTGCAAGTATCGCACATACACAAACACACGCACACACGCACACGCATTAGAAACTTACGCTCAACAAGCTGGCGGTCAAAATGGTTGCAAAATTTAATTTCTATGCGCAAATTCCTTTGCGATTTATTAATGTTTGTTTATTGCGTATGTATTATATGCTTTTATTTATTTATTTATTTTTTTTTTTGCTGAATTCTGTATTATGGTTTTTTTTTTTTGCGTGCCACGCACACCCACACAAAAGCGTCAACTGAAAATGAATTTTTTTCGCTTTACACAGCGCACAAAAACGTCGTGCAGTCGACGTCGGCGTCGCAGTTGCTTCTGACGTTGTTGTTGTCGCTGCTGCTGCTGCCGCGGCTGCTGCCGTTGTCGTGAAAAGCAAAGCAAGAAAAGGCAAGCAAACAGCGCAGATATTAATGAAAAAAAAAACAAAACAAAATAAAAATAAAAATAAAGAAAAAAAGAAGAAAATGGGGAAAAAATCGAGCCGGTGAAGGCGAAGCGCTAATACCCTTCAATCGCAAGTAAATATGCTTCGGTGCCAAAAAGTAATGCCAAATCACACTTCAAGCCGATTTAACAAGGATTGTAAATATGGGCACACATATTTATCAATTTCTGTTTATAGAAGAATACAATAATATATGAAAGAAAACAAAGAAAGAAATCGTATTGAGTAGTCTGAATACGCATCCACAAACAAGATGTAGGGTATTTCTCTTGTTGTTGTTGCTGCTGCTGTTGCCAATATTCTCAGTGCAGCGGTGTGAAAAAGAAAGGCAAAGCACAAGCAAAGCGTAAAGAAGCAAGCAAGAGCAAAAAGAAACGAACTATGAATACATACATATATATATATATACATATATATATTTTCTATATATTTATATATACATATATTTTATATATATTTATATATATATATATATATATGTATACACATATGTACATATGTATGTATTTACTGCCAGTGTAATCTGCAGTTATGTATGGGGAGAAGTGGGGGAGGAAAAAAAAACAACAACATTAAGACAGCAATGGACAAGTGCAACGCCTGGAATATTGCAGTAAGACTGTGTATCTGTGTGTGTTGTTTGTGTGTGTCCGAGTCGTTATTCAACACTGTTGCCGCTGCAAAATTATACTCGTGCGCTCTCATTCACTCTTACTCTTCCGCCTATAAGAACTTACATCTTCAGAATCGTCCTGCGATTGTAGATTCTCGGAAGAACTTGATGATTGCAATTGTTGTTGTTGCTGCTGCTGCTGCTGTTGTTGCTGCTGTTGTTGTTGCTGTTGTTGTTGTTGCTGTTGTTGTTGCTGCTGTTGCTGCTGCTGTTGTTGCAACTGTAGCACAGCGGCGACAGCGCTGCCATTCGTCAGCTGTGCCGCCACAGCATCACCGTCACTGGAAGAAGCTGCCGATGAGGCCGCAGCAGCAGCAGCTACCGCAGCGGCCGCCACAGAAGCAGCAGCCGCGCCGTCCTGTACACGTACCGCCTGATGAAAGTTTGAATTGTTTGTCAACTGTTCCGAGCAGCGCACGCACGTTGGTATGCTATACCCGGGCACTTGGAATAACTGTAATTAAACAGAAAGAGAGAGAGCGAGGGAGAGAGAGAGCAAGCAAGAAAGATCGTTAATAAAGCGTATCCAATCGGTAAGCAGTTAAGGCAATCAAAAAATATATAATAAATAAGAAACTGTGTTGGCTAAGTTTAAAAAGAAAAAAAAAGACAAGAAAGAACTTATCTTTACCCTTGACCAGACCGGAATTCGAAATTTGTTTTTTTTTTCTTTTCTTCTATTTTTATATTTTTGTGCGTTCTGTTTGAATATTCCAGTGATGGAAAATGCTTTGCTATCTAATAGTTTTTTTGTAGTCTGCTCTTTCAGAATGCTTTGCTCTCTGTGATAGCAAAATAGCAAAAATAACGAAAGCACATACAATCATATGTATATATCAATCTGTTCATATTTCGTTCTATTTTTTGGACGGTCAAATTGCAAGAAAAGAAAGAAACGAAAAAAAATCGATCAAATAAGAACGGCTAACTGAGCACACCGATGTTTACATACCCTTGTCCACATATACCTATTCATATATTATTTTTTAAAACTTTAAACAGATTTAATTAAGATATTTTCTGTCTTAGACTAGCTTTGAACTGAATAATCCACATTTGTGTAGTGCTATTTATTGTATCAGAAAGCGGTGACATATATATCTACGCGTATCTCGATCCTATAAACTTTCAACTTATCTCTTGACCGATTATTCTTATTTGTATTATATAGAAAAAGTTGTCCGATGTTTTTTTTTTTTTTTGCCAAATGTAAGGCACATATAATGAGACGCTTTTTTCTTGGTAAAAATCATTATTTAATATGAGAACAAATCTTGTCAGCGGTTGTTTCCATGGCTGGTATATATAATAAAGTAGTTCGATCCGGTCGCCTGAGCCGAATCACAAAAAAAATAAGACGGAGATTCCGACTCCGAGTGAAAAGTTTTTACTTGTTTTTTTTTTGTTATTTATTTTTTTTATGAAGCAGCCTCCACAGACCCCCCCTTCTAGCGTCATCTCCTAATAATAACAGCCAAGGAGCTCGCACACATACATACACACGCACACACACACGTGCACCCCGAAATGCCAGCACCAAGCAATAACATCAAGAACAACAACAACAAATACATACACCGATGGCAACGACGGCGTTGGTTTGCTGTTTTCATTTCATGTTTTTTTTTCTCTCTACAGCGTTGTTATTCTTTCGTTTTTGTTTTGTTTCGCTGCGAACACAGTGCACAGAGGCGTCATCGCACGGGGTACAAGCAGCGTGACGTCACAAAGCTGCGCTTGCAGCAACAATTGCTGTTGATCTTTAAAAACAATTGCTTCGGTGTTCGTGCAAATGTGTGTGTGCATGCCTGTGTGTCAGTGTGTGTGTGCAAAGCCTGGCTTTGCATTGCGGTCATTCGGCCCAACTGAGTTTATAACCCCTCGCTGCGCACGCCGCTGCTGCCTTAGCGGAATTTTTGTCATTTTGTTTTATTTTTTCATATTATTTCGTTTTGTGTGCGCTTGTTGAAAAGGAGTCAAAATCAAAAGCAGCGCACAAACGAAATGTAAAAATATTTTTTTTTTTTTATATATATGTACATACATACATATGTGTGTGTAATGTATTTTTTTTTTCAAGTTGGCGGCTTGAGCAACTTTGACTGAGTTGGCTAAAAATAAACGGCAGCAATAGTTGAGAGGGGGCGCATGGGGAGGGGAAATACAAAATACACACAAACACACACACATGAGGTAGATACATATATGTGCCTGTGTAAGTGTGCGTGTGCGCGAGCCAAACTTTTGCCATTGGGGTCGCCGTGTTCTGCGCGCGCTTTTCAACCCCCACCCAATTTGATGGCAGCAAATGCAGCAGCAGCGGCAAAATAAGCAGCGGCAGCAGCAGTAGCAGTGCAAAATCCGCGCACAAATTCAATTGTTATAGTTAATACAAATTCCGAACACAGAAATCAATAAAAAAAACTGCTTGTTGCGCCCGCAAACTAAACAACATTAAAAAAACAACAAAAATATAGATCAAATGTTTATCTGTTTGTTGCACTCACCGTTGCTGTCTGGAAGCACAGCCTACAAATGGTGTCCATGACGGTGCTCCAGTTTGACGGCAGTTGCAGGACAACGTGCTCGATGCGTCTTTTTCTATGTTTGTTTTTGTTGTTGCTGTTTCGCGGTGGCGGCGTTGCACATGTAGCTGCAAGGGGTTTGGGAAACAACGCTGCTAACTTTACCGGTTAGCATTTACGCGCATCCGAAATGCTTTAATTGCCTTGTATTCTTTTTTTAAAAACCAATGCAATAACAACACACACTATCACACTCACACACATACACGCACACGGAGAGAGAGACGCACGCACGCACACAGTTGCAACGATCTGCGTTTGTTTAGTTCTTGTTCTTGTTTGTTGTTTATGTTTTGCCACTTGCACTACTCGCTTGCTTTGTTTTTGTTGCTTAATTTCTTTGCCGTTCTTTTTTTCAGCGTTTTTTTTTTTTTTTTTTTTTTTGCTTGGCGTAGGGTTAAAACTGCAGTTTACTTTTTTTTCTTTTTTTCATTTACCATTCACGACGATGTTTTGTGGTCCGTCGTTGTCGCGAGCGAGCGAACGAGCGTTTTTGGGGCCCCCGATGTTATTGTTTGGGTGTGTGTGTGCGTGCGCGTATGAGTGGTGAAAAAAAATAAAATGAAGCGCACTGCTGACTATAGTTGCACTGTTCTAACTCAGGTTACATTGCGCTATTGACCAACAAGTTGCCATCTCTGTTTGCAGAACGAATAACAATGAGGAACATTGTTTGCCAACACTGGTTGTTGCCAGTGTGCAACATGCAAAACACGGCGCGCGCAATTTGAATGTGAAATGCCAATCGATTGAAATGCACAATTTAATCAGGCAAACATAAAAATTACATACAAAATTGATCTTAACAATAATAAGCACAGCACATTAAAAACATAACTTTTAAATACAGTAGACAAATGTCCAAAAGAACATATTGAATACGACAAATGCCAGTGGAAACACAAAACGCGCTCGGCTATCAATCCAAATTGCAATTTCCTGTGGTGTCAGCGTCGTCCAACCCGTCGAAGCAATCTGTTCCTCATGACTGAATTCCTCACCGCCCAAGAGATTGTGTGTGCTGTTGTTGGTAAAATCGGGTAGTTCCATGCTGGTGGCAGCCATAGCATTTGGCGTTGCACTTGCAGCAGTGCCCAAAGCGCTCTCCACAAACGTCACATCCAATTTACGATTGCTGCTGGTCAACATATGCATGCTGTTCCTGTTAGGTGCTGCTAATGGTAATGGTCTCGTCGCCGTTGTCGGCATCACTTGACCCTCTTTTATTGTATTTATTGGTAAATTTACCGTTAAATAGTTATTGAACGGTACATTGCCGGCCAGCGAGCTGGCGTCCGTCTGCCGTCCAATGCCGGAGAAGGAACGGGATCGGGCATGACTGCGACGTCGCAACAAATGCGGCGACAGCGTCGACTTGAGTATGTGGCGACTGTTGAGCTTCCTTACCGGCACATTGTGTTTACGTCGCCAAATCGTGTTCACAAATGCAAATTCGACCATGCTGCCAAATATGAATATGGTGCAGCCAAGAAACCACACCTCCGACACCTTTATATAGCTGACCTTGGGCAACGTTTTGCCTGTGGATTTCAAAATAATAATTAAATAAAAAATTAATTAAATATATATAAAAATATATTCTTCAATTTGTCGAATAGTCGATACGCAACCCGGCCTAGTTGAGTCTTGGAGTTTTGTTGCTTTACAAAATATACATTCTAGATTAGTCGAAGAGTCGATACGCAACTCGGCCGAATTACGCCTGAAAGTTGTAGTTACTCAACTAAACTTTTTACGCTCATATCATATACAAAATCATCATATTTTTACCCTGTGCTGAGGCAAGTGTAATGAAGGTCAACAGCGTGCTAGTGCCGAGGGTGATGCGTGGCGGTGCTTGATCAGCCTGCAGCCAGAAGGATACCCATGAGATGGCCACAATTAGCATTGAAGGCAGAAAATAATCCATCAGATAGAAGCCAACCACACGGTTCAGATGAACCGTAAAGCTGAGGGAACTATAATTGCCAGCGAAGGCGCCATGACGCAAATCACTCAGATCGGCATTGATTACCGTCTCATTGGACCAGGAGTTCTGCAGCACAAATTCGGTCAGATGCAAGGCCGGATCATACGTAATTGGACGCTTTTGCTCCCAATGCATCACCAGCTCGGATGTGTTATACATCCAGCTCTCCAGCACCGTGGAGCAGTGTTGCTCATCAAAGGGAAATTTCTTAAGGTTTAGCCAGCAATAGAGCGTGGCCTTAATGCGCCAGGAAACAATCACAGTGCCGTCCGGCGATATCGATGTCAATATATCCTTCTCCGTTGTGCCTGAAATAATACAAATAATGCTATTATTTTTATTATTAATTTGTATCCTTTTTGTAAAAATTAATTTTAATTTAATTTATATAAGTTAAAACGGTGAATATTATTATGGTTTTTGTCTTTAATTTAAAATATTTTAGCATTTTGAAAAGGTAATGCAAAAGTTTGACAAATTCACCACATTTGACAAGCAAGTATGGCACATGAATTATCCAATTCACCTCGACTGTCAACACTTAATGTAATATCAACTGTGTTGTGAAATCGATAACATTAAAATGTGCTAATCGGTAGGCGAACATATCTCTTACGATTTCAAAAGTCAGTCACCAAATTTTAAACCAAAAACTGCTGCCAACTTTCATTAAATATGAGCATTTATATTATTTTTTTAAATTGATTGACTTACCCAAAATACTGGAGTCGCGCTCGTTGGCCAAAAATATGTGCGGCAGCCAGATAGAATCGCGTAATTGCTGTTCACCCAAAATAGGCTGCAGACGCTTGGGCGAAACATTGCGAAAATTGAGCCGAGGATCGAGAAAGCGCATTTGCAGTAGTGCATAGATCTTGAATTGCAGATCGTGAGCCTCCAGGTTTTGCATGAAATATATGTAGGCACGCATGTAAACATCGACGGGAAGACGCGCTCCAGCCTCTGTGTAGGTTGTCGGTCGCTCCAGGCGATCGTAGCGACAATCGTGCGTGAGGCGATCGATTAACTGTGTCTGCGATAAGCTGTCGCTGTTCACCAACGTAGGACAATCGACGTCTGTTACGCTGTGACCAAAGCGCAGGCAGTTCAATAATATGGAAATGATAAGGGACAAATACATTGCGTCGTACCACACGATTAATACAAACAGTAAAAATGAAATGAGTTAGCACAATTAAATGGCGGCACACAATTATGGCGGCACACAATAACGGTTAAAGTTAGTGGTGAGCATAGATGATTAGTTTGAGTTAATTGCAACAGACTTGATATCGATACCCCAGCGATGTTTAGCGTAGCGATAGTACTTAATATTTATCTGCCCTAGTATTATATGGCGCAATTTATTTTGGTATATTTGAACGGTTTTGCTTTGCCGACGATAGATGGCGCCAGCATGCCAAGTTTTATTTCTAACGAATTGCAGCATAAAAAGTAACGGTTTTACAGAGTAATTTAATTATTTTACAAAATTTGTGCAATTAATATATGTGATTAACGAATGCATCCTTAAAAGGTAATTCAGCTGCGAAACAAGCTAAAATATACGAGATTAAAGACTAGGACATTAAAGTGACTAATTGCGTTTTGGTTTCAGTTCTTCATCAGCTTGGCCCATAAATAAACAAATCTATCAATTAAGAAAAAACGCCCTAAGCTGTCAACACGCCCACGCACTTTACAACTTGTCCGGTGGCGATGGTGGGTGGAGTCAAATTTGTATATTGCTTGAATGGTTGAGAAATGCTTTTAGGACTTGCAGCATTGTTTGTTCAACCCCCCAAAATGCCCTAACCCTTAACGCCCACCCAAACCTCAACCAGCATTTCTGAGCCGGTTTGGTTTTCTTGTCCACTTTTCTTTTCGCGTCTTGTCATTGGTAAAGAAAAAAAACTTTACCGTCGCAAGTCGAGCTTATTGCCGAACGCAAAAGCCCCCAACCACATCCCCGCTGCTGCCAATCGTCGAGTGCTGCATGAATTATGAGCGTCAGCCAAGATTTATGAATTTGGAAAGGACCCACAAAAGGATCTGCGCACAGACAACAAAACCCGCTAAAGCTAAAATCTGTCAGCTGTTAAGTTGCCTTGTAAATTTCCCGCAATTAGGTTGAATTTCAATTTCCCTTGTCGTTCGTGGTTGGGGTTTGAGGGGTAGACCATTGTGCAGCTACTTATTTTGATTACGATTATGGCAAAATTATGCGACTCCCTCCACAACCCTCCACACCTCCCCTCCCCCAATCCATGTCCATGTCTCACTCCCCCTTCCCTCCCGCGCCAACAACAAAAACACTCATAAATCAAACAAGTCGATTGGCTTTTCTAGCGTTTTTTTATCGATGGCTTTGATTCTGTTGCAAACTTTACTCGCACACTGCTCGACAATTTATACCCTGCCCTGCGTAGCTCCCCTTTTTATTCAGAATGTATATATCTGAAAGTCAGTATAAACTTTTATAAAATATGTCTAATTTGTCTAATTTCTAAAATATGTCGATTCTCGATAACAATCTAAAAGATATAATAATATACCTTGACATATTATTGCTCAGCTGTAAAATGTTCATTGAGATCAACCCATATTTTTATATCTGGGTGCAGGGTATCTGCTAGTCGAGCGCTCCCGACTCAGACATTCACACATTTTTTTTTTCGGTTCCTGATTGGTTGCCACTGCACTTTTTCTGCCTCAATGCTTTGTGCGGTTGCGCAGGGGCTGGAAAGCAAAGGTTTTGACTGTTTGCTGCTATACAAATTTGCAAGCTCATGAGAATCCATCCAAAATTTAAAAAATTAAAAGCACACGCACACATGCACACAAAAGTCAGCGAAATATATATAAAACATGTATGTATTGTTTGCATGTATATAGTAGCTGAGAAGCTAATGGTCAAAGTCGATGATACTTTGTAAAGTTTTTGATATGTACACAAAAATGTATTATAATATAAATATGTAAACAAAATACTCAATTAGTCGATTATTTTTAGTATCCTCTCATACAATGGCTGTTCTCAAAATTTGAATATATGCCAGTCATAACTGAAAAGTAATGCAAAAGTCGATGACACTTTACAAAGTTTTACATATACAAAAATATATTTGTACATACAGAAATAAATATAAACATTGAAAGCAAATAAAATGTTCTTCTTTTCAGCCTCACTCTAATAATAATAATAAATTAATAATTTCACTCGGTTTTAACATGCCTTTTTGCCAAAACAAATCTACTCAAAATACTCACTTGGTTTTAATTTTTTTTGTTTGTTTTAAAGCATTAAAGCAATAAAATATTGCCAATTTTAGTTTACTTAAGGGTCTTGTTTGAAAAGGAACTCTAAAAGGTTGAAAAGTTGTTTTTCCATGCTCTATAGTATTTATTTAAGAATTATAGTTCGATTTTGCACATACGATTTGAATTCTTCGATCGATATCCGAAAATGTTGAAAATCTTATGTCATTGAAAATACAACTTTTTTTTTTGTATATTTCTTTCAAAAGTCTGCGGCCAGGTGTTATAAAATTCACGGCAAATAATTCGTATATCCTCTACATAAATATAATAATGAATCATTTAAGTGTGCCGGGGAAGGGATTTCTTCATGCATACCCTATTTGCATTGGCTCTCTCATTTTTGTACACGGTATAAGTAACAGCGGAAACGGAAACGAGCCAGCGAATTGTCGCCAAAGTTGTTCACTGTTTATTGCCACAATGCCACGCCCAGTTTGGCCAAACACGCCCCCACACCCATCCCACACATTTCGTGCATGTTCATTATGCGCTAACAAAATCAATGAATGGTGAAAAAATTAATATCCTCTGCGAAAATAAAAAAGAATGTTGCAAAAAAAAAAAAATGAATGAATTGAAAAAGTTGCTGGCAATTCTTATGGTTAAAATACACAATTCAACAACTAAGGGTTGGGGTCTGACGCTGGGTGGGTGCGGGTGTTGGGATTTGGGGTGGGGGTGATGGTTTTCGTGTCAGCAGCCGGCAGCAGTTTTAATTTACACAAAGCGTAGTCAGGCGTGTAATGCGACAAGGGGATTGTGCCAGGAGAGGGGTAGGAGGGGAATAACCGACCAAGGTATGGAGATTAAGGGGAGGCTGGGGGATGTGGATGGGGCTGCACGACAATTCGCGACGACAAGGACGACATTTAAAAAATGCCTTAAGGCAGGCGAGGACAGCAAAAACAACAACCACAACAACAACAACAACAACAACAAAAGTGACGACGACGGCGTCAAATGATTTATGAAATTGCTTTTGCCGTTGCATACTTTTAGCTTGCTTGTGTGCCGGTTAAGGGGGGAGGGGGATGGCGTCTAAGTGGGTAAGAGAGAATATGCCGTTGGTGTTGAAGCATTTCGCTTGATGGAGCCGCCGACTGATGCGATGTCAATTAACGCTACACGAATACAGACCCAGACGCAGATACAACAAAAGGCAGTTGACGCTGCAGCTCTAAGTGAAAATTGTACTCAAGTCTTGTATATTTATCAAAAAATAATAACATGCTTCTGCCTGCTGACAACTTGGCTGTTTCTCATTCGATCTAATATTATTATTATTATCATTGGGATACCTGTCGATCTATTGTGCCCCCTTCTGAGACTGTAGCTCCTCCATCAACCCCAGCTGCTGCAAGAATACGACTCTTTGCTGGGTTGAGGGCTTCTATGTCTTTGAAACTCATAAGGCGACACACTCTGCTAGGATGTGTATTGAGGATTCCTCGTCGCGTTCACAAAACCTGCATAGTTCGCTAGTATAAATATCTAGTTTAGTTAGGTGACTTCTTAGTCTACAATGTTCTGTCCGTAGACCGGTGAGTATCCTAAGTCTGTCCTTCCCCATGGATATTACTTGCTTAAATCGCCTATGATTATAGCCACCCAAAAGACATCTGGCTTGTCGGAATCCTGGTGTCTCTGCCCAGCTCCGTTGCCGCCTCCGCCTCCGCCTTTCTTCATTGCTAAGCTGCACTCGTATTGTGTGTCTTCCTATGGTCTATTATATACATATGTAAAATATATATATTTAGAAGACGCCAATGCCTTTAAAATTGTTATCGATTTAAAACGATCGATTTTTGCGTAGCGGAGCCAGTCATCGATAAAATTAAATAAACTTGTGTTCCACGGTGTATACGAGAACTTATATTCGAAACTTGGGGTCCCTAAGGCTCTGAGATCCGAGTGCTTATACAGCCGTAGACATTGAGTCTAGCTCATAAACTGTGAAAGATTTTTTGATGACATTAGCATTTAAATTGTGCACTTGTCGATGTTATCGATTTGACATCTACTTATTAGGGGGTCAATATTGACAATAACACCAGAGATGAGGAAGATGAAGCCAGGCCACAGTTCGGTAATTCGGTAATCTTTCCCTAGGTGGGTGTAATCTATCCCCAGGTTGGCCTCGAGAAGAATATACAAGAGCAGTTTGGATATTTTTCTACAGATGATGAACAATTTTGATGACTTTCGCTCGCTATAAGCTGACCAGTATTCAGAGGATGTTGAACCGACGAACAATAATCAAAAAGGGATTCAAAGTAAAAACATTTTGTATTCGATATTTGAATTCGATTTTTATTGGGCTGTAAATGTTGGTGAGCTTAGTCGATTTGGGTAACGGATGCCTCATCGTTGCTGGAGCAGCGACTGCTCTCACCATCTGTGCGATACTTGATGGAATCAATGATCTCCACATCGATATCCCGATCGTGCTGCAGGCTGCTGCTCTCCGTCTCCAACAAAGTGCCCCCAATGTCACTGGAGCCCCGTCCCAGCGAATCCTCATCGCACAGATCCGCCGACTCTGACTTGGTGTCCGTCTCTCGATGCTGCAACTGCTGTTGCTGCTGCTGCTGTTGCTGCTGCTGCTGTGCAGCAAACTGACTGTAGAGCCGTGGCAGATGCTGCAGCATATAGCTGGCACCGGATTTCGATAGATTCGCTGCTGCAGCAGCAGCGGCAGCGGCAGCCGCTGCTGTTGCTGCCGGCTGATTCTCCTTGCTCTCGCCGAGATCATAGTATTTGGCATAGTGCTCGAATTTGTTCAGTGCACCAACACCGATGCCGGCCGAGCTGCTTGCGGCACTCAAATTTATGGCATCCTGCTGCGCTGACTTGGGTATGGGCACGGTGAAGGCGGATCCATGACGCTGTTTGCTCAACAAATTGTTGCTGCTGGCCAAACCAATGCCGCCAGCAACTGCTCCACCGCCTCCACAAGCTACGCCAGCCACTGCAGCTGCTGCACCAGTTGCTGCCGCCGCTGCGCCAGCTGCATCCTCTGTCGGCAACATGTTGCTGTTGGACAGCGGCGAGACATTCTCCTTTTTGCGATCGTAAATGTGCCCGGAGACGCGCAGATCGATGAAGAAGTGCAGCGGATCGATGCCATACGGGGCATACAATGGTGGATACCAAACTGGCGGCGGCGGTGGCAACACCAAATCCTGCGGCGGCAAAGATGCTGCCGGCGGCGTATTCTCCAGCAAGCTGTTGTCCACAGCCCCGCCCAGTGTGGCCTTTGTTAAGGATTTCGTCTCCAGCTTGCTGTAGCCATACGGTGTGGATGTGGGCGTGGGCGTTGTTGTGGGTGTCGGTGTGGACGTGGGCGTGGGCGTGGCAGCTGACTTATTGGTCAACTCCAGCGGTTTTTCAGTTGTTGCTGCGCTGTTTGAGTGCGGCTGCTGCTGCTGTTGCTGTTGCTGTTGTTGCTGCTGCTGTTGCTGCTGCTGTTGCTGCTGCTTCTCCTCGGTGTCGCGTCGTTCGCGCAGTTGCTCGTAGTACGGCCGGTGTGACCAGGAGCGTTTACGAGAACGTCGCACTAATGCCGCCTGTTGTTGTTGTTGCTGTTGTTGCTGTTGCTGCTGCTGTTGCTGCTGTTGCTGTTGTTGCTGCTGCAGCTGCAATACGCGTGCGGTTTCGTTGTTCCGCGTCTGCACCAAGGAGCGCAGCATATCGCTAAAGAAATAATTGTTGGGGCCAACGGGCGCTGAGTATAGATATGGGGGCGTGGCAGCCATTAGGCGGCTAACATAGTCCTGATTGCGCAGCTCGTGAATGTTGCTCTTGCGCGGCGTCAACTGCTGCTGTTGCTGCTGCTGCTGCTGCTGCTGTGCGCCAGTTGGTTGATGCTGTTGCTGTTGTGTTGCTGCTGCTGTTGTTGCTGCTACAGCTGCTGTCGCGGTTGGCGTGACAGCCGCTGCAGTGACGCCAACAGCGCTTGTTGCCGTTGTGCTGCTGTTGTTGCTGCTGTTGTGGTTGCTGCTGCCGTTGCTGTTGCTGTTGCTGTTACCATTGCCGTTGCCGTTGCTGTCCTTCATTCTGCCAGAGTGCCGCTGCAACCAGAATCGGAAACATTTTCATTAGCTAAAAATGATGTCGTTACTTTCAATTCAAGATGCTTCTAATTGAATAATAGCATTTTCCGTAGATATACAGAAATATTAATAATATATAAATAATTCATAACAAACAAGTAATAATGCTATTGATTGAAACGACTCGACTAGCAGATGCCCTGCACCAGAGTCTTACACCATTTAGATATTTAGATATTCGCTGAAGATAGTTCGTAATCGATTCTTATCGATATTTGAATAAAAGGAATCGAATTGATTGGGTCTCAAGAATATACACATACATTTATGTATATTTACGGGGTCGGAGATGTTTCCTTTTCCCTTACACACCTCCATTATACCCTTTCAACCATTTTCACCGGGTATAAAAACACGACAAAAGTGAGAAGTAAAGAAGATCGTATTTATTTATGATCAGTCGACACAGAATTATTACAAAATCAATCAATTTAATTAGAAATAAAATTAAAGAAATGTTTAACAATTAAGAAAAAATAAATGAAAAAAGGGGTTTTTAGTTATAAAGAGTTCTAAAATTTGTTGCAAGGTTTACGTAAAAACAAATACCATTTAACTTCTATACCTATATCTATATCCATATCTATATATAAATATATATTTAGCCTTTGCTAAAACGCAATCAGATCTAATATTACAATTCAATAAGTTTGCGTTTTTTGTAGTATTATTTGAATGCAATAATTAAATTTATAAATCTTATCAAACCTTAGAATAATATTAACTTAATTTTATAAAAAAAAAGTAATCCATTGTGTGAAATCCAAAGCGTTTTATTGGCTTTATATAATACAATTTGAACAATCTGAATAGTGATTTGTAATGAGTTCTTGATTAAAATACATTACTAATACTTCTACTAACTTTTCTCATTACAGATATTTCCTATGGCAACTGAAGAATATTTACTATTCATATACATATATATATATATATATATATATATATATACAAATATATATATAAGCCTTATATATATTATTTGAAAATCACGCCCATCTCGAGATAAAATGAATCTTATTGTCATTTTCAGTTTTGAGTCTTAGCGTCGCTTCTGCTGTTGACTTGAATAAGAAGCCCGTTGAGATTTATGTACATATTTGCATTGTCCTTGTGAACGTCTTCATTTTCAATGTATCCACGCCCACATCCCCCCAGCTCCCCCGCCCCCTCCATTCACAGGTCCTGTTGTTGTCTACCTTTTACTTGCTCTTCAGCTCGTCTTCATTTTCCATTTAATGGCAATTAAATGTGATTTCCCATTTGCCTCACAGGCAGACTGACTGTGTACTCAACGAATGCTGTTCAAATAGCTCCAACAACTATAGGATATAGCGCATATATGTACATATAAATTCTGGCTATCTATATTTAGTGTTATTGTTTTATTTTTGGTTTATTTTTATTTTATACAAAGGTTTGAAAATTGTTCATATCTTTTGATTATTATAATTCATGGCAATCAAGGAATTAGGGATGCGCACATTGAAGAGTTGCATCAGTAGAAGAAGCCCAAAAGGACCTCTAGTTGAATACTACAAGGAAGCTTAGTTTCCCAGAAGCTCAAAGAGCAGAGCCATCATTTTGCAACTAATATCAAACAATAAAAAATAAAAACTACATTAAATTAAATGAAAAATAATATTTAAATTTAAAAAAAAAGAAATACTGATTAGATTTCCGGGGGTATTGAGATTTTTGCATGTGTTGGGGAACACTCAGAAAAAAGGCAATCAGATTTGTGGTTTTTATTAGTTAAAATTGAGTTCTTAACTAGCTCGAAACGAGTATACAAGGAATATTTAGTAGAACATCCATTAAGAGAATGTGGAAAGAAATAACGGGTATGTTTAGGGGGAAAAGAAAAATTAATTTGGCTCTTCGATCGATTTCTCTGATTTCACCATTTTGTAATTTAACTACAAACACAACACCAAGGAGAAGTCTGTCGGAGGAGTCTGTATAGGGGGAATACACCCAGTTCTTTTTGTTGTTGAATCGATGCCAATGTGAATCGGATATTGTGGATCCGTATTCCACAATTGGACGTACAAGAGAAGCGAAGAGTATCTATGCCCACATCCCATGGAAATAATCGGTCGGTTAATTTTGTGTAATCTCTAATGAAATTTAGATATTGGGTATGTAAAATTCGGCGTGCTTGAGAAAGCCACTGCTGCTTGTTTTCAAATATCGTCGACCACATTCAAATGCCACAATCTGATACGATATAAGCACATATGGCTATATCTTTTACCTTCCACCCCCCCCAATCCTATAGTTCCCAAGGGAGGAGCGCTTGCAGATTTGGGCTGGGATTACTGCTGCCATTCCAGCCACGTGTTTTTCCTTGTTTGTGTGTACGTGTGTGTAGGTGTGTGCGTGTAACACACTCACAAAATTTGCATAGAAAAACATGCCGCATAAACACACACACAAACACAGACACAGACACACACATAGAGAAACAGAGGCAGCTAGTCTGTTAATAAGCTTACATGACGCGCCAAATTCCAGCAAATTAAATGTTTCAACAGTTGCCACTCACAGGCCCTCTCTCCTCGGGCTCTCTCCCAGCAGCCGCCGTGCCCCATGCCGCATTCCGCATGCCGCATACTTGCCCGTGCCACGCCAGAAACCAACTCAATTGTTGTGTTCGCAGTTGAGGCACTTGACGCCGTCAAAGTTGTTGTTGTCGGTGAGTGTGGCAACCACACGGTGGCTGCCTGTATCCTGTCGCTGTCAATTCTAAGCGGCGCCCCACGTCACCCCCCTGCAACCTCGGTCTCTCCCCCTGCCAGCCAGCAGTCGTCTTGTTGCTCTTTCATTTTCGCATTTCAAAAAAGTTTTTAACGCTGCTGTCGCGGCTGCTGCTTGCCAACTTGCCAACTTGTTGTTGTCGCTGTTGGTTTTGATTTTACTTCTTATTATTATTTTTTTTTTAAATAATATTTTTTATTGTTTTTTCATTTCGTTGTAAAAATATAAAAGTTTTTAACAACTGTCGTCAGGCGTCGCCGGCAACGTAGCCGGGGGTGGGTAAAAAAGTAAATTGGCTGCGTTCCGTCAGTTGATTTGCATTTTTTGGCAGCGCAAAGAAAGACGGCTACAATTTCGGACCAAGTTGAAATTAGATTATGCTAATTAAGGCGTGGCATCAACCACTCTATACAACTCCCTGCCTCTCCCTCTCCCTCTCCCTCTCCCACTCCACCCCCACCGCCTCACTGCCTCCTGGGCACTGATTGATGCGGCAGAGCTTTAATTGCCGCTGATGCTGCTTGGTTGGTTGGTTGGTTGGTTGGTTGGTTGGTTTGCTGGCTGCCTGGCAGCATTTTAATATTCAATCAGCAGCTGGCGTCAACTTTTTTTAATGGCCAACGTCAAGAGAAACTTGGCCAACTTAGCGCGACTTAAGTCTGCAGCTGAGATTAATGCGCAGCTGGCAAAAGTGCAGCAGCCACAACAACTGCAAGTTGTTTGTGTTACTGTTTATTTTGCCACAAATACAAATATAAAACTTTTGCATACCTCGCAGCAACAGTTAAAGCAAGCAGCAACTTCTTGCAACAGACACAAAGAGTAAGTTAAATTCAAGCATATCCATCTCAAGCATTCCACACAAAAACAGAGGCTCAACGGAAGCTGACATGTTTTTGAAGAAAACGCAAAAAATAAATGGTTTTTGAGCATGTGAGCTATTTATAAGAAAATTAATTCGACATAAATATTTATTTATGAATTTATGCAGACCTAAATTTAAAAAATTAATTCAGGAGATTTAAAAACAATTGAATTAGATAAGAAATAATTAATTTAATATGAAAATAATTAATCAAGTTACAATTTTAATGATTAGAGGTAAGTAATTACAGAATAAATGTAAAATGGTCCAAACCTTGGGGAAACTCAGAAAACAACACATTCTCGCCAAACAAAGATTTAATGATAAGAGATAAATAGAGAAAGTGAGAGAGAGAGAGAGAGACAGAGGGAACGAAAGAAGATATCCGAACTTTTCGAATTAGATAAATTTATCAGTTACAGATTTTCCGCAGATATTTTAAAATAAAAAATTATGACCGTATTTTAATTTTGTGGTCCAACTTGTACCGCATCGAAGGAGACTTCTCCAATAAAGTATATATATTCTGGATCACAATCACAAGTCGAGTCACCAAAGTCGAGTCTACGACATGCCGATCTTTCTTGTCTTCAGTTGTGATCATCTTTTATTGAAATTATCAACAAATCTACAATTATTGCCATTTATGCAGACTCTCTTTCTCTCTCTCTCTCTCTCTCTCTCTCTCTCTCTCTCTCTCTCTCTCTCTCTCTCTGTCAATCTCTCAATTAATAATATTAATCGTCAAAAGCCGATGTCAACTCGATCGTTATTATTATTATTGGAATACCTGCACTGCGAACTATTCGATCTATGTGCCCCGTTCTGAGACTATAGCTCCTCCATCAACCACAGTTGCTGCACGAATAGGAGACTCTTTGCTGGGTTGAGGGCTTCTATGTCTTTGAAACTCATTACACGCATCCCTGGGATGCTGCCTGATCTCAATATCTAGTTTAGTTAGGTGACTTCTTAGTCTACAATGTTCTGTCCGTAGACCGGTGAGTATCCTAAGTCTGTCCTTCCCCATGGATATTACTTGCTTAAATCGCCTATGATTATAGCCACCCAAAAGACATCTGGTTTGTCGGAATCCTGGTGTCTCTGCCCAGCTCCGTTGCCGCCTCCGGCTGTCTTCATTGCTAAGTTGCACTCGTATTGTGTGTCTTCCTAGGCCACAAAACGGTTCCCGAGTTGGTGGAGCTTTGATTTTGAACTCAATCCATAATATCATAATATATTATATCCCCGCTCACATTGGAATAGCTGGCAAATGAAGTAGCAAATGAAGCGCGAAAAATGCTCATCATTTTCTAATCACAGAAACCAACCACAATCGCTTACACATTGGAAGATATTTCCCACAGAAAAATAGACTTAATACTAAGCAACACATCACAACACAGCACTGTAAAAAAAAATCAGAAACAAAATAATTAACGGATCAACTTTGAAAACTTTACAGGAATTAGACTAGGATCTTCCAGCTTAACCCATTATATGCTCACTAAAAGCTGCAACACGAATCTAATCATATTCTATTTAGTAATAAATATTAAAAAAAGAAGCCATTTTTAATATAAGAATCAACATTAACTCTGTACACGGTTGATAAACATCCAAAAGGAATACTGCTAACCTTAATTCCAAGCAATGTCTAATTTACAAACTTACGATAAAATCTTAATAAAGAATAAGAAATGATGAAATGAATAAATTTACTTATATTTATATGTGAAGGATAAATAGCTTTAACAAGTTAGCTCGAAAATTTTAGATTTCAATTGCGAAACGTATCAAAAGTGAAAAATAAAAGTAAAAAAAAATGCAATATTTTCATAAAAGAAGATAGTTTATTCTAAGTTTAAGTTTGCTCTTTTCTTTATCAAAACTACCAATTTTAATATTTGATTTTGCCTTTGAGTTTGTTTTGAACCAAAGATGCCTCGGTGCCTGTGTCGAGATTCCCTGGCCACTGATTTATATATATAATTATCTATATATATATGTATGTATATATATGTATATATTATACACTCAGTCACTTCCTAGCCGTCGGAAAAGTAAGTAGGTCGTTATAAGGAACTTCTTTGAATGGGATAGTTAAGTGAACATATTTAATTCATATTTGATGAGTAGAAATATATTAGTGAACTTTATGGGGCATCAACCAGACCCAAATCTCTTATTCTAGCAATACATACAGCTCCAATACATGTCGGGATAAGGATTTTAAACTTTTAAAGTGGCTAGCCAGATCACCCGACCTGGGTCCCATAGAGAAAATGTTGGGAAACCTGTGCCGTCGGGCCTAGATGGGTAATCGACACTTTGAGACCAGTTAGGAAATGGTCCCGAATCCCATCACATGACTTCCAAAACGTTGTTGAATCGATGCCAAATCGAATTGCTGAAGTTATCAACAAATCTGGAGGCTGGACACATTAATTAATTTGTTATTTGTATGCCATTTCCACATGTTATAGTAATTTTAATCGAATTTCGCACCTTAAGCAAACATTTTTTTACAACAATTTGAATACAACACTTTTGTTTACCATTTTAATTTATTTTTAGCTTTGATCGAGTTTCGCTGAGTGTATATTTATATATATATATATATATATTTATAAATATATATATATACATATATATATATTTATGTGTCTCTTATACTTTAATCATAAATCAAACCTACCCCGTTGCGGTCAACCCTCAATGAAGTTTATTTCAGCTGAGCTCACACACATAGAGAGAGAGAGAGAGAGAGAGAGATATAGACAGAGCGAGAGAGAGAGAGAGAGAGAGATAGAGAGAGAGAGAGAGAGAGAACACATCCACTTAACTGTCACTTTACGGGAACAACCTTATAACATAATTACAGGCATATCAAACAAGGCTTAGCTCGCTTACAGACTCAAGTTTGGGTTGCGAAGGGTCAAAGCAAGGAGACGCGTGCAGCAACCCTTGCCGCAACAGTTGCCACGGTACTTCAAAGGCCCAACGGGGGGGCGCGCCTCACATAAATATGTATGTGTGATCTCAGCTGACTTAGCTGTTATTCAAATCTAGAGCTGTATCATCTCATATATGTAATTGATCAATACAGTTGCCCAATATTCGACTACAAATAGCAGGAAATTCAAACGTTTTTGGCCTTTGGCTATATAATTATATAGATTGACTGTTTAGCAAGCGATTTTTATGAAAGATATCTTATTGGACGCATAATTAATGATTCTATTCCATGTGAGATTTTGAAATTGAAGTATTGTTAAAACAAAATGATTAATAACAAATGAAAGAGCTTCCAATCTGTTCGTCTTCATCAAGGATTTGGTAAAAGATTTTTCCTCTCCAAGGTTTTTGATATTGTCAACTGTAAGCACAATAAATAAATAAATGCCACAACAAACTACAATTAAAATAGAAATATTGCATTTATAAATGTGTTTTAATCTGAGGCCATTCGAAAATGTGAAAACATTTGGAGTCAAATGACTGGGCGCCCAATTGGGGACGCTTTAATTGAGTTGTTCACGCTGTTTACCTACTATGGGCAAACTTTGTGCATTGTGCCACATGCCACATGCCACATGCTGGTGACTGCCACTGTCTATTAGCTGTCCGACCCCCTTCTCCCCAATCACACACACAACGTTGAAATTGTTGCTAAAGTGTTGTCATCGTTGTGATTGTTGTTGTGGTTGGTGTAAACGTTACAACGTTTGACTGCGAATTAAAATAATGTGCCACTTGTGGCGCCTGAGTGTGTGTGTGTGTGTGGCATGTGTGCTAGTCCAGGACCTGCAGGACAAATGCACAACATGCTTTTCGGGGTAGCTCTGCGCCTGTGAATTTGACAAAATCTCATTTAACTCGTCCTGGGTCCGGGTCCTGGTCCTGGCCATGAGACCAAACACATGTGAGCCAACACATCGTTACCTTAATCGAATTTGATTTGAACCCTTTTTCGACGACATGTCCATGAGATTGATGTGCGTCTCTTTGGGGTGTTCATGTGTCTGTCTGTGTGTGTGTGTGTGAGTGTGTGTGTGTGTGTGAGTGTGTCTGCGTTACTGCAATCCTTGACGCTTGGCTGCGTTTTGTGCGTTATTATGAGTTATGCTTAAATAATTTTTGCATTTGCTATGCTTATATTCAAGGATTTGAGATTTCACATTTAAGGGTTTCATCGGGGGTTGAGTTATGTTGTATTTAGGACTTCTTCAGTCCTCGTCCACTCATCCACTGAGGTTGAGTGGTTTGTTTGTGGCACGAGCTTAGGACATGTGATATGTTGAGAATATGTTGCAAATAGCTTTAAGCGTATTAAAAAAAATGAATTCATTATTTTCTTTGTGGCTAATCCTGATGATAAATCTCGATATTTTTGGTTTCATCAATTTTAAATAACTGCATTTAAATATTTCTGTGCCTTCTAAAAGATATTATTGAGTCGATGTTATTTTATATAGAGCCTTTATCACTGTTATCGCATTAAAAAAAAGATTTACTGCAGAGTCGTATTCGAACTTTCACATCCCAAAAGATATGTCAAATCTATACCAATTTTGAAGAGCACCCTTTTGATCAGGGCTCGGTCTTTAAAGTAAGACTGCATCTCAATTGGGAAACACGAAATTCAATCTCAAAATGACATCCTGAAGAATCCCTTGTAGGAATTGATCAGAATTTATCAAACTCTTAACTTGATCATAGCTGAAATGGGTACTTTCTGAATATGGATTGGAATAGGGTTGTGACACTGTTTAGTATTTGTAGATCGGTCTATGTAAGGAATCAGTGGGACACTGACTCAGTTAAGATTTGTAAATTGAATATGAAATTGCTTTTAGAAATTGATTTAAGAGCTGCTCCTTTGAAGCTCAAATGATGATCTACAATGAGTTTTTCCTTAGATACAAAAGTATTTTGTTCTATTTAATTAAATAGTAAATTTAAATAAATACTGTTGTGTTCACTTTAAAAATATTTGTAACAGGAATCAAGACATAATTAAATGTTGCAATAATTTGATAATATAGCAATTCCTTGACAGTATTAAGTTTCCACGAATTCTTGGGGAAATGCTCACCACTTGATCATCGATTATGCACCGAACAGGAATTTGTTTATGTTTTGTTGCACTTGTCAATCCAATTGACACATTCACTTGACACAAAAAACTACAAAAACAACAAAAATGGCAATATAATTGATATATAGCAAAAGAGCTTTGGCCAAAATCAGAATCCGAATCAGAATAGGGAATGCACTATTGTCTGTGATTGTCACGGTGACTGGGCACTTGAGTCGTGAGTCGTATTGTGGACTGAACTGAACTGCCGTCGATGACAGTTAAAAATCAAATGAAATGAATGTCTGGCAGTCGAGACAACCGCATGCCGCATGCGGCATACTCTCGTCGAGGACACACAGCACACAGCACACAGCACACAACACACAGCAGACAGCAGACAGCGCACGGCGCACGCCAAACGAATCCGAATCGGAATCCGTTTCACTGACGCGAGTCCTGAGCCCGAGCCGGAGACCGAGCCCGAGCCAACTCGAGCATTCGGCACGGTTTTAAAATTATGAATTTTTTTCCAAAATGAAACGAGGCATAAGCAGAAGTTTTGGGTGGGTGTTGCTCTTGGCTGTTGCTGTTGGTTGCTGCTGCTGCTGGTGGTGCGCAGCAGCAGCAGCAAAGTGTTAAGCCAAAGCGGCAGCAATCGAGCCACCCTCGTTGCATGCTTTCGCATGCGAATTGCAGGCGAGGCGCCACAAACTTTACGTATTATCTCCTAAGAATGTCTTAGCTGGCAGATCAGTGCGACGTTGCCGCATTTCATGTTTGATTTGAGTGTTGAAAAATGCTTTTAAGCTTTTTGAATTTAGCATTTTTACTAATTAAAATTGAGTATTTAGTAAGCTAACTCTTACAGCAAAAGCTTCATGACTTGGATATTGTCTTGTATTCATTTAGAATGTGAATTGTATTGTTTTAAAGCCAGTCTAAATTAATACATGATATTGTCAAAATAAAGAAGCTCTTGCTGAATTAGATACAAAAGCATTACTGACGTTCATCATTACTAATTCAATTCAATTCTTGTGAAATTGCACTTTGATCAATGAAATAGTTTTGTATTTCATGTAAATTTAGTATAATTGAATTTGGATTTCACACGAATATCAGTTTGATTTATTGTAACGTTGCCAAACTTCTGTAGCAACGTAACGGTAAAATGCACATATGTTTAGCCTCGACTCGCATGCAACGCTGCCAAACTTCATTACGAACTTATTATAAACGGCTATTGCCTGGCGGCCGCTTAGCAGCGAGAACAAAAGACGCCCATAAAATAGTGAGGGGAGGTGGGCGGGGACTGGGAAGTGGGAGATGGCAAATAGAAAAATGATACCGGAAATGGGCGACGTGTTGCCAAAACAGACAAACAGACCTGCCATTGTCTAGGAGGGCCATAAGCATATAATTTCTATTAAAATAAAGGCGTGCGGCTGCAAACATTTACAGATGGTTTATACTTTTTATGCGCTGAACCCATTGGGTATAATGAAGTCGTGCACGAGTACGCAACAGGCAGAAGGACGCATCTTCGTACACATAAGCAAGAAATATATAATTGATCAAAATATGCCGTCGATTCGATCTAGTCATTATTATAACGGCTCGAGTCCTCTCACTAACTTAGGCAGATCACGTTTATTTCATTTTATCGATAACCAATAACGATAAGAATCGACTACAATAATTTTCAAGAATCAGCTTTATAATCTGGTTTTATGATTGGTAAAAACTTGGGTCAAATCGGCCAAATTGGAAAATATTTACTGTGCTTGCTTTAGTCGATTCGATTTTAAATTGGAGCCGCTACTTTGGTTAATCAGGCAAGCTAATGTTCGACATTTTGCCAGAACAATGCCTCTATTAATAACTGAATCTGGCTTTCTCATCGATTTCCCTTTGGAGGTAGCGAAAGCATTTTGCCTCGAAAACACATTTGTTATAAACGTCAAAAATATTATTGGCATGTTTCTGGTTTCACTTTGAAGACTATTCATGGCATTTATTTTAGTAATTTCAAAATTTAAGTGAAAACGCACACTCAGAAAAAATTGGAGATTAGAATTAGAAATGCGCCATGCTTTTGGCGACAAGGTCGCCTCACCTTATTATTTCGAAAGTACATTTTTGAAAACTAGGATTTTTCTTTTGTCAAATGTCAAATTTCTTCAAGTGGAAGAATTTAAGCTTTTTTTTTGTACTTATATTTATTATTAAAGATAAGTATTTTAAGATTTAACCTCAAGAATCATCATGTTATGTAAAATATTTAGAGGAAAAAACAACATACTTTTACGATTTTCAATTTGGGCAAGCCTTTCTTTTTAGGAAAATGTTTTTTTTTTTTTATATTAAGAAATTGGCTCTAAAGACAATCTAACTTTTGAGGTGAGTTTCATTTTTAGGTAGATTTTATTTTTTCTGAGTGCATGTCGAAGTGTGTGCGTCTATATATATTTCTGCAGCATGTGTCTGCGATAATTGGGCACACAGGGTAATTGATAGCCTAGCACCGCCACCCATCCAACATTTTTATTGTTTTTTTGTTTTTATTTTTTAATGAATATGCAAAACAGCAAAGCGTCGACGACGGCTGCCTGTTTGCGACTTCATTAGCGACACCACCCCCAAAGGACAACCCATTGCAGTCGGCGTTGTTGCAGCTGCTGTTGCTGCTGTTTCTGCTGCTGCTGTTGCTGCTGTTGCTGCTGTTGCTGCTGGCGTTGCCAAGCAATTGCAATGTGTGTGCCATCCGCATCCGCATCCGCATCCACATCCGTATCCGCATCCATGACGTTTCTTTCTACCATCTCGCCTATTTTTGTTACTTCTTTTCATACCCTGAACACATTGAAAACGGTTAAAAAGGCTATAATGAATATGTGCAAAAGCATGCAACTGGCTGAAGGATGCATCTGCAACAACAGCCGAGTCGACAGCGAAAAAAGTCACAATTTTAAAGGTTCTTTAACTTGACATCTAAACATATCTTTACACTATATTGTTCATATATACATATAAAAGAGGAGCCCTTGCATAACTTCTATTTGAGTTTCTTAAAAATCAATTTGCCAATATCAAACCATCGATTTCAGAGTATCGCGTAGTCGAGCACTCTCGACAACAGCATTCTTATTTGCTTTTCTTTGTTCTTCTTTTATTTATTTTTTTTTGATATTTTTTTTTTTGAAATAAATACCGTGTTAGCTGGTGCCGTTTGTCAGTCACTCACTCAGTCAGTCAGTCGTTGTTAGAGATACATTCCCAAGCTGCAAACCCCGCTTCCCCACTAAGCCGTGTTCCCTTTTCGATTTGCACCCACTCCACTAAATTCCCTTCCCACATTCCCTCACACCTTTCGCACACACACACACACACACACACTTCATTGTCTGCGCTGCACATCAAACGTCAGAGGAGCAGCGGCCGCAGTAGCAGGAGCTGGATCAGGAACCAACGCAGCGCGTCAGCTCGGAAGGAAGCTGTTGCCTGTGAGCCGCATTGTCTACTGTTCCCCAACTGCTCCTAAGCCAGTATCCCTTCGCCCCGCCCCTCTATCATGTCGCTCACCCGCTCCCCCGCCCCCACCGCCCCCACACTTTGTTTGCCTATTTCTCAGAGTGGCTCCGCACAAAGGCTGTGAATGTTTACACTTTGGATTTGCTGTTGGTCGTCGCATATGTATATACATTTTTTTTGCTGCTGCTGCTTCTTTTTTCTTTTTATGAAATTTGTTTGGTTTGCTCTGATTTTAAATGTGTTTTCGGTTAACGGTTGTTATGGCAATGACGGCGGGGCAGGGGAACGCATCATGTAACAGCGGCTGTTGCCAATGGGGTGCCCCACTGTGGCACCATGCAGCAGCATCTCGATTTCTAAGTGAAATCTTTTCCAGTTGCAATGCCACATTGCTGGAATGTTGCACAGCACTGAACACTTTGCTAACGCAGCGTTGCCAAACTTCACTCGATCTTTACTAATACAGCTGTGCCAGGTTGTCCAACTTCATTGCGCACTGTTCAATTTCAATTTGATCAATTCAATATGCTTGGGTCACTTTCTGTGCTACGTTGCCTAACTTCAAAGCTGAGTAATTTTAAATATTTCACAGCATTTGCAAATCTTCTCCGCACTGATAACATTGCAACACCTTGAAAAAGTAATATTTACTCATTGTTGTCAAACTTGAAAGTGTCAAACTTTCTAACTTGACAAACTGTTGCAACTGGCAGACTTCACTTATTTTTCTTCACTTTTTTTTTTTGCATTGTCAACATTTAAATTAGACTAATACGACAACGCTTTAAAGCTGGTTTGCTGCTGCTGCTGCTGCTGCTGCAACGTTGCCAACATTTACAATTAGATTGCTGCTGCTACGTTGACAATTTTCACTCATATTGATATGCATTGTGTAAGCCGCTAAATTTGTGTTTTATTATACATCAGATTTGCAGCCTGGTGGCAGCTCTCTGCCTCACCTGGCCACGTCTTTGCGCGCTCGCATCCACACATCCTGGCAGTCAGCATCATGCACATGTGTATATTATAGTTAACGAGTATATCTCGCAATCTGTGGATAGTTTGAATGCGCGCCCAACGTCTCCACACATGGCACACAATTTGTGCCACTTAAGTGTTGCGCATCCATTTCCGCTTAGGTAGCGTCCACACAGACACACACACGCACACACACACACACACAGCACTCCAACCAACCACCCACTCGAAATCATAGAACCATAGACGCAACCGCAGCGAACAACTCGACTACCTCTTGCTCCTCCTCCTCGCCCTGCTTCTGCTCCTGATTTTTTACGCCCCCCCCCTGTCCCCCTGCTCGGTCACATTATCCTTGCCTTTATTTTTTTCAATTTTCACTCGAGCGTTGATTGAAATGTTCAACGAACGAACGAATGGCGATAGAGGAGGAGAAAGCGGGATGCGGAGGCGATGAAGGACAAGAGGATTGGGAATGGGAATTGAGGACATGCAGCAGCCGGCAGCAGTCAAAATGAGACAGAGAGAGAAAGCCACAATGGGCTCGGGTGGCACCAACGCTACGGTTGGATCTGGGTGGTTGGTTGGTTAGTTAGTTGGTTCGTATTCGTTGTTCGTATTGTTATTGTTGTTGTTGTCGCTATTGTTGTTGTTCTTGTTGTTGTCGTCCTTGCTGTTGTTGGCTTGCCAGGGCTTATTTGTTTGTTTGCATATAAATTGCAATGCGCCTCCCGTTTAGATTTTAAACTTTGTTTCTTCCAGTTTTACTAAATGCTTTTAGCAGCAGCAGCAGCAGCACCACCACCACCATCATCATCATCATCAATACCACCACCACCACCACCCCCAGCAATGAGAACGGCACCGGCACCACCCTCGTTTTGAGTCGAGGCATCATTCAGAGCCAGTTCATCACTTCGCCAGCACATCATTCATCAAGGACAATCAACGCTGAGGTCCGTTCGCGGTTTACATTTGATTTTACGGCTCAGAACATTTTTTCCCATTTTCTCAGATTTGAAATTTGTTTTCTTTTTTTGTGAGTTGGGTTGTTTTGGGCAGACGCCTAATGAATTAGTTTGCCGGTGCTTGAAATGCTCGACTTACCACAGAAAATGCAAATGTTAATTATTCTAATGATATATTCCAAAGCTTCGTTTTGCCAGCAGATTTGAGTATACAAACAATAAGCTCAACTTCTCAAAAATCGATTGTATATTTAAAATTTAAAAATTTCCAAAAAAAATCTTAGGCAGCAGACAATTGTTCCTCAGGAAGCTTTAATTTTTACTTAGCCTGAGCTTGCGAGATTTTCTGGAAAACAATACACAAAACTCGAATTAAAATAAAATAAGAATACATTAGTCTAAAAACCAAACCTTGGGATTGAATTTTTACAAAGTTATGTCTGCGAAATGCTTTGATTTATCTTTTGACCGATAGTTTCAATGATTACTTTATGACTAGTTTGAATGGGAATAGACGGACAGGCGGTCAGATGGGCAGTCGGATATGGTTATGCGCAGTCGGCTATTGATGTTAATCAGCTGTTCTTCAGAATCGAGATTGAATTATTTCGAAGATTGGATCAAACTTAACAAATAAAATAAGGCAGAATACGTTATATACAAGAATCTTGCAAACAAAACCAGCGCTGATACCACTTAGAATACCTTCCAATATTCAGTTTAGGGATATTTTTTCCAGATCACACTAACCAAGTTCACAATTAACTGTTCTTCTACAGAAATATTATTATATTGGATTATTTTTGAGCATGTTTTAAGCTCGAGAATTTCAATTGTAAGCATTTGTAATTTTCCCGAACATTTTAGATACAAAATGAATCAATTAGATGTTCAGCTATTTAAGGTATTTTGAACTTAGCCAGCTAGTTTTCCATATAGCCATATACCGCCAGTAACAATAACAAAGACGATTTTTCAAAGGTTGACCAAGACAGCTGCTGAGTTTGGGTAGTCAATGACTAAACTCGCATAGAAATAATTTATTTATTGGAATTTATATTCGCCTTTGGCTGTACGCAACGAATATCCACAGTGGACTCGCAATCATAGAAAACGCTTAACTAACAACTAGGAGCATACATGGAATAAAAAGAAAGATAGAAAAAAAAGAGAGAGGATCAAATTGAATCCTAAGTGCTGGCCAGGTTTCAAGCACGATAATTTCGATTAATACAAGAACTAAGCGTTTAGCTTCACAGCGAAGTCAACATCCATTTTGATGGACGGTTTGCGCACAACAACAGCCCCATTGCGTTGCTCCACCTCCAGTTGCTGGGAGATGCCATTTACCGTAATGGTGGCACTGCTGGGCACACGCTCCAGCCCAGCAATTATAATGCGCTCGAGCCAGGCGTCGGATTTGTAATTTGCCTTGCCAATGAAACGATTGGTCAGCTGATTCTCGGCAAACTCATAGTTCACATGGATGTGCTTGCCGTCCCGATACGCATAAGATTTCTCATCGTCCACATAAAGGGTGCCAGCAGCCTTGCCCTGACGATCCAGGCAAATGACCAATGTGTACGGATCGTTGAGCATAAGCGGCGAGGCACGACGCGGACGCTCCTTCTTTGGCACAATGCTGCCGCCACGTTGCCAAACGGGTATCTAAAGAAAATGCAAATTTGCGACTGCTGGTTAAATGTGACAAGTGAGCAGCTGCTAATGTGGATTCACCTTATGCTCGTTAACTGGTATGCTCTCGTAGCCGGTACGCTCCTGTCGCTGAAACGTTTCCACATCGTACCAATAGTCGCCATTCTTCTTGTCGTCAACGGCTGGGAAATAGACATCCACTTTGCTAACGCCCTGCTGCATGACGGGACGGACGAGCAGACGCTGTTGCACCAGCAGCTGATTGTCAATGCTGAACGTCTCCTTGTCCAATGGATAGTGGGTCAACATTGGCCGAATTACCGGCGCACCCGTCTTCTCCAGCTCATAGAAGCTTGTGTACCACAGCGGCAGATAACTATAGCGTATCTTCACCGCTTCCTTGATGATCTCGCGTGTGCGCTCGGAGAAGAGCCACGGCTCGCGGCGCTTGGTATCGATATGGGCATGAGCACGGAAGAAGGGTAAAAATGCACCGGTCTGATACCAGCGCTCGACAAGCTCGCTATCCGGATTGCCAAAGAAACCGCCGACATCGGCGCCACAGAAGGAGAAACCGGCAACGGCCTCCGTCAGGCACATCTTAATCGAATATTGCAAATGTGCCCAATCCGCCATATTATCACCCGTCCAAATAGCCGCATAACGTTGCGATCCAGCGAAATGGGCACGCGTCAATATGAATGGACGCTGATTGGGATCACGTTGCTGGAGGCCTTCGAAGGTGGCCATGATATTCATATGGCCGTACAGATTGTGCACATCGCGATGCTCCCAGTTGCCATAGTGTACTAGATCTTTGGCTGCAGTAACTTCGGGTCCATTGAATACAGACGGCTCGTTCATATCGTTCCATAACATGACATCCTCGGTAACCGTGTTGAACTTGGACAACTGATATTGGCTAGCATAATAGTCGCGGACAACCGGATTGAAGAAGTCTGGATAGCTGGCAGGACCGGGCCAGCACCATCCCTCATAGTCATTGCCCTCACGCGTCTTCACATAGTAACCATTTTCGGTGCAATCGTTGTGAAAGAAGTAGGAAGTATCGCGCTTAATATGCGGATCAATAATGATCACCAAATGGCGGCCGAGTTCGGTGAGATTCTTGATCATTGTCAGTGGTTCGGGGAACTTGAATTTGTCCCAGGTGAAGTAACGTTTGCCATTCGTATACTCAATGTCCAGCCACATGGTATCCATGGGTATATTATACTCATCGAACTTGGCCGAAACGGAGGTCACATCGCGCTCATCGTTGTAGTTCCAGCGGCACTGATGATACCCCAGCGAGAACAACTGCGGCAGTGGGTGTGTCCCGGTCAGCGCTGCATATTGCTTAAACACATCCAGTGGCTTGGGTCCGAGCATTATGAATGCATCCACAATGCCCGACTCGGATATAAAGTGTGCCGACGGCGGCGTCGATTTTCGCGACCCAGACACAAAATTAACCAGCGATGACACCACATTCGTCTCGGCCGTATAGATGTCCACCCAGGTCTCGGCGGCATTCTGCCAGTAGACGCCGGCAGTGCGTTCGGGTCTGCAATTGAAGTGATTATATTAGTATTATTATTCAGCACAACCATTGTATACGACTTACCCATGACCATAGATCACTGGCACAGAGCCATAGAGGGCCATCTTACTGTCCAGTATGTATTCAAACACATCCAAATTGTAGAGGCGATAGGGCTCCGTGCCGGAGGTTGATTTCAACGCAAAGCTATCGGCATGCTCGGGTATGCCAAATAGCACTTCAGTGGCTGGAAATGAGAAATCAAGAGCAACTGCCTCGGGTCCATTGGGTTTAGAATCGTGATGCGATTTAAAATTCTCCTCCCATGCGCCTGGATCATCAACCGTTTCACCCGCGGGCTGTGCTGCCTCGGCATTCTCCTGCTGCTGATGCTGGGCATCGTCTCCACCATCCGCTGGTTCAGCGGGCGCTTTTGCCTTCTGGCGCAGATGCTCAAAGTATAGCCAATTTTTGGCATTCACCGCCACGACGAGCACATCGTTCTCATAGAAATCTATGCGAAATGGATCGCCATGGATGACAGCCTTGGAAGTGCCAACTGTAATCGAAAGCTCATCCGACTCCTGGACGCGTATCCGTGTCGTCTTTGGTTCATCCTTAAGCGCATGCTCAACACGATAGCGCGGCCGCAGCGGTTGCTTTTCATCAATTTGCAAACGGAACGTGCTGCCGACCAGCGCCTCCAGCTTCAATGTAAACTGATGATGATTCTCCTTGTTGATCAAATCAGCGGTCAGCGAGTCCGAGTACGTATTCACTGTGCCACGTATGATGGCATATTTGCTGCCCGAGCTTTGCACCTTCCGCGAACGTCTAAAAGTTTAAATATTTTTGCATTTAATTAGGTTTTATATATTGAAATTTTGTATGAGCACAAGAGAACATAAATCTTAGTGAGATTGTGTTTAATCTGATGATTTTGAATATAGCATTTATGACTGCCCTTCGCCAATAATAATAATTTACCAAAAAAGTGCAATATTACTAAACCATGATTTTTTGTATTTAATAATAATAATTTAATGTAAAATTAAGAAACCGTAATTATTCGCGATTTTGAATCAAATTTTTAAATTTAGTGCGCTCCGCATAAGCTAGTAATCGCACTGATATTAGCTGTACAAGTAAGGTTTTTTCTCTTGATAACTTTCCTACTGGGTATCATAGATACACACACACATATTTATGTATGTATTTGTATGCAATTTAAGTCAACCGGCGTTTTGTGCATTGTTGTTATATTTATGTATATGTTTATGTAGATATGTTGTGTGCTTACCTGCAGAAGCTGCTCTGCTCGCATGTCTTGAAATTTGTTGGATCAACGCCAGCAGAATAGTTGATCAGCACCCCAATAATGAGGCAAGCAATGATTGTGAAACGCATTTTCACTGTCTGTCCGCCCCGTCAGCTCCTCGGCAGGCGTAGCTATCCCGTTATGTGTGTGTATTTTCTGATGTTATATATTGGAACGGTAACTGTTTTGGGTGTTCAACTAAAATACACAAAAATTCTATTAACGCATATTTCTAATCCATGTGTGTTGGTGTCATTTGGAGTTGATAGCAGACGAATCAGCGATTAAATGGAACACGTCAGAAGTTCCGTTTTCGTTGGAGCCGGCAACAGATTTACATAAAGCGACAACTCCAGCAGCAAAGAGAAATAAGAATCAAAATGATAAAAGTAAGCGCAAACACAACTTTCGCTATGGCTACGATATATCTTAAATGCTTTAAGTCATGCTTCAATTTATATGTGGATAGTTTATTTCGTTGCCGGCAAAGCTAAAACAAAGATGCCTTTTTTAACAGCACTTGTGTCATATTCATTTAGAAACGTTTACGTGTTGTTTAACTGGCGAATGATTTGTAGTTCCTTGTAGTTCCTGCAGTTTAAGCTGACAAACTGCATTTTAGGATAGGTTAAAAAATTATTAATTACCTGAGAACAAAGAAGGGCACTTGCTATCAATTTTGTTGATATGCCAATATATCGATGGCGGCGATGTATTAAGCTTTTTTAGCGATACTGCCTTTATATCGATAGCCTAGGATTCAAACTATCGATATGATAAAATGATCGAGCGCAACAGATTTTGTTCGTTTTATGTGGCGTATATCGATATACAAAAGCAAAAATGATGTACCGATATTTATTGCAATGCTGCAAAATTGGTGTTATTCAAAGTACAAATGAATAAAATGCAGGATATATATTTGTGCATAATGACTGCACTCGACATGGACACGTGACACAATTTTTTTTAATGAACAATTAATTCGAAAATATGATCAATAACGAATCAAGTTGGTAATGGGGAAAGAGCGCCGAAGACTCATGCATTTCTCACGATCGATGAACAAGGCGTTGACCTTGTTGCGCAAGTCCTCCTCCAGGATGCAACGTGTTTTTAGCAGCGACTGATGTGTGGCCTCCGCCTGTTGCAACTTGTGATGTAGCACATCGACAGTGCCCTGCAAATCCTGCACCTCAACCACCAGTCGATCGTGAGCCGTATCCCTAAAAAGAATAAATCATTGGTCAGACAGACATGATACATTTGGATGATATGTTTTCCTCGATTTACTTGCAGAGCTCCATGCCCTCGCGATGGGAACGCGCCTCGAGTCGCGTCTGAGCAACCCTAAGCGGGTTCGCCTTATCCTGTATGGCCTTTTGCAGCAGAAACAGATGCTTCTCCATATCAAACAGCTCTTGCTGTACCTTTTGCAGATGCATCTGCACACGATTTTTGGCTCCAGACATATCCTGAGCCCGTCTATCCAACGCATTGTTCGTATTGTTCCAGAAGTCCCACACCGAGGAGGCAACGGCATTGACAACATTCTGTGCATCGCTGCGCAGCTGTGACAATTTAGCACGCTCCGCCTGCGATCTGAAAATGCCATCAATATGCTTGATCAATTTAGAGTTTTTCCCAAATCTCGACAGGGTTTTAAAATGCAGCATTTCTGAATTTGAATTATTATTATTTTTTATAGATTTCTGAATAATGAATTTCTCGACCTTTCAGGTAAATTTTCCAATAATTTAAAATAATATTTTAGTATAGAAAAAAATTTAACTTTTAACCTTGAAACTCTTTTCCCAGTTTTCATGGAATTTGTGTGCAGTAATTAATACAAGTTCAATAGATGAAAATGAGCCCGATCGGATGAAGTCAAAAAAAAAACTACTGCATCGATTAGCAAATCAGCAATCGGATGGGGTTCCCTATGTATATATAGATAGAAACCTACCGTTTGACATGCTCGCTGCTGGCTAGTGCCCAGGAGTCCTGTGTGCTGACAGTGGGATCGTATTTCTCGATACCACCGTAGTAGGTGATGCCGCGACTGTGATTGTTCAGGCGATGGCACATCGAGTCGATGCCCATGGTGGATTCTTTTTGGGTTACATCGATTTCCAGCAGATGCTGGGCACCGCGGCAATCAATCGCCTGCTTGGCGATCTTCTCATGCAGATCCTTGAGACGGTCGCGCGATTGCCGCAAGTGATCGATCTCCAGGAGCAACGCCTTCTCCACATTGTCGTGCACCTTCTCCATGCCCTGGCGTGCCTCGCGATGAAAGAGACACTCCTGTGCAATGTGCAGCGGTATCTCCAGATCCAACATGGCCTTGCCACACTGCCGCTGCAATTCATTGATGTCGGACATCTCGCCAATAAGCTTCTCCAGCTCTGCATTCAGCTCGTTGCGCCAAAAGGTCAAGTCCGTAATGCGCTCACCCAGACGCCGCCCAGCATCACGTTGACCCGTCGACGCAGTCTCGTCTGTTTCGCGCATCAGACGCACTGCATCATTGCGCATACGCTCCGACATGTTGCTACAAACCAAGCAAAACCAAGAACAATTGGTCAAGTTTTTAAATAGGCTAAAGATCTCGCACTTGGGATGAACCCCATTGTTCTTACTTATCCCATTGCAACAAAATTACTGATTTTTTATTTCGAGAAAAATGACCCAAAAAAAAAAAAAAGGAGATGGGTGTGTGTGTGTGTTTGCGTGGTAATCACTTACCGATTTGTGTTGGACTCGCCGTAGATGCCCAAGTTGTTGTTGTGCCACTCGTTGTTTGTGTATCGCGTATAGAGAGCAGCTCGAGCAGCATGCTGAGGATTGCGCTCGAATCCGGTGACGAGATTTGGGAATATCATGCCCTCCGTTTTCATTCCCTGGGGGACAAAGCATGGCTGGGTCATCTGATTGGTCACCGGCTGCTCCGGCAGATGCTTAACCTCGATCATCTCAAAGGCCATCTTGGGTCGCCAGGGATGGCGTTGCGTTGTCTCGTAGGAGGCACCCAGGCGTGGCGGCACAGTCGCCCCGCTGATTGGCTCCATGCAGGGCGGCGCACCCGCATGGCTCCATGGCTGCAATTGGGAGTACATGACGCTCTGTGTCGGCAACGAACTGCTTGCTTTGTGCTGGGCAGACATGATGCGTGCTAAACTACTACACTATATGATTTACTGCAAAATTTGTACCACTTGGAATTTAGTTCAACTACAGAAGAAAAAATTATATATAAAACACAGAGAGAAAAAGAAAAGAAAATTTTGTACACGATGTGAACTGTGCGGAGTTGTTATGAAAACTATGTGAAGAATTGTATTTGGGATTCGAGCTTAAGGCATAGCCTACTAGGGAGATCGAAAGTATAAAGTGATAGTGACTAGTGCTGCGTATTATCATTTATGTTGGATGATAGATGGATACATATGATTCCATGAGATTGCGATGATCCTTGCGCTCTTTGTATTCGTTTGCATCCGCAGTGGGCCATTTGTCCAGCAGATTGTCCTTGACCAAACGATGATCGAATTTACGATTTTCAAGATATGAGTGCTTTTGAAATTCGGTGATCTCTTGACCTTTAAGTGGTGCCATTGTATCCAATGTGTCTTGTGTTGGACTCACGATGGGCACACTTGACCGCAATAGAAGATTCTTGAGAGTTTCGGGCGCCTTCTGTGGATTCGGATTGCGGTGTCTGGTTAAACTGTCTTCGGTTGCCCAGCAGAGCATTTGCAAATGTTCAATAAAGGCAACTGCAGGCTGGCACTGGCATTCTACAACTGATTGCATTTTCAAATGGTTTTCCGCATTGGCTATTTACCACATTATTGATTTAACTTGAGTAACTTTGGTAACTTAGTAGCGGCTGTTTGTTATAGCTATTGATGTCTTGCAATTTGTGAAATCAATGACATTGACAGCATGTGAATTGGGCTTAAGTTCAATGCCCTACTTAAGCATTGAGTGAAATTAGGGCGCAATATGTATGTTCATTTGCATTTGTTCGGTGCAGATAATTCACAAAATAGCAATTTAAATGTGGCGCCATACGATAGCTGCACATTCCTGTGTACGGATATCGATATATTTGCAGTGATTTCGATAGATTCATTTGTTGGCCATGATGGTAAAAGATAAGTGCTTGTTTGTTTGGCTATGTTTGCGGTTTTGTATTATGCACAAAATATTATTTTCAAATAACGTTAACTAACTTACATTGTTTTTATAACCTTAAGAATCGCTTAAGCTGATTACATCTCAGTGCCACGACAATCGATATTTGACACACGATAGTCAGGCACGAAATGTGTCAGTGTGCGTGTGTGTGTACATATGACACACAGTTGTGCGATGTGCGCTACGAACACGGTTAACGCGAAAAACAAAAGCAGAACGAAACGAAACGAAACGCAGGCAGAAAGAAAGACGGCGAGGGCAACAAAATCAAAGAAGCACATACGAATGTGACAGTCGACGAAATTTGAATAGCTGTTTGATTGAACAGCTTGAACTGCACGGGATATATATTGCAATTATTAGAATACAGCCAATTCGATGCACCATGAGCGCCAACAACAGCGAGGCAACAGCAACAACAACAACAACCACAGCAGAAGCAGCGTCGACAAGCAGCGCAATCGCCGCCAGCAGCGAGACGGATGCCGAAACATTGGATGCTGCCGTCACCTTTGGGGATGTGATGGAGGTGGACGTGGTGGATGGAGAAATGGAGATGGAGGCCGAGACGGAGGGTGAGATGGAGGTCGAGGAGGCCGAGGAGCGGGCCGAGCTAATGCAGTTCATCGGCGAGCTGCAGGAGAAGATCGATAGCAAACGTCAGCTGCGACAGCAGAATGCCAACTTCGAGCTGCCCGGCGACAAATATTTTGCCCGTCTCGACTCGAATCTGAAGAAGAATACGGCATTTGTGAAGAAACTGAAGCTGTTTACGGCCACGCAATTGGACGCACTGCTGCGCGAATTGTCCGCCTTGAATCTGAGTAAATACATTTCGGAAATATGCGCAGCGCTGGCCGAAGCGAAGCTGAAGATGACAGATGTGCCAGCTGTGGTCACATTGGCATCCAAGCTGCACTGCACCTACGCCGACTTTGATGCCCATTTCCTGGAAGCGTGGCAAAAGGCGCTGAATGTGAAGGCCACCGAGAAAATATGCAATCCGAGTAAATTGCGCGTCGATTTGCGTTTGTTTGCCGAACTGGTCAGCTCGGGTGTCATTCAGATGAAGCCGGGATTGGCGCAGCTGGGTGTGGTGCTGGTGCAGCTAATTGCCCAGGATAAGGATGATCATAGCAATTTCTCAATTATATTGTCCTTTTGTCGGCACTGTGGCGAGGAATATGCCGGCCTTGTGCCGCAGAGGAAGCAACAGTTGGCCGACAAATACAATGTGGAGGTGCCCAAATCGGATTTCCTTGGCGCCGACAAGCAGCTCAATTTGCGCACCATGCTCAAGGGCTACTTCAAGGCGCTGTGCAAGCACGTCCTCTCCGAGCAAACGATCCTCATGAACATGACGAAGAACATACGCCGCACCATGGAGTGCAAGGGCGAGATTAGCCAAGAGAAGCGCGAGAAATGTGAACTGATGCAGGCGAGCTTCGATAAGTTGCTGGCATCGGCACAATCGCTGTCGGAGCTGCTGGGCGAACCGTTGCCCGAATTGACCAAGGAGTCCGAGTGCTGTAATCCGGGTACCGTTATCGACAACATGCTGGACGGCGCCACCTTTGGCACCTTGGATCCGTGGGGCGATGAGGAGACGCGTGCCTTTTACACCGATTTGCCCGATTTGCGACAATTTTTGCCCAACTTTTCGGCACCCAAAGTCGATCTGGAGACACTGGAGGAGCCCAGCGAACTAACCGAGGAGGCCATCGATGCCAACATCGATGCGGAGCTCGACATGGACGACCCGCCATCGGCTGCCAGCGATACGCTCGACAAGGAGCAGGAAGAACAGCAGCCCTCGCTGACGGCACAGTCCACAGTCCCAGCCACTGGCGAACCATCTATTCCACTTACAACCAATGGTGCTGCTTCACCAGCTGCTGCTGCGCCGGCTGCTGCTGCGCCGGCTCCGGTTCCGGCTTGCGATAAGAAAATGGGCAACGCTCTCATGGAGCTCGGCCGTCAGCAGCAACAGCAGCAACAACAACAACAACAGCAGCAGCAGCAACAAACTCAAACGGTAAATATATATGTATATTTAATATTCCCACTCGACTATATATAAAATGATTTCTTTCCATGAACTAACATATCATTCATATTTAATTATTTTTTAATTTAAAAGTTGAAAGCAGTGCAGCAAAGAGGCACAACTTTAAGACCAAATTTGTAATAAATAAATACCACACTAGAAATTGGTGATGGTCACATCTATAAAATAGTTAAAGCTAACAATTTGTTTGCTGCATTTAATAAATATATATCAAATGGAAGACTAGAACTGGTGCCTCTTTGGTCGGTCGAATGTGGCAAATAATATTTATGCAAAGTATACCAGCACATCTCTCATTTTTGCCGTCTCTTTTCCACAGCAATCGCAGACGCAGTCGCAGCCACAGTCGCAGTCGCAGTCACAGTCGCAGTCACAATCGCAATCACAGTCGCAATCACAGGCGCAGCCGCAGCCACAGCAGTCGCAGATGCGACAGCAATTTGATGTGTTCCTGCTGAATCTGTTCAACTGCGTCAACAAGGAGCTCATCGACTCGGCGGCGATTGAGTTTCTGCTCAATTACAATACAAAGAATCAGCGAAGGAAGCTAACGCGGACGATATTCAGTGTGCAGCGGACACGACTCGATATATTGCCATATCTGTCGCGATTTGTGGCGATTGTGCACATGTGCAACACGGATGTTGCCGCCGATCTGTCGGAGCTGTTGCGCAAGGAGTTCAAGTGGCACATACGCAAGAAGAACCAGCTAAACATTGAGTCCAAGCTGAAAATTGTCCGCTTCATTGGTGAGCTGGTCAAGTTCGGTCTGTTCAAGAAATTTGATGCACTCGGCTGCCTGAAAATGCTGTTGCGCGACTTCATCCATCATCACATCGAGATGGCATGTGCCTTTGTGGAGGTCAGCGGCATTTATCTATACAATTGCCGCGATTCGCGGCTGCTGATGAATGTGTTCCTCGATCAAATGCTGCGCATGAAGACTGCAACGGTGATGGATTCGCGACACGCGGCCCAAATTGAGAGCGTCTACTATTTGGTAAAGCCGCCCGAGTCCGCCAAGCGTGAGGTGACGCCCCGTCCACCCTTGCATGAATATATCAGACATCTGATCTTTGAGAGACTGTGCAAACAGAATGTGGAGCACTGCATCAAGATGCTGCGGCGCATCAATTGGCACGATCCGGAGATTAGCGGCTATGCCATCAAGTGCCTTAGCAAGGCGTATCTGCTACGCTTTCCCCTCATCCGCTGTCTCGCCGATCTTGTCTCCGGCCTCAGCTCGTATCAGCCGCGTGCAGTGACCATTGTCATTGATAATGTATTTGAGGATATACGCGCCGGCTTGGAGATACACTCGCCCAAAATGGCACAGCGTCGCATCGCAATGGCAAAATATCTGGGCGAGATGTATAACTATAAGCTTGTGGAATCCACACATATACTCAATACGCTATACTCGATAATATCGCTGGGTGTGACACTAGATCAAGCAGTCATCTCGCCCCTGGATCCCCCAGAGAGCCTGTTCCGTCTTAAGCTTGCCTGCATGCTGCTGGACACCTGTGGACCCTACTTCACCAGCCAGGCGACACGCAAAAAGTAATTGCCTTTCAAATCATACTTCAAACTTAAACTCATTTTGCTTGTTGTTTTTTTACACAGGCTGGACTACTTTCTGGTGTTCTTTCAGCATTATTATTGGCACAAAAAATCACATCCCGTGTTTAGCAAATCGGAGAATACTTCGGATCTGTTTCCCATACTCGTCGATCACACATATCGCGACTGTTTGGCCGCCGTGCGTCCCAAGCTGAAGCCGTACAAGAGTCTGGAGATGGCCAAGGAGGCCATTGATAATCTGCAGGAGCAACTGTATCCGCAGCTAAGGGCCAGTAGCACACAGGATGCCAGCGATCTGGCCACTATTAGCGAAATCAGCGAATTGGATGATGGCGTAAGTTGCATAATTAAGCACATCAATCAGAATGCTGTCAAGTGAACATCTTTTTGTTGTTTGCACAGGCAACGGATGATTCCGGTTCGTCGAACAATCATCGCGAACGTCAGGCAACTGATGGCTCTGAGGTGGATCCGTTGAACGATTGGACTGAATATGAGGCGGAGTCAGCACTGCCACCGCCCCCGCCAGAGAAATCCAAAGAGGATGTCGAGTTCGAGCAAATGTATGAGAAAATCACGAGTGACTCTTATCAGGAGCGTCTCAAGGAGCCGCCAATCAAGGCAATCACCAAGGACATACCCGTGCCCATGACGGCACGCCTGCAAAAGAAATCCTACGATCAGCTAATTGGCAGCAATCTGCCACAGATCTCAAAGCCTGCCGCACCCGCACCCGCTGCCTCTGTCTCCGCTTCTGCTTCTGCTGTTGCCGTTGCCACTGCCTCTGCGTCCGCCTCCGCCTCACCCAGTATCTCTGCCAATGCCTCCTCGGAGGATGCTGTAAACAGCTTAACAGCAGCAGCAACAGCAGCATACACGGCAGCGACAGGAAATGATGCTGCTGCCGCTGACTGCAGAGATGCGCTCGCACCAGAGAACGGTAGTGGTGGCGTCGTCTGCGCCATCGGTGGCGCTGTGCCGTTTGTGCTGATGGTGCGCGGCAACAAGGGTGGCAAGCAGCAGTTTAAATCATTTATCGCACCATCAGGCTCACAGCTGGCAATCAATCTGAAGCTGCAGGAGCAGAAGACACGCGAGGAGAATGAAAAGGTCAAGCGACTGACGCTGAACATAACCGAACGCATCGAGGAGGAGGATTATCAGGAGTCTCTGATGCCGCTGCAGCAGCGAAACTTTACTCAAAGCTATTATCAGAAGCCCAACAAGCACAAGTTCAAGCATCAAAAAGGAGCACCCGATGCGGATTTGATCTTTCACTAAATGTCCTAAATCTCCAACGGTGACAAGAAGTTTTCCTGGTTAGCTAGCCGAACGTTATCAACAGACCACACAGCCCGCCTGTCTGCCCAGACGCTCCAAGAGCAATCAATGCCAATATATAAATATATATCCCAAATGTATATCGAGAGCCACACGATGCCTTCAACTCTGCATAGGCAGACGGACGACCACGAATGCCTCATCCATGTCTATGTACCATTGTTAGCTGCTATATATATATTGTTGTGAAACGTACTTAAATTGGAGCGTCCTAACCATGCCAGACACCTGTCTATGGCCAGCCGAGACGTCGTGTTTATATATATATATATGCATACATATACATATGTATATATGTACGAATCAAAAGTGTTATCGATTCATCTATGAATATGTACATAGATCTATAAAGATTTTATAATTTTAGATTATAGCAACGCGCAGACTTGTTTAGGAAACAGCATTTGGTTTTTAATCAATAAAAAAAAAATCGAGTTCCAGAAGCAAAATTGCGGCCTACTTTTAGGAACACACTGGCGATGAGAAAGCTGTTTCGAACTCGGTCAAATCCTTACAGATCCGTTCGAATCGCAAGCACCAACTCTTTTGAGCTGCATTCAAGGATTAAGCCGTCATCTAGGAACCCAAGCACTTTAAGAAAATGTCACTCAAAATCCCCGGATACAAAAACAGATGCGATTTGAATGTCCTTTGGCTAGTTAGTAGTTGAGTTATGAGCGATGTTCTGTTTTGAAGGTCTTTATTTCAACCGTTTGAAGGATCTTTTATGCCCACAATCACCTATAAAAAAGTCGTTATATATGTTTGTTTTTTTTTCAAAATATTTCGGATTTATTGATCATTTAAAATTCGCTTAGCATAATCCCGTAATTGTCTAAGTTTGTAGAATTACAAAAAAAAAAAAACATTTCCTCAATTTTCATTCTCACATTTGATGCCAACTAATTTCAATAACATGCAAAAATATGCCCCAAATTTATCAGCGCCTACAAAAGGGGGCGTCGTTTTGACCTATTAGTAAATTTAGCTTAAAGTTGATTCGTTGATTCGTCGTACACTGCATAAAAATTCCTACGATAATTTATACTTTTATACTTGGTTGCGTTGCTTTCCAATCGCATCCTTTGTTTTTTGTTTGCCCCGTTTGCTAACCCACAGCCCGCTTGGTATTTAGTAATAATTCTATGCCGTACGTACATAATCCGAATACTGTACCCATATCGCATATCCATCCACCTTACGATATACAAATTACTGTATGTCTTCTATTTTTTTGTTGTTTTTTTTTATAATAATGCTTATAGCTAGTGGGACCGCACTGCTACATTTGTAGTACATAGCATCTACTACATGTCTAGATGTAGTTAGGAACACATAACTGTGGGCGTTGCTTAGGACTGTGTGTGTGTGTGTGACTGAGTGTCTGTGTGTGTGTGTGTGTGTGTGTGGGTGTGTATCAACTAAGAGTAAATATGTGTATTAAGTATATATATATATATATCATATGGTTAACTAGTGATTACAGTTTGTTTCGCAAGTACCCCAAGGAGTACCCTAATTGGTTAGTTGAATTGGCCTGGTTCGGTTTACGATTAGTTTCTCTTATTACGCTTCTTATTTAAGACACAGCACAACATTTAGCAATTATGTAAGTACACTTTTAGTTTCTCAATGGTTCTGTTTAGTTATTAATCTTAAAATACATCATGCATCAAACATTCACACATTCGAACGAGACAGAGAAAGCAAGTGTGTGGGAGCGAGACAGAGAGCGGTGGAGAGAGATAGAGATAGAGATAAAGGGAATGAATCGAATCGGTGAATCGAACCTTTCACAAACAATGCGAATTTGATTGGGTGTCCAGTGATGTGTTTAGATAGAGGGGAATGGATCTAATACTTAAATGGTTGCTATTTGCTTAAGTCACAGCTTAATTAGTACCCTTCACAAAAATATATATCCTACAATACTAATGCAACGCGGATACTTAAAAATAAAACGGAAAGAAAAAACGTATAAACTAAATCACATAAATCAAAATGCCACTAAGTGTAATAAATAATTAAGGGGTGTTTTTGGTTACGTTGACCTGTTCTTTAGAGTTGAGGTAAATAAATAGGCTCCTTAGCGATCGATACATATGTATATGAATAAACAATAAAAAGGTGTCACACACACACACACACACACACCCACACTCAGGGACCCATGCACTTGCACTCTAAGTATGGTTGCTAAGGCTAATACATTTGTTTGTGGCTATTTTTTGTTTTTGTTTTTTTTTTTTTAAGTACGTCTACGCTTAAAAACGATTTTTATGTTTTTGGTGTTTGATTTGTTGTTGCTGCTGCTGCTGCTGCGTCTGCTGCTGCTGCTAGACGCTGTTGCTGTTGCCTAAAGATTAATTGTGTCCAGATCCTGGCAGGGAGCGCGTGGACTTAGATCATCGCTGCCGCCGTTGCTCTTTTGCATATCGACGCTAGCATAGCCATCGCTCCTAATGTCCGCCATTGATGAATGCATTTGATTGATGTGATTGTGTCGCTGATTTGTGTTGGTGTTGTCATTGTTGTTGTTGTTATAATTACTGTTGTTGCCGCTGTGTGGGATGATGTGAGTGTGACCGTTGGACGTCTGCATCTGCTTGCCGATCACGCCACCAACGGAGCCACCAGCAACAAGATTGTTGTGCAGCGCCTGCGTCTTCTTGGTGCCCAGGCCCAGTGGAAAGGCAAAGTCCTTCGGCTGCTTGTGCATTATTTTGCCCGATGTGATTAGCCTGCCAAAGCCCTCCTGCGAAATACCAAAATCAAATAAAACCAGAGTGTAAGTCCAAGCTAGTTAAGCCATTCATCTAATGCAAGCCACACCCACCTGATGGGCAAAGGCGTAGCCCGAGCGCACCGAGCGTCGTCCACGGCGCGAGGATGGCGTGCGACGCACATCGCTGGAGACGCGCGATTGCATCTTCTTCAGCGACTTCTGGCGTATCTGTGCGAGTGAAATATATAAATATGGGTGAATCAGAATCAGAATCAGAATCAGAATCACAGTCAGAAAAGCAGCTGCTCACCTTGTCCGACAAGCTGGGATGCACGTCCACCAGATAGAACTTGTAGGCGAGCACGGGTGCCATCAGCATGACGACAGTGATTATCATAGTCACCCAAAATGTTACATCCTTGATGGCCTGCGTCAGAGAGCCCACATAGGGGCCGCCAATGACATAATTGTAGAAATAGTCCAGCACAAAGTACCAAATGAGGCTGCCCCAAATGGTAATATGATTGACAATAGTCCAATACGAGGTGTACAGCGCAATCTAGAAGATTGAACGTAGTTGAGACTACACACACACACACGCATCTATTATATTATATGGATGGCTCACCTGGGCCGTATTGTCCACGATCAGTATGGTGGCGACGACAGCGCCCAAGGTCATATGATCACTCACTATGTAACCGTTGTGCGAGACGCCATCCTTATAGACGCCATACGGTATAAGGAACAGTATGAGCGATGTGAAGGCCCCGTGAAGCACGCTGTAGATAAACTCGCGTATGTTGAAGAGCTCACTCTTCAGGCCCGGCGTATAGAGGAGCGCATATTCGACGCTATCCTTATCCGAAACATCCTGCTCAAAGACGCCCAGTGCCAGCACCGGCAGCGATGTGTAGAACAGATTGTACACCGATATGAACATGGGATCGAACACTGTCTAAATATGCAAGAATAATTGATAGATGCCAGTCAATAAATGAAATATGAATATAAATACCCCAAAATTGTGTAATTGTTTCTTCAACTTGTGCTATATTCGATTGAAAAGAACTGAACAAAGTCCTCTGATCTATGAAATGCTATTTCGATCTGGCAAGGATTGATTTGCTGATCAGCTATTTGATTTGACATATACAAATATTTCAGATAGTTTATAAATTCGATAAATTAGATACTTTATAATTGCAATACGATTTGCGATCTGAATTTCAGAAAGAATCAAAACTTTGCAATTGAACATTTTAGAAATGCATTTCTTAATAGTAGAATATATTTATAAAAATTAAAAAAAAATCACCATTTTTTTTTTGGAATTGTCGATTTAGGGAAAGCTTTTCTAATTTGTTTTTTTTTTTATATATACATTTAGAGCATTTTTGAGGACGATTTTCAAACATTTTGCCTGAGCGGATGAACTCACCTGTGCACTAAAGCCACAGAAGAGGGAATACCAGCAGTGGCAGAGCGTAAATGCAAAGTTCTTGTAGAAGAAATAGCGCAGAAACTTGCACATGCGATAGTAGGACCAGCGACCGTGCACCAGCAATAGACGCTCCAGATAGCAAAATTGGGCGATCGCATAGTCGCTGGATAGCACCGCCTGCAGACCCTCCTGGCCCGATATGCCAACACCGATGTGAGCGGCTGTCCACAGAATGCCGTTAATGTAGATCAAATACAGATCAAATATAATTGCGCCGTGATGCTTACCCTTGATCATGGAGACATCGTTGGCGCCATCGCCAATGGCCAGAGTGACGGCATTTTTGGCACGCTTGATTAGTTCGACGACCAGCGCCTTTTGTAGCGGTGTCACACGACAGCAGATCACCGCCTTGCAATTAGAGGCAATGTCCAAGAATCTGAAAGCGACGACAACAATGACAAGTGAAAAGTGCGAAATGAGCAGGAGATAGTCAGATAGTCCTGGCTAGTCACGCCTATTGTTTACTCACTTCGTCTCCAGCTCCGGTGACAAACAGTGGACCAGTGAGTGGCCATTGACGACCAAGGCGAAGCCCGTCGACTCGTCCACTTCAGATGCAGCTGGAGTTTGTCTTCCGTCCACGCTCTTCCTGGCATCGCCAAAGATATTTTGACATTCGGCGCTGTGTGTGTGTGTGTGTGTGTGTGTGTGTGTGTGTGTGCGGGAGAGAGACAGTATAAATTAGTTGAAAGCCTTCAATGGATGCTAATTTGGGTGTTTTGAGTGTTTGAGTGGAACGAAAAAAATTGATGATTGTATTGAATGAATATCGAACAACATATCAAATCGATGGCTACGCAATGAACAACAATTAACAGTGAGAGCGAAAAGCAAATACACAGAAACAGAAACAGTGACAGAGAGCGAGTTGATTGTTAATATTACATTAAGTTAGACAGAGAGCATGACAGAACAGAGAAATAGAGAGAGAGAGACAGAGAGAGAGACGAGAGAGAGAGAGAGAGAGAGAGAGAGAGAGAGCGCACTACACTTCTCAAATTCTCTCAATATATTTGTGGATAAGTGGCTATGAATAAGCATTAATTGAAATGAATATGAATGCATACGGTAAACTACACACACATATATATTTATGTATAAATATGTATATATAAATATATACATATATGTAAATACGATCTTGGTACTGTTTTAAAATAAATACAAGAACGAGAACGAGAACGAGAACAATATCAGTATTTGAGTATTGGAAACGATGAGATTTGTGCGATTGTCAACTTGTCAAATTTGGTTTTGTTCGCATTTTCTTGTACAACAAATAAATAATAATGATTGGGATGACAAAACTAGCAATACTTAAACAATGCACATTTAGTTATTAAATCTATGAGGGTAACGAAAAACAGTTTGTATTTTGTTGAGTTTTGAGTATTGAGTATTGAGTATTGAGTTTTATGATATTTTCGTTCGTTTACTTGACGGGCGGAACAAGTACCAATAGAGGGTTACATCCTTGCGAACACTAAAAGATTCATTAAATTATGATTGGTTTTGTATTTGTTTTTGTTTTTTTTTTTTCTATATTCGTTTGGGTTTGTTTTCTTTCAGCTAATACACAGCAATATGCTACGTTTAAGCAAACAAAAATATAATAATAATAATTGAATAAAATATATAAATGCATGTTTAGCTAACAGATGTTGCTCTGAGCGTCTCGAATACTGCTAAGAATCGATAGAGATCGCCGCTAACGTAAATTGGTAAGTCAAAAACAAAAATTCGTTTAAAAAAAAACCTAAATAAAAATAAATAGATAGAGATAGTGTGTGAGAGAGAGAGAGAGAGAGAGAGAGAGAGACGGAAAGAAAGATACATTCATAGTTAGCGGAAAATACAGGGTGTTTTTCTAGCTGCGCTTTGGTGTCATTTCTAGTTTAGCTTCACTGCATCTAGAATCTTAATTATTTAGTTGATCTTTTTTGTATTTTGATTTTTGAATTTTGGTTTTGCTCGAGAGAAGCTTTGGAAATAGTTGCTTTTGGAGTGCCCTCTACCTGTCCGGTCCGCCCTTATTATCCTTAATTTTCGCATCCCACCTAAAGGTAACCACCGATATGGCTGGCGGTGGCTGTGATATAATTGAACCGTTCGAATCCTGCATAAAGGCGGATGTCTGCGTCATCGTCACGCTCAACGGATCCATGCCACTCTCACCATTATAATTATCGATGCCTGCAAGTCAAAATGATTGAGTTTCGAATGGAATATAATATATGAATGGTATGTGGATGGCACTCACCGCCCGGCCGAAAGCGATCGAATATCTTGATGGACTCCTTGAACTGACGCAGCTGCTTCTCCACCTCCTCCACCGAGCTACCATCCACAATGAAGACATCCACTAGTTCGTCCGTTAGCAGCTGGCAGGAGTAGCCAATGTTGATGGCAGTTTCTGGAATGTTGTGTAAAATACTGATCAATTGGAAATGGCTTTAGTTGGGTTTTTTTTTTCTAGATTACTCACCCTGTTTGTCGCCAGTTAGCACCCAGATCTTGATGCCAGCATTCTGCAGATTCGATATCGACTTGGGCACACCATCCTGCAGTTTATCCTCGATGGCTGTCACACCCAGCAGATCCATGTCGCTCTCAATCTCCTCGTAGATGGCATTCAGCTTCTGTTCGCGCGAATCCATCGACAGAGAAGCTTCCTGATGACGCAATCGCCAGTCGTTGTAGTAGTCCTTGCTCAGCTGACGTTCCGCCAGCACCAGAGTCCGTAGACCCTCGCCGGCAAATTTCTGCAGCGAATAACCATCGCGCATAATTAATTATTATGACAACATTTACTCAAATCAGACAATCAAAAATAAATCGCACTCAACATAGAAATTTGTCATCATCTTTGGCGCCAAGGGTTCCTCATTTTATTATTCAGAAATTAAATGTCTAAAATTGAAGATTACTTAAAAAAAAAGAATGCGTCTTGTTTCCCCAAGTGTTGTTTCCTATGTTTGTAACAGGCAGAAGGAAGCATCTCCGACCCCATAAAGTGTATATATTCTTGATCAGGATCAACAGGGTAAATCGTAGTCGAGCTCACTCGACTACTGCATTTTGATAGACAACAAACATTGTACATAGTTAAGTTTATATGACAAGTGGCTCCTATTTGCATTTGTTGCAACTGACAGCCGATGATTATGCAACTCAATCACTTGCAACACAGGCAGCGACTGCAGCCCGTGTTCCATTCTAGTGTTGCCACAATGCTATTAATAGAGAAAGGCATTGCTGCCGTTGCCAAATTGAATGTCAATTTATAGTAAAAAGTGTTGCATAAAACGTCTTGCATCATTCAGCACGTTGAGCTCACAGTAATTCGCAACTGGTTCTTGCTTCGAGAATATATTATGGCTCTTGTTGACCGGAGTCATTAGGTCTTTCGGGAAACCGTTAGACCTCAAATTTCTTTTGTTCCTTAAAAAAGTGTAACTTTTGAAAATGGATATTTTTGTCAATATTCATTTGGGTTATGCATATTGCTGCCGATATTTCTTCTCCGAGGGACACCTTGGAACTTCTTCGCATACTGGAATCTTTATATGACGATCTTTCAGCCAGTTTTGTGCACCAGAGTCTTGGACCACATCGGATTTCGCCCCCAACGGATCTCGTCAGTTTCTTCTTCAGCGTTGAAGCCCATTTCCCAGAGTCTTGGACCACATCGGATTTCGCCCCCAACGGATCTCGTCAGTTTCTACTTCCGCGTTGAAGTCCATTTCCCGAGTTTGCTGCTAAAATAGTTCATAACTCAGAGAGTTGGGTATTTTTTAAGCATGATGTTCCAATAAATTGAAATTATAAATTCAAAGAAACAAGTGTTTTATTGTCATCAGGATTTGTACTTCTACTTTCTAGGCCAAGCCAATCTAGTCTAATTTTGAGAAAAATGTTTTCTCATCCTTAGAAATGATTTCCAAAACCAAGAAATATGTTCTAATTCTTGGAGTGGATTTCTTTTTTTGCTGAGTGGAGATTCAACTTGTAACTTGTAACTTACATTCAGGTGGTCCTGGGTGCGCGCCTTCATATCCTCCTGACCGCCGTGCAGGCGATCGTATATCACGTTATCCGCACCCTTGCAGTAGAGCACCACGGATTCGGAGCGCCGCAGGATGACGGACATGCGTTTGCGCACATTGTTGAAATCGAGTATGTGCAGCAGCTCGTACTCCTGCCGGGGCAGACAACAGAATATAATCATTAGTTGCAAAATATAAAATAAATAAAGCTTACAATCTAGAAGAGAACATTTGAATCGACCATTGACCAGCGATGTGGATGAACATTTAGTGGTCGAACGAATCCACATTTGTTTTGTTGATCACCCACCTTATACGCTAAATACACCAACAGAAAGACGACTCCAAGCTTGTGAAGAGACTGTGAAGATCTCTAGAACCTACTCACCATGGCTGTGTGACGATTATTTCTAGTGATGGTTATGCAACCAAATACTAAACTTATATATAAAACACCCAACATGATTATCTAGTTTTTTGGAAATATTCTTTAATTCAAGGGATAGCTAGGATATCTTCTTTATTATTATATTACCAATACAATATATAATTCGGCTCGTTTGTGATCAATTTAAACATCTTAAGTTTTATTGTTGTTAATACATTTTTAGCTAATGTTTACTCATCTTCAGTACTGACAAATAAAACTGGCACAATTTGCGAACTATTTGTTAAGTATTTTGAATTATTTTTCCCACTGCTATGTTTTGGACAATTGAGAATAATGCTTACCTCCAGGCTGCCCATCACTTCGATGGTAATACTATTTGGTGTGCGTGAGCGGAACACAAAGCCAAAGTTGCGGGCGGCTGAGACGAGGGCAGCCTCGTCGGGACTCTGCGCCTGGTACTCCAGCCGGCCGTCGACAGTCTCCGCCATAACCGTGTGGCAGAGGGCCAGCAGGCGAAAGAAGTTCTGGGCATGCCGCTCATCCGAACGCACTGCATCCAGCAGTGTGCGATCGTACCAGCGAAAGTCGGTCTCGTAGTGCGGATTGGCCGAGAAGTCGATCGGTTCGAGTACCTGAAATGTGCCCAATATCGAATCATTATCATTACTGGGCTGCATCTGATGGAGATGCCACAAATAATTGCTTTGTTTAATTCATGTTCAATGTTGTACTGGAAGCAGTTTGGATTTGCATAATTGTAAAATTGTCTAATTGAAGCACTTGCAGCCATCCAATTTAGATACTTTAAATATCTAGCTTACAGGGTATAAAATAAATCTATTAAATGATGCGTTATTTGTTGTTAGCTTATTCATTCATATAAAAACATATATATATATATATATATATTTGTATATATATTTTGGGTTTGGTTAGATTTGATTTAGTAAAGCTGATGATTACAAATGTAGATATGTCAATATTATGTTCGTTCTATGCGAGTTGGTTAGAGTTAAATATGATTTGAGCGCAGTTCAACTTGCCAATATTATTGGCAAACAAAAAAGCAGTTAATAAAATTGTGATCGGCTGATCGATCGTAACACACACACACACACACAAAGGGGTACACAATGAAAGCACATATATATATATATATATATATATATAGTTATAGTTATAGATAGTGGAAGGAGTGGGTGGGCAGGGAGAACAATTGGTCGACATGCATACGTGCACTTTTTGGTGTGACGAACTCCAATTTGTGGCAAAGCGGTGGGTGCTTAAATAACGGTGCTGATGTGCGCTGTTTTCGTTGCTGCTGCTGCTGCTGTTGCTGTTGCCTGAAGATGTTGCTGTTGCTGCAGTTGCGCCAGATTGTCTCTCATTGTTGTTGTTGTTGTTTTGTTGCTGCTGCTGTTGCTGCTGCTGGCGAAATCGGGCACAGCAGCCGCTGTTGATTTTGACTGGCTCAAATTGTGTTTGAAATGAGGATGTTTCTGAATTGAACTGAAGCTGCTGGCGATGATTTGTTAGCTGATTCTGATGCTGATGATGCCGATGATCTTGTGAGCGATTGTTGCTTTTGTCGTGTTGCTGTTGCTGTTGTGGGTTGTGTTGTTGTTGTTGAATGTCATGCAAGATTATTACTTTGTCGCTGCTGTTGCTTGTGGACAGACCGGACAACTGACGCCGCATCCGCTGGCCGCTGCGCGTTAAGCAAGCGCCCAATCTGTTGTTGTCACCGACACCGACACCGAAACTGCCACTGCCACTGCCACTGTCCGTATCCCGGTCACTGGCACTGCCACTGCCGCAGCCCGGATCGTGCAATTCATAATCGCTGCTGTGTGGCAGCAAATAGTGCACTTGTTTCTGTGCCAACGGATTTGCCACGCTGCTCACCGTCGGCGACATCAGTTCGCCGGCAATGCAGCCCTGCAGCTGCTCCGGCCGGTTGGCCAATTGGGTGCCACCGGTGCTCGTCACCAGCACTGTACTCTTCATCTTCTTCTTTGTCGCATGCACCTCAGCGGCATGCACCAGTATTGTCGGCGCTGATCTGGGCGTTGCTGCTATCGTTTTGTTGCATCTGTTGCTGCTGCTGCTGCTGCTGCTGATGTTGCTAGTTTTGAAAATTGATTGCTGCTATAACGAGTAATGTGAGATTGTTTTGTGGGGCGCACAATTAAACATAGACACACAATATTTAAAAATTGCAATTGTTTTTGCTGCTGTTGTGCTAGTAGTTTTGTTGTTGTTGCTGCTGCTGATGCTGCTAAAGTTGCATGCAACAGTTGCAACTAATCTTGCTTGCAATTGTGATGGCGATTATTGCTCAATTTTGCTAAACCCTAACAAATTTCTGTACAATTTCCTGAGTTTCGGAAAGGATTTCTTCTATGAATCAAAAATGCATTTCTTAATAATAGAAAATATTTCGTCAAAAAATAGAGACAACATATTTTAGGGCAAACCAATCGAATCTGTAGAAAAATGTTTTATTATATTTACAAATTGTTTGTAATAAATAAGGAAAACTTTCTTTCCTTAGCAATTCTGCCTGATTTAGCTAAACCTTTATCTTTATCTTTATCTTTATTTTTGCCATTAACTTTATACGGTGCAACTGCATTTTCTGTTCAGGGCGTAATTTTGAAAAGGATGTCGAATTTAGAAAATATTTATAAGAAATTCGCAGATGCTGTTTGAGCATAAATATGCTCAAAACAAGTGTGTTAAAACAATCAAAAAATAATATATATTTAACGAATTATTTCATCTTTGGATGAATAATGAATCAGACGATTTACACCAAAATAAACTGTATTAAATGCAAGTAAAAATCAACTGTATTCAAAAAGGTTCATTTAATGTTAACTTTCGATTGCCGAAAGCCAACAATTGTGCAGTGAATTGTGGCTTAAGCGCTTGTAAACATTTCTGTTGAATGCCCAACAGGCGCCAAGTGCATACACAATACTCCCCCCCACACCCACACACACACACACACAGTTAGCCATATGAAGAGTTACACACAGCAGGGACCAACAACCAAGAATCACTTAAAATGTAGTTCAACAAACCGAAACCAGAAACTGAGCAACCTCTTTTAAGTCGGCAGCATCGATACCAACGGACACCAGACTTATATATATATATATATATATATATATATATATATATACATATATAAATAGAGATAAAAATTGATGATAATTGCTCACCTCAGATATTTGGATGGGCTCGCCGGTGCGCAGATCAATGACATCGCCGTAAGTGCGTCCATTGATGCTGCACTTGTTGAATGTCATTATGTTTTGGGTGAGGGTGCCCGTCTTGTCCGAGAAGATGTACTGGATCTGGCCGAGCTCCTCGTTGAGCGTTGTGGTGCGTGCTTTGGCATATGTTTGGGTGCGTGCATAGTACATCTCCTCATCCCAGTTGATGAGGAACGATTGAACAAATCGTATAACCTGCAGCATATATACATAATGAGATGAGTATACACAGATTAGATTCGATTGGATTAAGACTTACCTCTACGGAAACATAGAGGGATATTGGCACAACAGTGTTTAAGACTATGGCGTACGAGAAGAATACGAGCAGGCCAATCACCGTCGCACCGGATGCGACCATCTCTTGTGGAATTATATGCTCCCAGGGCAGATACAGTTGAAAATGCTGGCCAATCAGACCCTCCCAGATGGCGCTGCCGACCGCAAAGAATGCACAAATCGACACCAAAAACAGCACAATCTGATTGTGATGAAATCAAAAATATATATAAATATTTATGATGATAGATGAGAAATGTTAATGTTTGTTGATTATATATACCCCAATGATGATAAAGTTGAGCAGGCGATCGACGCCGGTGCTCTTGAACTGTGTCTTGCCCGAGTTCTGCATGAGTTTGGTGTCGACACCGGCAAACACAACCAGGCCGTAGCACCATTGTGTGTTGCGCAGGACACAGCCGCGCAGCAGGATCTTATCGTTGTCGAGAGCGAAGCGCTGATTCTTCCAGATGAGCGTGCCATCGAATTTGTTCAACAGATTGTTGGGACGCTCACAGATAATCTCGCCCTTGAAATCCCAGAGTAGATCATGCTGCTCGCCCAGCTCTGTTGTCTCCGTCAGGCATTGTTTCGCCTTCAAGTTCGTCTCGCCATCCAGCTCGGCCGTCTCAATGAAGCACAGCCCATTCGGCTCCGATGTCGTCAGCAGCAATATATCGGCGGCCACAAACTGATTGTTGTCCAACCGTATCACATCGCCCACCTGCACCTCGGACCACTTTGCATCGATTAGTTTGCCGTTGCGCAGTGTCTTCGACTTCCGGTTGTTCACCTGCGAGTCAGACAGATGCCGTTGCTGCAAAGTAAAAAAAAAAAACAAACATTCAACATTCAACATTTTCTTATTTTACTCATTTACTACACATACAATATCATCGTAGGCATCCTTAACGGCTGTTAGCGTTAGCACACCAATCAATGGTATCGCTGTCGTCACTGGCGTCAGCGAGGATATCGCCGGTATTAGCTGGAGCACCAGAAGGCAGAGGAAGTAGAAGTTCGCCAGGCGTTGAAACTGCTCCAGCAGATTGAACGGCAGAAATGTTAATAGCGAATACTTCGATGTCTTTATGTAGTTGTTCTACACAAAACCGAGAAGAACAGCAAAAATGCTCAGATTATTGTTCATAATGTTTGTTGTTTTATTATTATCATAAGATCCCAGATCTCTCTAGAGGCGCCAATTATCGATAGCTTTTTGTCTGGCTCTGGCAATTAATCGATCAACAAAAAGAGCTTACGATAATTAGCAATTTTAGACACAACTGAGTTACTTTATTGTATTTAGCTCATTCAAATTATTTACACTGAATAGAGACAAATTGCTATTGGTTGGCGATTAATAATATTATTATAATAATAATAGCAAAAAAGTTCAAGTTCAAATTCAAATTCAAATTTTGTATCGACACTTGGCGCCAACTTTTTAACTGGGCATTGGTAAAATGTATTTGAGCATTTGAAATAAATAATAATAATAATAATAATAGTAATAATTAATAATAATGCTATACAAATTGAGTAAAGATATTTAACTTACGTGATATTTGAATTGAGAATTAAAGTCTTTATCGTTGGCGCGGATTCTGCGTTCATTATCTGCAACAGACGAAGAACAATGAATATTGCATGAGTATTGGCTGTATTTGCAGTGGAAACAAAGGGAAAGAGTCTCAGCTCTGGGAGCAACAACAGGTGCTAATAAATAAGTATGTATTTGTACCCGAGAAATAGTACGAGCTGCGTCTGCGTCGCATTTGCGACAAACGACGCAGATTGCGGGCGGATGCTGATGTGGAGAGCGGCTGTTCCAGTTCGCAGCTGGGTCTGCTGCTGCTATTGTGGCGACCGCTGAGCAGCGTTTCGGGTGCACTGCGTCGCCAGCTGACCAGTCGCTGCAGCATCGAGAGACGCGGCCTGGCAGCAGCAGCCACTTGTTGTTGTTGCTTGAACTGCAGCTCCACTTCGCTGGGACTGATTGCTGCTGAGTCTGTTGCTGCTGCTGCTGCTGGTGCTGCTGCTGGTGCTCCCATCACACTATAAAAGCAATCATCATTGGCCACAATGCTCGATGTTGTTGTTGTTGTTGCAGCTGCTGCTGCTGCTGCTGCTGCAACTCTTGTGTTTTGTGCAGCAAGTGGCGTGGCGATTGTCAGCGTCGAATTGCCAATGTTCATTGTCTCCGGCTGGGCGAGGCGCACCTGCTGTTGCTGCAGTTGCTGCTCCTGCTCCAGTTGCTCCTCGCAGATCAGCATTCGTCGGCGACGCGATTTACGCGCAAAATGAAACCAACGTGTGCGACGCTCAACTGCTCCTGCTGCTGTTGCTCCTGTTCCTGTTGCTCCTGTTGCCGTCTGCTCGGCGTCAGTCTGTTGCAGCTGCCCCTCATCATCAATGTCGATTTGACAGGTGTGCAACACGGATAGCTCCAGTGTATCTGGACGTTGGCGCCTTTTTTGCTCCGTCTCGTTGCATTTTCTGGCGCCGGACATGACTCCGCCTCTTTATATATCCCTCTCTCTCTCTCTCACTCACTCTATCACTCTCACTCTCACTTTCTCTTTCTCTCTCACTCTCTCGCTCGCTGTCGCTGTTATTGACACCCAGTTGCTTTAGCTCCTCGTTGGCCAAGCTTCATCTTTGGCTTTATTCATATATTTATTTTTTTATTAATTATTTATTTTATTTTTATTCTTAATAAAAACCACAATATTACTTTCGAATTTACATTGCTGATGAACAGAAATGTTTCTGCATTTGAAGAGGAATGTTTTTAAAACATATTCATTTTTTGCAAAGCCAGAAATAAATACGATATTTGCGGCACTTCCACACAGTTTTCGCAAATTAAGGAATTAATTTTTATTTTTTGTATTTATTTTGATTTTTTTTGAGGGATTTTTGAAAATTTCTGGGCATTATTCCATTTAAGCCGAGTGCATTCTTAGAGCAAAGGGCAAAGTTGAGCCTCGTCTTCGTCATCGCCATCGCCATCGCCATCGCCATAGTCATTAACACCTTAGCAGGATTTTGAAATGCATTCAACAAACAACTATTGGCCATCAATTAACCATTGACAAGTTGTGGTATTTAGCAATGTGTGCTCGACCAGAAGGTCAAGAATATGGCACACTTGGCGCATCGCGTGCCGCAAATGACACCCAACCGCTGGGCAACGAACAACAGAAACAGGTGCAACAGCAACACCCACAACTGATTCTAAATGCTACAAGCGGCGTGTGGCTAATAAATAAGTAATCAATTTTGTTTTTTTTGATTTGATTTACTTTTGTGCTTTTAGACTTGAGAGGGGAATTTTGTTTGAATGACTCCAGCCATACAGTGTTCACTGGCTATGCGGTTCGGGCGCTTGGGGATATTTCAAACGTGGAACAATTTCAATCATTCTTAAATTACCAGGTCAAACTGTAGCTGCCACTAATTAATTAATTTAGCCTACCTTGCCTGTTGTACAACTGCTTACAATATTATTATTATTTTTATTATTATGGCTACAGACTATAAACAAGCAGATGGAAATCTGTTTTAAATATTTCACATTCTTGTTCAAATAATAATTGTGCGACAACGGGAAACTTGACTTCATTTTAATTATATATTTTTCTTTTGTTTTTCATAGTCGAGACGCGATTCTCTCTGATTACAATTCCAAATAATTATTCAGAGATGTTAATTGATTCTCATTGAATTTGCCACTTTGTGAGTAATAATTCAACAAAGCTCAAAAATAACAACAAATGGCCAAATATGTAAATTGGACAGGCAAATGGAGAAATAATGAAGAAACTGGGACTCAACACATGTACAGTTGTGCTCAATCTCAATCTCGTAATTTTTTCGATATCTTTGCTCAATATCATATCATATCTCATTTATTACTTGGCTCTATTTCTAGTTATGTAGTATTTGTCGAATAATTAATTAACAATTGGCATCAATGCACACAAGTAAAATGTATTGCAATCAGATTGCCTTAAATATATTGTTTCTATTTTGAAAGAGTGAGTTTAACTTTTGATCAGTTTTATGACTGTAGACTAGATTTCTTCTAAATAACACATTTTTGAAGAATGCATGAAAAGGAATCTAATTTCAAAATAGTCGCGAAATTGGCTGTCTCCGCGGCTATATTAGTGTTTAGGTGCTATCTACTTTAGAGATGCACGTAAAATCGTAAGTTTTTTTCCAATTTAATTATATTGCCATTTTCAGCGACCTGAAGCGGAATAGAACCCACGGTCACAGAAAAAACGACGCCTCTTTGTATTGTCAGTTTTGTGATGGAAGCGAACAGCAAGCGAACAGCAAAGCTCTCTCTCACTCTCTCTCTCTCTCTCCCTCTTTGAGCTTTGCTCGATTTCTTTAAAAAGCTCTCTAAAAAGCTGCATCGCTCTCGCCTTGTTGATCGTGGTCACTCTCGCTGTTGAAGCTCCGTTGTTTCAAGCACCTGGTTCAAATCTGATAATAATCTCTGAGATGCACATAATCAACCAGAATAAATTCACCTTAAAGCTAACATTTTTATGCAGTCAGTAAATTTAACGAACATTCCTAATTGCTGTTCATTCAAGTCTCAAGTCCAAAGTTCTTAAGCTCAAAAGTCAAAACAAGAGCAACGTTGATCCTTCCTTGTTGACTATTGACAAAAACGATCTTTGCCAAAAACTGTCAGTGTATGCGCTTGTGTGTGTGTGCGTGCGTGTGTGTAATGTGTTTTCAATGCAACTCTCTTTCTCTCTGTCTCTCTCTCTCTCTGCGATGTGTGTAAGCAGCCAACCATTGAATGAATCTATAATGAATACAGAGAGACACGCTAATTACGCCGGCTACAGAAGCATATGCACTACTACTACTAAACTATACACTGACACACATACACCAGTTGCTCTCTTACGCTTTCATTCGATTGCTGCGTAAGAGCAGCACATTTAAAGAGAGCCAATTCGTATGCGTTGTAAACTAAATAACCGGCAAGGCTGGGCTACTCTGTGTGTGTGTGTGTTTGTATGTATGCATGTAACAATTCACCTATGTGCTTATTTGCATATGTTTGTGTGTGTTTTTTTTGTTGTGTTGGTCTTCCTCCAACAACGCTTTCACTTTAAAAACGGCATGAGTCACGCACGTGAATTGTGCTCCTTTTCCATGGTTTTTTGCCTACTAAAATGGGGGTTTTCTTTCCCTTAACGAGTGCGTTGTCGAATGCGTCACCATGGCAAAGTCGCCTTAGTTTCCAACAAATGAATTACATGTGTCAATGTGTGTGTGTGTAGTACACGAAAATCGAGAAAATGCGAGAGACGCAAACATAACGAGCCAATAATGCAAGGCGAATCGATGAGGGCTCAATAATAATAATGCTGAGGCCGCAGCAGCAGCAGCAGCAGTAGCAGACAAACAAAATTGTGGCGCGCGCGTTGAGTAAGCATCGAGTGTGTGGGGATCAAGGGTAAGACGTTGCGGGGTGTGGTGCTCTGGGGGGAGTGGGGGTGCTGGGAGATTCGTTTTGGGTTTGGGTATTTGTTGTTCTGCCGCTGCTGCTGCTGCTGCTTTCTGCCAGGTGCCAAATGGCAGATGTCGACGACGACGAGAAGAACTGCAATAATAAACAGAAGAAGCAGCAACAACAAGAAAATGCTTGCGTTTGCGATATTTTTGCTATTTGCGTACATTTTTAGCACAATTCTTATTGCACTCTTGCAGTGTTTTTCGTTGTTGCTTTCCACTAATAAACTTGTATTTATTTGTTATTGTTTTCACACGGAATTATATCATCATCAATTGAACTGTGCAATAATGTTTTGTGCAATAAAAACACACATTTTTTGGGTAAAAACACACTAACAAAAAAAAAAACAAAAAAAAAGAAATAACAAATAACACGAAAGGCTAGAAGAAGAACGCGAAAAACGCGAGAAACAAGCGCTGACCAAACAAACGATAAACAGCAATCGAGAAACTGCCAAGCAAACTGCAAAACCGAAACGACGACAGCGACGACGACGCGTCTGTCGCAGCAGCAGAGACGCCGACACTGACGCAACGGCCACCAAGCAACCGAACTTACACACAACGGACCAGTCACAGTCATAGCCACAGCCACAGCCTGACAGCGCCGCATTAGGCTCGCGAGAGCCAACAACGACGACGAGTACGCCGACGCCGACGCCGACGCCGCTGCCAGCGCCATTGCCATTGCCAGGACAACGGCGTCAAATAACTGATGAGAAAAAAATAAAAAGAAAATGAGCAAAACACAACGTAAAAACTACACCAACAACAGCTACTGAGAGCGGAGACTTGGATAAAAGAAGCACAGCTCCTTCAATTAAGTAGCAGCTTTTACTATTTAATGAAGCTTGCAAGCTGCAATCTGCAACTGCAATGGAAGCGTTGCAATGCAGCCAGATTTCATATGTAATTTAAGTCAAACATTAGTACAATGAGTTAAAAGGGTTTAATCACGTCCTGTAAATGTTGACAGAAGAAAATTGTTCAACCCCACAAAGTATGCTTTGTTTTTTTTCTGTCCTTAAGATAAGCTTTTGAATAATTAAAAATTATTGTATATTTTATTTATGATATTTGAAATAGTTTAGAGTTTAATTCTTTGACGCTGGCAAGCGTATTCAGATGTCGTCATTGTGCCAATTGCATTGAATATTGTCAAGTTTGTCAAGCGTCAAAATTAGCAAAATATTCAGCGAAAACGGCTGTTCGACGCTACGCTGTAAGTTAGACAAAGCGGCAGGGAAGTAGAACCAGAAAGAGAGAGAGAGAGATATAGGGGGAATGGCGTCATAAGAGAGCCCACGTGAAAACACAACAATACAAGCAAAAGACGAAAACAAAACTAAGTGCGCGACTCTTAAGCAAATTAACGCAGAGTGTGTGTATGTGTGTGTGCGGGGTGAAGTTGGAATTGGGGTGAACGATTTGAACTGACCAAACGTACACAGGCTGCTGAATACACACATACAAACATACAATTGTTAAGGCTGTGTATGTATGTATGTATGTGTGTACACCCTCGACTAAAACTTATTATATTTGGCTTGTTTTCTTCTTTCAAAGCACACATCCTTGCAGATTTTAACTTCTGATTAAATTTCGAAATTTATGATTGTGAAATTATTTAATTTGCGATTTCATGTTTTTTCATAGTATACAAATAAAAACATATATGCGAAACGGAAGTCGCATTATAATTATCAAGGAAGTAGCCAGGGACAGTATGAATGGGGCGAGGTGTGGGTGGGTGAGGTGGGTGGATTAGCAAAAAGCGGTTAGCAACAAAATGTCCCAACTGAAAGTAAACAACTACATATTGTACACTGAAAGCTAACTTTCTCTGCTTATCCGCCAATTATTTCAGTAAATGGCAAACAATTGCATGTACAATTATATACAATATACACAGTGTACAAATATATACAATACAAAACAATGTACAAATATATACAATATATACATATTGTAGACACACACATGATAATTCCTCATAGGTTAAAAAATAAAAGATAATTGCATGAAGATTGTTATTAATGGTTTGTAATTTGGCAGTTTATGTAAATATAGCCCTGTGTTATATATTATATATATATATATGTATATATTTTTAATTTATTCTTTTGTTAATTTTGATTTTTTTAAATTATAAGTTCGTTGCGATCTTCGAAATAATTTAATCAAGATTCTAAATACACCCATACCTCGCTTTGCGGCCTAGATACGTTCGTATAAGGAATCAATTATTCTAATACAATGGGATCGGTGCCAAATTTGTTAAATATGTAAAATGGTTTATCACTCAAAATGCATTTTATCTTTTTATTTCATTTAAATCAACAATACAAACTACAAAATAACATAACAGACTCCAAAAACCAACAATAATCTATAAACAAAAATGAAACAACTTCATGTTACATAAAATAAATCATTTTTTTTTAATTGGCTTTAATCTGAAGATAGGGAAGAAATGGTAACCGGCAGATCAATGTCATCATTTTTCGCTGGTGAGGTGTGCATCGAGATTGCGCTTGCGCAAGTTTGTCAACATATAGATACATATATCGACATCGAAAATAAGTTAGTTTTTGCCGTTGTAGCGAAACCTTTTAGGCCGTAAATCGAAAACGGTCCTTAACTGAAGATGGCCATTATAGCGAAATACCGTTTAAAGAGTGGCCGTTTAGCGAGGAATGGATGTATTTAGATTTTGATATTGGAGAACTTTCTTTGTCCCAAGTTGACCATACTCTTACAAACGGTACTTTAATCTTGTCATCGCATTGGAAGGTGACTTTTCCGAACTATTAATATGGACCCATAGTTGATCATTATTATTAATAGATGATTCCATTAGACCATGTCCATCTGTCCATCTGACTGTCTGTCCGTCTTTTCCCATACAAACTAGCTTTAATTTGAAAGCTTTCTTGCTGAAACTTGGAATATATATTTGCTGAAGGCAGTACATTTGTCACAGCCGGACAGATCGGATAACTACATATATTATAAAGCTGCTGTTCAAGAATGAACACTTAATTAAGAAAAAATAAATGAACACATTTGAGTGTTTAGAAAACTGATGCCTAGCTAGGTATAGAAACCCCAGCAGCGAGCACTTGAAACAAAATACATTTTAAGAATAAATAAGAACAATAATAGTAGATAATTAGTGAACACTGTTAGCTATATAAGACTACGGTTTTAACGATTGTAAGTAATAAACACATATATATATATATATTATATATCGAATTTTGATGTGTCTTAACGAATAATAAATAATATAAGACGTGATAGAGGCAAGTCTCTCGAATCAAATTTAAAGATTCGGGCGAAGCCGGATCACATATCTGCCAGTTGCGAAAGTGGCAACTTAGCACACAAAAAACAATGGCGGAAAAGATACTTTATTTCTGGGGGCCATAATGATGCCAAAGATCTTGAACATTCACCGTGTGGCAATCAGTTACAAGAAAATTACTTACAAATTGCGCACATGCTACCCCAGTGAAAACTATCAATTAATGTAAGAGCATTGCACATAAAAAAAATCCAAGAAAAAAACAAAATTTAAAAAAAAGTGTGGCGAAACTAACAACAACAATGGCAACGGCACAAATCATGACCCAATAAACCACACACAACGGAAATGATTCCATCAACTTGAAACACTTTTTGTTGCTATAGTTGTAGCTGTTGTTATTATTGTTATTGTTGTTGTTGTTGTTGTTATTGTTGTCATTGTTGCCATTGCCGGCATTTCATTGTGGCGCTCATTTCATTCATTCATTCGTTCATAAAAACAGCAAATGGAGCGCGTAATAAATTGACAAATCATAGGTTGTTTTTCTTATACCCTGTAAGCCATTACCAATGACATTATGTGTCTAACAGACAGAAGGAAGCATTTCCAACCCAATCAAATAAATTTAAATATTTTATATATTATATTATTGAAAGTGATTAATTAAATTCAAAATTTGAAATGAATAAAACAAAACCAAGCTGAAGGTTATAATAAAGCTTATCGATTTTGGTGGCAAGAAAATGTCACCATTTAAATAATAATAATAATTTATATTTTCTAATATACATATATCCTAATTAATCTATGTAAAATTTAAAGTAATTAATTAAATTTAGAATGAAAAATATTTAGGTTAAAGGTTTCTATAAAACAGGGAGTTTATACAGTCTTTCAATTCGATAGGAAAATAGCATCGCGTAATATTGATTAACAGTAGAAATTTGATCAAGATTCTAAGAAAAATAAAAGTTATTATTGTTGAAGCACTTCCACTTCCACACGTATGCACTATCATGCAAATGGCACAGGGTATCACTTCAGCTATGGATGGATTTTTTTTACTTGCAGGTTGTTGGTTTTTGCTATGCTCCACTCATTTATAAGTTGCTTCGCAGACTTAGGCTCCCAAATGGGGGTCCACAAGACGTACCGACCCAGAGACACCAAGAAACAGGGGATTAATGGAGCCGCGACTGGAGCGGTGTAATCGTGTCAGGGTCAGCTGACCGCATGTTAGGGCTTTGGTTATCGGATCCAATTCGCTAAGAACTGGGCCAATGCCAGGACAGCAATCATAACAAGTAATATATGTATTGTTCACTTGCTGTAACAAATCAGGATACATCTGATCGATACTAAATACAGACGGATATGTATGCATAATTCAATCAATCTACAATGCAATAGTTATACCCTGTACAAGTAACCTGCATCGTATGATTACATGGCATAATGATAGTCTAGCCTATGGGTACAACAATGGTTGCTTGTAATCGGCTAATAAGTCAAACTACAATTAGTAGTCATAATTGCATCGTAATACAAATGTAAATAATAGCTTACTCTACTCTCGCATAACATTCTCTCTCTCCCTCTCTGACTTTCTCCCTCTCTCTCTCTCTCTCTGTCACTCTCTGTGTCGTTCGCTTCAATTCATATTGAAAGAAAAGTAATTATATTTGATTATAGCGATATATATCAAGTGAAAATTATAACGTTTTAACTAACAGTTGGAACTACAACGATTCTCGAAATTCACATACAAAAATAGTCGGATTAAAACTCAGCCCAGTCACAACATTGTGAAAACAGAATAGCCATAAAATGAATCTCACTCTAAAAGCTATAAAGTTTGTTTCTTGTTTCTTTCTTGATATAATTAAATATAATTTTAAAAATGAAATAAATCAAGCACTTGTATATGTAAATACTTTGTATGTCGACTAATTGTATTATATAATAAGAATATGAATAATGTATAAATATGCACATATGTATGTACATCAATATATTATGTACATAATACAAATTATTATAACACATCGACGGTGGATGTTCCATTCAAATTTATTCGCCCCGATGTTGCCAGATATGTGCGTTTGACTGTTTACACAGGAGTGTTGCCACGTCTCACAGCTGGCAGGTGTTTGCACAAATCTGGCAGTATTTATGCCAAATATTCAGCAATGTTGCCGACGTGTGCAAGCTGAACTTTAGAGGAAAGTCACTCGACTGTCGGGTTCAAGTCACCGTCAAATCGTTAGTTCATGCTAATTAAATTATATGAAGCTTTAAATTGTCGAATATCTTTAAATTACCTCATCTTTAATAATACTCTAAATAGTAGAAAAAAGCTAGCGTTAGAGTTCTATGAACATATATTTAAAAACAACATGTATACATTTTTTTCTATAGTTTTGACAAATTGTTCCTGGAATTAAGAAGAGAAAAACCTTAGACTTTAGACACACAACTTCCAAGTGTGTTACCCATGGCGCCAAAAGTATGCCGATTTTCAGGGCGATATTTTTTAAAGCTTGGAATACATATTTGTCATTTTTATAGTCATTTTTTTCAATTTTAAAACTGGGTAACTGGTTTCATGGCTCGATGGAAAAAATGTTTTGACCAAGGCCACTCTGCCACAAAAAATGGCTGATTTCAATTTAGTTTTTTCTTATTTCCGAAATTTTGGAATTTTAGGCACTTATTTAACAATAATTGGTAACAATTTTAAGGCTGTCTACCAAGAATATTAAAGAGACCTGCTGAAGAACTTGGTTAACGTAACACTCGTATTAGCATTTAAGACTAATTTTGATCACAGAATCCTTAGAATGGAACCGGGTATATATTGGTATATATTGGTAGAAGTACAGTACACACTCACCTTTGGCCGATTGTGGTTGAGTTTTTGTGCCCATTATGATGAGATGCTGAGGGATATGTTGAATTCGTTGCGGCTGTGTGGATGGATCCTTTGATTGATTAATCGTAGTAGTTGCTTAATTTTACTCGAGTAATGTTGTTTCTCTACCACCTCCTCCACCGCCGCCGCCGTCCTCCTTTGTGGTTGATGTGGTGGGCTTGCAACTCGTTGCTGTTGCACAACTCGCTGATATTCTGATCGCTGTTGTCAAACTCGCTGCCGATGTGGGGCAGGTGTTAAACTCCATGTGTTGGCCTTGCCCTGCCGCTGTCAGCTGTACGAGGAACAAACACAACAGGAAAATCCAAAATGGAATTTTTAGTATACAGATTAATCATGGATAGACCTGGTTTTCATTTTTTTTTATTATTTATATTTATATTTTTAAATAAATAATTCGGTTGTTTTGGTAAAGGGTGCAGCTGTTGGGGCATGTACAACTCATGTGATATTGTCATATGTTTATGACACGTTTCTTGCTCTCTGTTTTATAAAAAAAAAAAAACAAAAAACAAAAAAAAACTTTCCTACCGCATACAACTTATTCATTGGTCGTTCACATTGAAATACTGCGATTGGAAATGAAAAGTTTGAGCCAGTTAAATGTTTTATGCCTTCACTTGCTGATTGTCACACGGGTTTTTTTTTATTTGTTGTGAAGTTTAATGATATTTTAGATTTATTGGTGAGAATCAGAGCAATCGGCCGTTTAGGTTTTCCATTGATTCAATGGTTGGGAATGTCCGATTATAAATGACTAACTTTTTTTTCTAACATCATGCGACCCTTAGCAGCTGAATCCCAACCAGAACAAATCTCCCACTGTTACGAAAACTGTTAAAAATCTGAAAGCAATAATTAACTTATGTAGTAATCGCTGACTGGGTGTGTGGATATTGTGATGAGTCCGTTGGGCCATTGGCGATGGGGTTAAGGAGGCTCTTCTCTAAACTATTGCCCCAGAAGCATCAGTTCTAAGTACTCAGTTTCGTAGTCAGTTATCTGAAATGACCTATGCTTCCCGGATAGCTGCAGTTTTACGATTAGTCAATAAGAGGATGTCGCTTTAAAAGCGATCAAAATCAAGTCGATTGATTTTTTTCTTTCTTTAATTTGGTGCAAGATGAAAAACGTTGACACCGCCATTTGACGTAATGTAATATTTTCAAAATCACAGATATACTGATAAAACAAAAGCCTTATAAGCCACTTGTGTGCTATTGCAAATATATTGTTCTTAAATACATTTTACTTATAGATATGCGAAAAAGGAATATATTCCTAGAATCAGTAAAACATTTCACTTACAAAACAAGACAAAAAAAAAAATGATGAAAATGGAGACAAGATAAATAATAAATGAATAACCATTTAATACAATCTTAAATTTTTGAAAAAATCCTGTTTATTACATCAATTCCATTTTATTTTGGATATAAGTTTGATCGATGATTTGTTACTTTAAACATTTTGAATAAAACATTCTCAAGATAGTTGCCGACCTTGTGGATTCGGCTGCTAAATTTTGCGACCATGGCCATACAAAAGTAAGCTATGTTGTAAGCGCAAGAAAAGCATGCTCCGATGATGAAGTAAGTTCGAAAATTCCCCCTGGGATGTGTGTGTGTGTCGAATGGATGAAAGAGAGAAAAGCAACCCAAACAAAACAAAAACAGAGGGAGAGAAATAGAGACACACATAAATCAAAACAAATGCTAAAACAACAATGGATACGAATGGAACAAACAAAAGCGTTCAAATTTAACAATACGGAATTGAAATCGAGATCGTAACGAGTGCAAGCGCACCCAAAATGAGAGAGAGAGAGAGAGAGAGAGAGGGTGAGACAACGAGAAAGAGAGAGAGAGAGAGACAGAGAATTGTGTATAAAGTTTATAGCATATGCGAAGCATAGCCAAATAATATTTAATATTTGCAATTCAATGTGACTATTGAAGGTACCAATTAAGCTCCTATTTATTCCAACTGAAATTAACTTCGATGTGGATTAGTCACCAGGCATATAATCCATCAAATGTATAGGCTTCCAACAGCATAGACTGTAACATGAAAGCAAGCCCATCATCTTTAGACCAGCATAATGCCGAAATATTTATGTATCTATGTATATACATATATATTTATGTCAGATGAGTAAGCGCGGCTTTCATGCGAAAAAAAGACCAAAAGCAAAAAATACAAAATAAAACCAAATCCACAGCACACAAAACGATAAACAATTATGTATGCGTGTGTGTGTGTGTGTGTTTGGCTGTGCGTGCGTGTGTGTGTATGCTAAAAATAGTCACACAAACTGATAGGCAGACACACAGTCTGAGAGTCATACTCCATTGTCGGTAATTTTTAATGTTTTTTTTTTGTTGTTGGGAAAAACCCATTATGAGTTACTCTAACAAAGCATGTACCAAGTATTCAGATAGTGAATGTCAGATATTTTCTGTTGGACAATTTGTAACTTCTCAGACTAAGATAAGACTACTTCTACTACTTGCGTACCACCCCACCTATCCTGGAATTCAGGGCCAAGTGCAGTACCAGCTTAAACCGAGCCTCTGAATAAAAAGACGCTAATTTAACAATTATGTGAATTAACCAACTGATTAACCAATTACATTCTAATGCACCAACCAGGGGCTATCGGAATTGCTATCGGAAATCGATTTCTATCGATTTACGCAAAATGTTTCAACAAATTACATCAACTTAATGTGGCATACAAGAACTTAAATTTCAATTTGCACGTCGTTGTCTCTGTCTCTGATATCGGATTCGGCTGTTGATGTTAATGTTAAGCCTTTTAAATTAGTACAGATTGTTAAAATGGCATATGTAATGCCAACGAGTTTAAGTGATGCAACTTCGTGTTGATTTATGATTTTGGTTTTACTTAGAGCCGTCAGAGTTATTATTGGAGTTACGAGCATTCAACGTTAATCACTTAGCGCCCGAGAGCCTTATGCGATTATAATGAATCCGTAATCCGGCACGAGCAATCGGCAGCTATTTGTGGCTATTATTTGGAGGCGCAATCAGCGCACAAAGCCAAAATAAATGATGAGGAAATAACTGCGATTTTCGGTATACCAAACACTGAATACTCTGCAGATAATATAATAGAGGTTAGCAGAAAACAGATATTGCAATATCCAAATTTTCGAAATAAATAGATGAAAAGATTTTTATTTACAGAAGAAAAAAAATGGAAGAAAAAAGTGTACATTTAAAATAAGCTGAAACAGGAAATGTGTGCTTAGTACAATAATTCAATTCCTAATGCATCCATAATATTCACTGTTCTCGATTCGTACATAATGCGTGACGAAACTAAAATACCATCTGCAAGGTTAGGGTATGCAAATGATTGGCCTGCTGCTTATATGCATACCCACCGGCATTACGGGTACACAAAGGTATATTAGAACATCGCTGAGCTAATTAACTTTGGCCTGGGCCTCGGCAAACGCAAAGCGTGTAATTATAATACTAGCCGCCGATCTAAGATATGTACTTTTTCGACTTTTCGGAGGTGTTTACTTTACAAGAACATTCTTCTTTTTTTTTGTCTAAAAACGCAACTATTGAACCTTTATTTTTGGCCCAATAAGCTAGCACAAAATCACAATTTTTATACATATTATTCTTTTATGCCTGGCATGTCGCACGCATCGTTCACATAATTGATTGGTGCCAGAGACTGAGTCTGTATACATACATGTGTACATACTCAGAGAGCTGCTTATTGTTTGTCTGCAATAGTTTTCAGGTTGAGGTACACGAGTTTAAGCCCCAAACAATAGTTCTAATATAGTCAGTCATTGTAGGCGTAACTGATTTATGATTTAGTTTGATAGTTGTCAACTGTTACGAGGACACACAAAACGGGAAAGGACATCAATCTTAGGCACGCCAAAGATATACACGCCCTTGCACGTGGAGTGAATAGTTGTGGGCTATATGTGACTATATCTATATCTCTATATCTGAGAAAATGAGATACACAGTTAAAAGTTTGGGCTTTTATTGAATTTAACTTAATATTTATGATACCCTGAACCAATTGGGAGAAAAGTGTACAATTGACTTGTGCAAAACTATGAAACAGGCAAAAGGAATCTTCTCCGATCCCAAGAACATATGTAAATACATTCCTAATCAGAATCTACAGTCCCGTCGATTTAGCCATGTCCATGTAATGACTTTTAAATTGGTGATTATCAATAGAAAACAAATTCCGATGGCAATAAAAACCAGAATATATTAAACATAAATCTATCTTTTCGGGTTTGTATATACATTGATATATTATTTTAATATTCATCATATTACGCAGCAGAAGCATACAAAATGCTTGCGATTTTCTGTGTTCTTTACATTGGTGAACAACATTCTTCTTAGACATTGTTTCATTTGTTGTTTGCCTAGCTTTGAGAGAGTTTCTTTTTTGGGATAACGTCATTTTTAGCGACGAATCTAGATTTGATCTCTAATTAACATTGAGTCAATCAAAAAAGACTTCAAAGAGTGTGCGAATAAATATTGGTCTGTGTGCATCATATGCATAGATATACAGTGATATGTAGAACATCTAAGATATGATAGGGAATCATTTGGGTTCAGGATATCTTCTAGTCGAACTCCCTTTCTCTGGCGACTAGAACATTCCTAATTTGCTGTACTTAATTCGAATTTCTGTTTTCGAACTGTTTGTGTGACTTCTGTGTTTGCGTGCAGATGATATTGAATTAATGCTGCATAACAATTACGCAACCTTTGAAACGTTTCGGTGCCAAATGGGTGCTTCAAAGCGTTGCCATTCATGGATCTGTTGGATTGATTGCTCTAACAGTAAATACTGAATAGTGGCGTCTATTGTGACGTTCTTTTTTTTCGTGACTCATGCTCCATATATAGATGCGCGATGTATGCTACAATGGAAGTGGAAATGGAAATTACATTGATTGATGCTTCACAATAAATTTGAATTTCAATCGATTCAATGCAATTATCCAAGCCCGGTCCGCTTTGGAACCTCTCTACTCCTATCATTAGCGTTCAGTGCCCAGTGTCTAATATTAGTAAAGCTCGCATAAATATTGCGGAATCAGAACCGAAATCGAAAGGGAAATTAAAATGCAAATGTAATAAGAAAGAACACCTATTTGAGGCATGACATGTACAAACAGTATGTCAAGCAAGTGTTTGGACAGTCAATAATAAAATACTTTTTGACGGTGTCCAAGCACTTTCTTGACATACTGTACGTTTATTGAATGATAAGACAGTGATGCTGATCAAGCATATATATATATATTGCTTTTCGCCAGGAAAGATTATATGCCGATCTTTGAAAGACATTTCTAGCAATCTACCATCAAAGCACTAAGCAGACAAGTTGGGTGACTTCAATTTTAAAATGATGGTGCATATATGGTTTTATTGATTAACAATTATCAATTCGAAATGAAAAACTAAAGGCAAATTGCTACGATGGATACTAGATAACTTTTTTAGTCCCAAGTTGCCTATACTTTTGCAGAGGATATTGATCAACAGTCGCGAAGTGTGATCTTATCTAGATTTTCTGATTGTGGTGTCTTTTTTATTTAAGCATCGCATTTAATCAACTGTCTGAATGTTCGATGGTTGGATATAGGGTATATAACTTTCCATTTCTGGTAATTGCATAGCAATTATTATTTGCCTGAACTTCCCCAGACAACAAGCACACCAAACCAGCGCAAACTTATAATTACCTGCTTATAATTATGTATACACATAAATACAAACATAAATATTAACCTTCTTTCGATTTGAAGTAGATTTCTGTTAGTTGAATGTATAAAAAATTCATATATAATAAAAATTAAAAGCACTGTGACACGTCGCACGTCGCCTGTAAATGGTATCCTTGAAGTGGATGGACATAGACCCATATTGGACAGGTGCGTTATTCACCTGGTCTACAAGCGAGCGAGAGTCAATGTGTTGCATTGAGTCAAACACTTGTTGAGCTTTCGCACGGCATTGGAATACTAATAAGCTGGCTGGAAAATGGAAAGTGGAAAAGGAGAAATGAGTGAGTGAGGCACAAAGTAGAGCACACGTTTCCAAAAATGAGCCACGATATGTATATATGTATATATATATAGGCTGTGAAATGGTTGTCTGATGATTCCCAAATTGGGTTATCCAGCTGCGTGATGCGTGTCAAGGATTGCGTGCACAGCTTGTCCTGCTGCTTGTTGTCCACGAATCTCCTCCTCGAATGTCTCCCAGGACAACGCGGCCTTCTATCCACAGAAGCTGATAACAAAAGGGATGTTTCTATCGGGGAAAAAAAACGAAAAAAAAACAACTAACAAACAGCAAAACAACAAAAACAATAAACTTGTTCACAGTCAAGCCAGATATTTTCGACGAGCAGATACCCTGTATTTCATATACAACAAATGCATATAAAAAGATTTAAAAATCTTCCATATTCAAATATATCGATGACTTTCCATAAGTATCTGGACAAAAAATCAAATATACCATAGTTAAATTCTCCGACAACTTGCATTAAGATTTTCGCGTACTCAATATTAACAACACTGTTACTGTTCTTACAGCAATCTCGATTCATTTTCAAAACAATTCGGATTAATTTAAATGCACATTTTAAGTACAATATTGCCTTGCCACTCACCTCACACACACTCACCTCAGACACACTCAACTCACACAAACACACCTCGCACATACACACACACAAAAACCAGAAACTGTGCACGGACAGTGGTGTAAAATTGGTTCCATATAAAAGTTGTAAAAATCAAGAATTCGGTGATCACTGTATATATTATATATATATATATATATAAATATATATATATATATATGTATATGTATATAGGATATACTCTGCACCAGTTGTAACAAATGCTTAAATATACCAAAGATGGGACTCCGAAAAGTTGTATTACCATACAAATCGAGCTAAAGTCGTGCGTTGTTGGGTATTCAACAATTGATTTACTTGTTATCTCGGAAAGTGTATCGCAATTGATTATGGTAAAGATACGATTTGAATTGCACTGCTACCTCACGTCAACTATTTATATCAATATCCATATCCATATCTATATCTATCTCTAAATCAACTATTTATTTTGGCAATGGCTTGCTTAACAAAAACCTGTTAATTAAACCATTTACTATTTGGAGCAATAACAATCGCTCTAAAGAGGCCTCTTGTAGAAAAGTTAAGGCAATTTTTTAGATGTTCAATATTATGTCAATATATATAGATCGAATAAACGAATCTTTCAGATATCGGTAATCGATTTGTCTCGATATTTGCAAATTGGGAATTGTTATCGATACAATTAAATAAACTCGATTCCAAATTTCATGACACGTCTGTCTTATTGATATTGGATCGGAGCTGCTGGCTTCTGCCGGCAAATTGATTCAATTCGATTGCAAAAATCAATTCGAACAAAAACATCGCAATCGATTTAAATAAATGTGGGTGGGCATAAGGATAGATATACGAAATAAGGATGCGTTTTGAACGAAATCATTGAGAGACTCGTAATACAAAACAGAACAAATTTAAAATCGGTATCGCTATCTGGATTTTTAGAAAAAGGAAGTTTTTACCCATGGTACACGTTGTGAGTGCCACGACTAACCATTTGCGACATTGACAATGTCAACTTAAGTAATGTTTATTGTGAATGTAGAGAATCGAATAATCCACAAACAATGTTGAACTTCGCTTGTTGACCACAATCATATTAATGGGCATCACATACATATGTGTATGTATTTCCAAAATACATGTGGGCGTAAAGTGTGTGTGTGTGTGTGAATGTCTTTGTGTGTGTGCTGGACAGCACCAATGCAATTGGTATTGCGGTAAATCAATTCTAGCATACAACTCTCATTCTCATTCTCATTCTCATTTGACATTGACAATCACATTCAACACATTATCATTCTCTTGCCTCACTGTGTATGTGTGTATACACACACATATGTGTGTGTGGGTGTTTTGGTCAATTTTTGGGCATGCCCGTCGACTGCATTGCATCCAGATTGCACAGTGCAATTAGGCATTTCGTGCCACATGTCAAAGTGTTGCCCTTGCTTTCAACCAGGTTCCGCCTTTAGCGGTTTTTCAAAGGCAACTCCCTCTCTCTCTCTCTCTCTCTCTCTCTATCTCTCTTTGTTTGTGGTCAGCCAGACGGTTAACTATAGTTTAGTTCATTCAATCAATTTGGCATTTGGTCAGTGGGTCAGTTGGCTAAACAGCAAAGCATTTAGACGCGCATGAGCTATTAGAACAAGTATGAATGCTCTAGTTGAGAGAAAGACGGCTCGACTAGGAGATACCCAGAAGCCAAGTCTTTACCCATCATTAGTCGAATCGCACGTGTTAGATATTTAAGCCTATATATCGCTAAGACAGATATATGTTTAATATATGGTTTTTATTGCTATTGTAAATCGATTTATATCGATATACGATATGCGAAACCGGGTGAGCTATCGTTGATATATATTTAATTATTTATATTCAATATCAGTCGACAGAGAAACTGTAGTCTGTCCGTTAAATACTTCTACTTTCAAAATAGATCAGAATACCCAGATCAAAGTACCCAATAATTAATGGATTCAGGGTATATGAACACATTGTCGGAACATGTCTGCTAGACGCCAGGACACGCTAGGCCACAAAAACCTAATGTATGCTATATATGCCAGCACACGCCAACAATAACTGTTATAATAACTGACCACTCGTCACTCGTCGCACAATGGAAGGGAGAGAAGGTTAGAGCGAGAGAGAGAGAGAGAGAGTACGGTGACGAACGCCCACTGGACACCATAGTGGTCACCATAAGCCACAAGACTAAAAACCAACAATAACAGACAGCCAAAAATGCCAACCAGTCTACAGCCAGCCCAGCCAGCACTTGCCTGCAATATGCTCCACAACAACACTGCTCGACAGTTATTCGATTTTTTTTTTTATACATTTTTCTATTTTTTATTTTTTTTTTTATACCCTTCCAGTTGGAGTATTATGCTATTTTCTTCGCATATTGAACGTAACCTATTTATATTCTTGATACAGTCAAATAATAATGATTCAAGCATTGATTTCAGTATGGAATGCAAAATCTGAAGTCAATCGAACTACAATCTACCATCTGAAATAATAAACAGTTCTTTAGTCGAAATAAAAACCTGACTCAATCAAAGAAATGTTTCCACTCTGTTCACTTTTGACGCGTTTGCGTACTTGATCAATCGAAAGATAAATAAATATATATTCTGTAGATTGTATAACAGCAAGAAATTTCAACATTGGAGCTGCAACATTGTAGTTAAAATTGAATTCACATTAAGGGTATTTCATCTTCCGCATCTCAATTTGTTAATGTTGTATCTTTTTTGTATCTTATTTTTATTTATTTATTTATTTCTTTTGGTTTGACATTTGACCAGTTGGTTGCACAGCTACTCACACCCAGGGATCGACAGTGGTGCCTTTGACACTGACCGACCGAATGGCGACGGTCAGCAATTGTCCTAGTGCTGAAGTTTATCACAGTGTGTGTGTGTGTGTGTGTCTGTGTCTGCGTGTGAATGTGTGTGTGACTGTGCACTTAGTACAGTACAGTGTACTGTGTTCAGGGAGCAGAGTTCGATTGTCTGATTATACTTTCAGTATCACACACTTTTGCTGGCGATTGAGTGGTGCTAGGAACAGGGTGTTAGAAGGTGGAACGCCTAGTAGTTTTGTGTGCTACTCGTGCTTGTACTCATACTCATACTCGTACTCGTCCTCGTACTCGTTCCCTTATTCGTATTCATACTCGTCTCTGGGCTGTCAATCAATGCCTTTCAGTGTCTTACTATTAAAACAGCATAAACAACTGTTAATAATTAGATGACATACTATTCGAAAAGTGTGAAATTCGTAGAACGTAGGGCGTGTCTCTTGCCCATATCTCTACCACAATATCTGTCCACATTTTGTACCACATTTATTATCGCCGACTTCTTAGCATTAAAAATGCATTAAAACTTCTTAAAGACAATAAACTTTAGTTAACCTCATGAAACGATTTGTTTGCACTGACAGATTGGCTGACTGATGTCGACCAACTAGCTTAAGCATTAAGTGCCCTGAATTTTTGATATTCGCCATACTTTCTGCGATTATATTTATTTTAGATTATGTTTAATTTTCAGGGTGTTTTTTTTCAAAGCACTTTAACTTTCGCTTTATTATTAATAAACATTAGTATTTAAAGATTTCACATACACAAATCATTTCACAAATAAATTCGATTAATTTGATAGTTTATAAATATAATACGATTTTTGCAATTTGAGCCGGAAACCTTAAGTTAGACCTAAACTCTAAATTAACACTCAAGAGATCAAATTTTATTATTATTTCCTGCACTTCAGAAAGGACTATTTCTAAAAATCAAACTTTACAAACCTCACTTTAATACACTCAACCAGTCAGTGCAGTTAACTTATTGAAGAAGGCAAACCAATCTTGTTGCAAGTACTATATAAGTTTGCTTGCATTGTCACTATAAATGCCATTGTCACTTTACAACTGGGATTTTCTATTCTGTTTTAGTTTCATTAAGTTACAAATGTACAAACGTAGTAATAATAAGGCACAAGCATCCAACATAGACTGCTGCCAGAATGATTCGACACATTCTAATTTATATTATATTCTTAAAGCTATCGACAATAATTCGAATCCCACTTGGGACATTATCTAGTTAAGTATATTTACGAAAGTGTAAGTCAATAAAACCGCATATCTCCCACAATTTTCAAGATAGAGTTACCAAACTTTGAAGGTATTTTGCAGCTGACCTCGTTTGACGATCGGCATATACATTTTTTGACCACGTCCACCCCGCCAGCCAAAACCCGTACTTCTTCTTGATTCACAAAATTTGAAAGGTATATCTAAAAATCTAAAAAATAAAATCCCATATCTACCGCAAAATAAGAGCTATAGTTATCAAACTTGGAAGGTAGATTATATATATTTCCTGCAATTTAAGAACTACAGTTACGAAACCTGGAAGAAAGATTATTAGGAATCGTTTCTAATCATTTCTTAGCTGTACGCACCCAGTTCTGTGGCATTTGTTAACAGATGGTTTCACTTATTGGTATCAGAGTATTGCGCAGTCGGCTACGCCCGACTGCAACGTTCTCGCTCGTTTTTCTTATGTTTACTGAGTAATCTGCATACAAAATGTATATTAACTATGAAGACTGCGTTTTGTAATTTGTTTGAGAGTCACTGTGGGTGTGTGTTTATTGTTTTGTTGGCTGCAGAATGAATGAGAAGTTGTTTCTCTAGGCTGTCTGCTGAATGCGTTATCTTTGTTTTGGCCCCAGAAAGAAACCGCTAACAAAGATTGCAAACTGTGCCCAAACTACAAGTGAAAACAGTCTAATTACGTTTACGGAACTACTTATACATATGTTTGTACCACATATATGTATGTATGTACTATTTGTACATTCTATAATGATTGTGACATCTTATACAATATATATATATATATATCGGAGTTATAACAATCGACTGCGAAACTTTTTAGCGTTTTAGTTACGCGAACCGGAGGCAAATGCATTTCTGGTCAAATTGGAGCGCAGATCACACCAGATCAGACAAGACGTTATTGACTCGACAATAAAAAGAAAGAGAAAACGAAGCGTTTCGTATTGTAAAAGCTCTGCGCTTAGTAAAGGCAAAGGAAAAGTTGTATAGTTATAAGTGACTCTACTGGAAAAAAAACCATTATTAATAAATAAACATCAAGTACCAATAATATTTTTTTATTCAATATTTTATTAAATTTTGAATACTATTTCGTCAAAAATTGTTGCATGAAATTCAAAGACGGATTCGAAACGAAGAAGAAATTAAACGGAATCTAAATTTTCTTTGCTAAAAACAAATTTCCAGCTACCGACAATGGAACAGTTTTAGTTTATGCGGTGGTCGAAAACATTTAATCACTTTTTCAACACCAAACTTCAATATGTGTCCTTAGTCCGTCCTATTCTTGAATTCTGAATATGTTTTTTGTCTCACTCTCCGCGCTTTCAAAATTTTTAATTGACTTATTACTAACTACATTTAACCCTTTTTGTTTGATTGGGTTTTTTTCTGGGTTTCCCCCATCCTAGTTTTAAATGTTGAGCCATTGCAGATTTTAATACGAACAGATGTATTATAACGTTTACTTTATTTTTTCTTTCATTTTAAGTATTAAAATTTAATTTCTTCCTTTTAATTTTATAAAATTTAATTTGCCACTTTGATTTATAACATTAATTTTAAATGTAGCTTAAAAAATTTATTTATTGAAACCTTTTTAAAAATGGTACATTTTCTGACTACCATTAATAACTAACATGATGCCATATTGATTTATTTATTATTTAAGGCACGCAGATGTAATCTTCGGCCTTTGCAAACCAGAGCAAATGTATTGATACTGAAATATTATTACATATAAAATCGTATGTTTCAAACAAATTGTATTTATAACGTTCGTGCATCAGTATTCTACAATTTTGTATGTAAAAAGAATTTAAAAAAAAAATACGCTGTCACTTAAAACTCATCATCAACTCGGCTAGTGATGCTAATCATAAATATATAAACTTTATGGAGACGTCTCCTACAGTTCATTGTAAACTTGAAATCAAACAAAAAACTTGAAAATAAATATAATATTTGAAGTAAATATTTCTTTTCAAAAGGCAATAATACACATTATATATTCGGTATCGTAATATATAAGTTATATGTTAAGGATATGTTGAAGATAAGTATTCTGGCAACCCCATTATGCATTTTAAGACATCAATAACATTGGTGTTCTACTTAAAACAACATCAATCAATAGGTGCTCTAGAAAATGAAGGAATTAAATAGGTTATACACGAATTTCATGCAACTGAATTCATAATTCATAAATAACAATTAATTAAATGGTAAATCTGTTGCCTTAACTAATAAACAAACAAAAAACGCGGTATACAACAAAAACAGAATATCTAAAATTGTAGTTAGGCATTTAAATTTAGAAGCTGCGTATCTGGCTATCTCAGCTGAGATAAGTTTATGTATCTAGATACCTAGAGATACATAGTCCACTCCAGACTCCCAAGATAAGTCTGATATACTTTTCGGTATCGCAAGTTTATCTTAGTTACGGAAAAGATGGGCACAAACAATATCCGTATATCTGCTTGTGTATCTGTGCATATAAATAATTGCTTAACTTTAATTAGCAAAGTCTATGGCAAGCAGTTTAATTGCTATTCAAAGTCAAAGGTTAAAGAACAAAATTAAAAAAAATAATATTTACATTTATATACAGAAATACAAAGACAAACAGAAAATTAAACGGCATTATTATATTTATAATGTTTATTTTATAATAATTCATTGTTGTTGTTGTCTGTGATTTTCTCAACAACAGAGTTCTTTTGAGGCCAGTGAAATTCGTTTTAAATTTTGTCTTGGGGGCAAATGACATCATTTGGAGTCAGGCGGCAACTCAAACATGGCTCTATCTCTCTCTGTATTGGTATCTGTATCTGTATCTGTATCTGAATTGTTATCTGCTTTTGTCAAGATCGCCGCTAATATAAACGGGCGTAAAACAACAAACAAACAAACTAACGAAAAAATGCATATGTTTTGTATATATGCATGAAATCGGTGAGCGATATTCTTAAATGTCAATGCTAAGGGGTCAAAGATCGGCATCTCAGCTTAATCATGCGAATCAACAATGAGTCATTGCCGACATTTCCTACAATGAGTCAGTCAATATTCTTATCTCCCAAGGGTCAGGTTTAATGGGAATTATCGCTTATCTATATAGCATGCAACAAGACTTGCATGACTTGGCACTAAACTCAGACATGGCCACAAACACAATATCGTTTCAGTTTGTTAATTGTTGGCCCATAAAAGATAATATATAAAAACAGATCCTTCTTCTTCTCCGTCTTATTCTTAACTCACTTCTGGCGAAACGACAATAATATTTGTCCAGCTTGCAACACATCATATTTAATGCAGATGAAACAACATCAGCGTTTTCCAGTGAAAAATCTGGAACGTAAACATCGCTTCCCAGAAATAACAACAGTAAAATTTCCTAGCTCTAACTTGAATATCTCAAAAAGCTCCTATTACAAATGAAAAACCATCGGAATTTACATTTAATATTTAAATTGAAATGTGCGCAGCGGTTTTTTTTTTTAATTTTCTGAAACTATTATTGTGTGACAGATGTTGGTGTGAAATAGAAAAGATTTACTGTACATGTACATACATATATATAACTTCAAAGTGCATTTAGCGCCATCTGCTGGCAGCGATCGTGATAATCATGATCATGATGATCCATATACGTAATTATTGAATAGTAAAAGCTTACCTGCCAGCCACAAAAGGCACGGTGAGAAAATGTGTGCGCTGCTTATTGTTTTGTTCTAGCTGAATTTCGCTGAGCTGAGCTTTAAGCGCCGACGCAGACGCAGACGCAGTGCTTGTCGACGCCGGCTTCACAGCTTGGGATTGGCTTTTGCTGGTTGTTATTGTTATTGTGATTGTTATTATTATTGTATTTGCATCTGTTGCATGCGCTCGCTGGGACTTCTAGTTGTAATTATTGCTTCTGGTTCGCTCTTGTTGCTCAGCAGTTGTCCGGTGGTCCTTGTGCACATATTGTTGTTTAATTATAAGATAATTTGGCAAAACTGTTATTAGTTCGTCTGTTGTACCGTTTTCTCGCGCTAAAGCTGTGGTCGCTAAATATAACAAATTCTAGACTTACATTTATTGACAAGTGTAAAAAAAACACAAATAAAAGCACAGCACAATAAAAATAAGATAAACTCAATACACACAATGACAACCAACAAACATCTTATATTATTATTTGATTGTTTTGGTCTTGTTTCTAGTTACATTTAACCGTTATGAGTGGAACAACATTGCACTCAGACGCCGAAAAAAAATATACAACCGCGCAAGTCAAAACCTCGATTACAACTGAAGCGACGGAATGTCGCCGTCGCAGACGCCAACTAGAAAATCCAAGTGGAGAGCGCGCCAAAATCGAAGTGAACAGAGTTGCCATCCATTAAAATACGAGAAATGTTTCGGAATGTTTGTTGTAGTGTTCATTTGGCCGCTGGTATTGTCTGATTGGTTGTCATTGACGTTCGCAGTGCCAGCCAGTGCCACTCTAGGATTATGTGTCCACTCAGTGTAATCCATTAAATGGTCACATCTACTCGGCATGGCCGTTAGACCTTCAAAAATCTCAAAGACCTTGACAACTGTTGTTTTATTTTTTGTTAGTTGCACCCATGGGAGCTCTGTCAGATGGCTTGCAGCCCTATGCAAATGGAGGACACAGAAGAAGTTTATACTATTTAAATAAATCGTGAGCTTGCAAATCGCGGACAATTATACTAAAAGTCACTCAGATTGCGTAACGTACAAAAAAAAAAAAAATAAATAAGAAAGAAAAAGGTGTCAGCACCTGCCGTAAGCGCATGCAGCAATTTAACTTGACATTAGCCTGAATTGGAAACACATTGCATGGCAAATTGATATTAATTTATGATCGGTATGCACTTTTTGCTAGCAAGCTGTGGGCGAGAGTTACTCGATTCCACATGCCAGGCAATTTAAATTCGCGCACTTTGAACCTATTCAAGCATTCAGAGATGATAACCGGACAACTAACCGGTTAACCTTGAAACGGTCATCGTCCACTGTTATTATCTAAGCGACTGATATTTGGGAGCGTTTTAAGCTAATTGCAAAACTAGAGAGTAAGTATTAAGCACGCCCTGATTAATTGACGACCAAATCGTCGTTAAACGCCAAGCAAAGCAAACAAACAGCGCGCTCACAGGATGTGGCAGACAGACAGACGTACATTTCGTAATTGGCATCGGTTTTCAGGGCCACAAGTATGGCACGCCCTTCAATTAAGACTAAAACAAATATCAGATTAAGCCACAGCGCCATATTAAGGGTGCAGCATTTTTTGAAAATTGCGCCTGCAAATGTTCATTACTGAGATGATTGATGATGACTGATGCAATGTTTAGATCAGACTGTCAAACCGAATCGAATTTTTGTTCCAATTTCGATACTGATGCGAAAAACAAAAAAATTCCAAAAAAAAATTCAATTTTTTTATGGTATCCGCTTACGCATTCGTACCTTGATTTTTACGTTACGGTACAAAAGCTTGAAAAAATTATAGCATAAAATAACGGTGCAATTAATATCTGTTCCGCTATTTGCGTTTTAAAAAATTTAGGTTTTGATCCCCATTTAATTTCTGAATTTCATCGGTTAAGATTGAAGTACACATTTTTCTTGATTAAATTAAAAAAAGATTAAGAAAAATGTTCTCTCGCAATTTACTATTTTGATTTCGATGCACTTGCCGCACTCAAGTTGTGTTGGGGTGGTTTGCCGATAGCCACATTAAAAATATATCGAACTCATTATCTTGAGCCGTCGAACAGCTGTTCACAAAATCCACACACGTTAACAGTAAATTAACAGTGGAGCTCTTTATTATCGATAACTTGTTCGTCGATCCTTATTGCACAGTTGGCAGCACTGCCCCTCTATCACGATAGATCGATAAGTTGTTGCAGGCAGCACATGTTTGTGATTCAAATTGTGGCAATTACAAATCACATAAAATGGGCGGACATCACAAAAAGAATTTGCGTGCCGAGAAAGCGAAAGTGAAGTTGAAAGGCGCCAAGCTGCCCAAAGGTCTCAATGTGACCAAAACGGACTTTAAGGTGCGCAAAATTGAGATACGCGAACAGCTCAAGGAGTATTCGCAGCCAGCCAGCCAGTTTAACGGCAGCCTGCGGCAGCTGAATCTCAAAGAGATTCTCGCCCGCCTCAAGCATCACAATCTCAAGTTTCGCACCGATGCCCTTCGCAATGTGCGCGACGCTGTCAAGGCCGGCCAGGCCGACCATCTTGTTGGTCATTTGAATGATCTGCTCCAGGGCATTGCCGCCGGCGCATTGGACATGGAACGCGATGTGCGTGTTGAATCATTCAAGACGCTCGATGTGCTGCTCGAAGCACTGCCATCGACGGCAATTGTGCCATTCTTTCACATCATTGCCGCCTATTTGCGCTGTGCAATGACCCACGTTCAGCCGGCCATACAAGAGGATTCGATCCAGCTGCTCGACGTTCTGCTGCTCCGTGTGCCCGCCCGTATGCTGGCGGAGCGCAGTGCCAGCACCATAATTGGCAACTTTATCGATATGATATCGCGCACACGGCATGACACGCAGCGGACAAATCGGTTGCTCACAGTTCGCGTGGTGAGTGCCGGATCGGGTCAGTTAACAACGATTAAATGGCGTACCAAGGTCCTGTTGCGACTCCATCAAATCCTTGGCACACTGCTGCAGCAGCAGCAACACCTGCAGCCGAGGAGCGATGCACGCCAGCCGCCGGCGCGTATCGTTCACTTTGATGCAAAGCGGCCACAATATTACAATGTGCTGCGTCCCCAGTTGGATGACAAACGGGATCTGTATGCCATTGTGGGTGAGATTGCGCGCAGAGACGAAAATGAGCAGTTGCGCGGCTATGTGGAGCAGCTGATGCCACTGATACATGACAATTGGATCGAGGTGCGACCACAACAGCAGCAGCAACAAAAACAGCAACAGCAGCAACTCCTCAGTGCGGATGCGGCGGCCAGTCTGCACGTCCTGTTGGACATTGTGGCGCAACTGTGCCAGCTGGTGCAACAGTACGAGACAATGCAACAGGATGCCACACACGAGCTGAGCATGTGGATGCGTTCCAATTATGCCAGCAGGTTTGTGCGCGTCTTTCTCAAGGAATGCAACTATCCCTATCAGCAGATACCATCTATCGGCGAGTCGTCAACAACCCACACGAAGAAGAAGACCAAGGCCAAGGGTAAAAGGGAGCTGGCAACGGGAGGGGAAATGTGCGTTGCCCAGAATTTGACGCTGGTGCAGCTCGTCTGCTATTTCTGGCCGCAGCCGGTTGGCGAGCAGGCGAGTGATGATTATGGCTGCCTGTTACAGTATATGAATCAATGCCTGCGCCGCCTGAGCCAATTGTCGGTCGATGAGCAACTGCGTCTGGTGGTCGCATTGCGTGCCCTGCTCCTCGATAATGGTTTGGCGCTGCTGCAGCTGCGCCCCCATCAAATGGGCACGGTGATGCAGCACTGCATCGAGAAGTATGTGGCCCAGGAGTATACGACACGTGAGGGTGTTGCGACCCGTATGCTGAATCTGTTGTGCCAGCTGGTGCAGCGCAGCGAACTCTATCATGGCTATGGCGGCAAGGAACAGTTTGCCACATTCCTCGACTATCTGCCCCAGCTGCTGCTCAAGCCAAGCGTCGCCGATGTCACCTTGACGGCGATGTCAACACTTTGCCGCCAGCAGAATGTCGTCTTTATGACGGCCCTGGCGGACAGTGTCAACGATGTGCTCGCCAATCTCGAGCAGCTTCAGGTGACTGGTGACTCGGGCACAGATGAGAGCCGCTTCGAGCATCAGAAGCGCATCCTAAATCTATTCTACTATGCTCGACGCTGTGGCGATTCGCACAAATTGCAATCAGCATTGCACCAACTGGAGCAGAATGCATCCGAGCGAGTTTCCAGCTACTTTAAGTGCATGCTCAGCTACGATTAGGTCTGAATTCACACGATATCCATATACGATATAGAATAACCCCAAGAAAGAAATCAAGTAGGAAGCAGTGCTGTAGTGGGATGAGCACGACTACGATATACTCTGAACCCAGTTCTATTTGTATTACCAAGTTTCCCTTTAAATGTTTTGCACACCTAAATGTAAGCATGCGTGGAAGCTCTCTCATTTCCCATTGTTGACACAGGCATTGAGGAGGTAAGGAGACCAATATGCGAATAGCTTTTGGACTATGTCTTTGATGTTTTTTATCAGATCTTGATGAATTTGATTTGGGCAGTTGAAAATATATAAATTATATAATATTAGGGTCCGTTTTCGATAAGAAGATATAAATTTGGCTATATCGATGGTCCTGACTAAGAATATATACATATACCTTATGGCGTCCATTATAGACTTTTTTATCCATTTTCAATGTGCTCAGAAGGGTATAATAAAAAGATAAAATATAGTTCAATTATACAATAAAATAGATTATCAATATACTATTAATTGTTTAACTTTGCTTTAAGTACATCTAGTAAATGTAAATTGTAATTGACGAGGCGGGACGCTATTTTCCTTTCCGATTCCTCATTCTCGTTGAGAATTCAAAGATATAGAAGTAAAAATGATTAAATTGCATTTTAATACAAACACAAAAATCTTAATCGTAAATCGTAAAATAAAGAATAAGGAAAAAACGCTAACCAACAATAACGACTGGAAAACTTAAATATTAAAGTATATCGAAGTATTTCTTTAAATATATAGCGATATGTAAGTTAACAAAAACTTCTTCTCTTCTTCCTTATAATAATACCTCGTTTCGGGTTCAAATTGTTAAGATTTTATTGTATTTAGAGTGTTACTTGGACACATATGGAATAACACCCTGGAATTTATACATATTTTTGTATTACATTTTCGAACAATTTACAAGCCGATTTGATTTTTAGAAATATACTTTCTGAATAATGAGATGACATTTGTTTGCTGACTATATAGCATACATACTTATGTCAAATATGATTCGACTTCAATTTTGAATTCCTTAGTTATATTTGAAAAGCCTTAGTATTAAGATATGAAACTAAACAAAATTGATTATATTTATATATATGAAGAGCAACGACCAGCAACTGGTGTATTCATTTCCTGGGCTTCTGTTGGTTCAGTTGCTTGGGCTTAAAGCGATCCAAGACGGAGCGAACAGGTCTCTCCTTTTTGACCTTGGGCTGCTGACCAGCGTCGCCATCGTTCTTGAGCTTGTGGTCTGCAATGACGCCCTTCTTCGCTTTGCGCACCTCCGCAATGAAGTCCTACAGTATCAGAATAAAAGATTATTATTAAAGATGATTCGGCTTGGGATCGTATTTAACTATGTACGACGATTTACCTTGCGCTGCATATCTTTGACAATTTGCTTGTTGCGTGCCGCCTTAGCGGTGCCGCCACGCCCCTTCATTTTGTGACGCGGATTAATGTTGATGCGTGGCGGCTTCAAGTGGAACAGCTGCCGCTTGGCATCGATCTTCTCCTGGAGCGTGGGCGCATCCACACCAGTTATCTCATGCGGATCCAGGCTGATCAGTTCGGGCGGTATCTTTTCCAACAGGGCGTGCACCTCGTGCTCACGTCTCTGCTTTGACGTCTCATACGGATTATCCTCGAGGGCGTCATAGTTGGGCTCACCGGCACCGGGCACCAGCAGCGAATGGAAACCATTCGCCGTTGAGACGCCCAGCACATCCTCATAGGGACAGAAGCGCAACCCATGGACAGAGGCATCGCAACGCTGACGCAGATAGGGCAACTTATCCCTTAGGCCAGTGCCGCCGCCCTCCAGCACATCCGTATACGTCTCCAGATAGGTGCCCTGCGACAGGGCCAACATGCCCCGTTGCGATACATCCAGCTCGTTGGCGGGCAAACGTAGACGGAATGTGGCCAACGGTGTATCGTTCAGATTTCGTATATCCCACACCTTGACCATGCGATCCAGGCCAGCGGTGACCAGATGCATACCCTTTGGATCCACGGTGAGCGCTGTCATTGCCGTCGAATGGCAGAGGATCGTGGCCAGTGGCTCACGCACTTTGGGTGACCACATGGAGACGACACCCTTGCCGCCACCGATGCACAGTACACCATTGCCGGGATTGTGACGCATATGCCGTATATCCCCCAATCCCGTATTGAAATTGCCAACGAGCTCACCAATTGACACATCCAGCCACGATGCATAGCCAGCTGAATTGGCAGCAGCGAGCAAAAAATGATAGGGCAAAAAGTCCAATCGATTGACACGGGTCAGCCGCTTGACGCAGTGCAGCTCGGTGCCCTTTTTGTCATAGAAATAGACCCATTCCTTCTGGGCCACCGCATACATGGTGGGCACATGCAGCCACTGGACATCGGCAACGGTCTCCATCACATTGAATTCACAGTGCAGTTTCTTGGTCACCCAATCGAAAGCGGCGACATGACCACGTCGACCGCCCAACAATAAATGCCGCCCGTTCTTTGTGTATCGCATCGTGTATGGCCCAAAATCCAATTTGAGTGCAAAATGCTTTGCGGCCGATTGCAGATCAACATTTGCGGCAATCTCCTCCTGACGATAACCGGCTGTTGTCTCCTCCGCATCGGCCTCCAGCTGACCGGCCGTCTCTTGGAGCAGTAGCTCTGTGCGTGCCGCCTGCTCAGTGGCATACTCCAAATATATCTCTTTGCGCTGTTGCTGCTCCTTGAAGTGGCGCGTTTTAACGCCGCGCGAATCGACGGCATCGCCACGTGAATATTTGTCCAGCAGTTCCTTGGATATCTTTGGCACTTTCGGCTTATCATCTTGGCTGGGTGTTGGCTGCTTTTTGTCGAATTTCTGCTTTTTGTAGTGCGACTGCATCTTGAGGAAGTCGCCTTTGAAATTTTGTTGATTCCGGCGTTTCAGTTTAACAGGATTCGCGATGTCATCTTCGGATTTGCCGGCTGCCACATCAAAGTAACGTGTTGGCGGCTTCTTGCGCCCCTTTGGCGCTGTCTTTGTCATCTCGAATTATGTGCTAATCAAGAACAACCAAAAAACGCACACTCAATTTCAAAGTGCCGCACACAACACAACACAACAGAACACAACGTGCTCGTGCTGTCGATTGCAGCTGTTCAATGCTATCGTTATCGGTCTATCGGAATGGCAATATTTAGTATGTGAACTGCCAACCTGTTTGAAGTGCATGCACCAAATCGATATCCAAGTAAACTCGATAGATTTTAAATTTAAATTTAATTACAATTTCATTGTTAAGTACATAAAAAAAATACATTTGTATATATGTAAGATAAAATAAATTTATGTCTGCAATTAATACTAAAAAAAGTATGCAATGAAAGCGCATCAAAATGCGTCTTGAACGATAAGACGCTTTCAAGACGCTTTCAACTAAATGTAAAAGTGCAGTTAAAAATTATTTTGGTATTTTCGTTGAGCATTCGTTAAACGAATAATATGAATGTTTTCAGATTGAAGCCACATCAGTCTATATAGAATTGTTGTACGAAAAAAACATGCCCAAAAACATGAAAACTAAATCGATAGATTAGAATTAGACTTAAATGTTAATAGACACGTCCATAAGGCAATGTTGTCGGATAGTAGGGCAACGGCATCAAAAACTTGCCACCGAAACGTGGCGCAGATTGCGCCGATTCACTGCTAGATGAAAACATCGATGTACATATTTCGGCACGATGCAACCGACTGCTGCTATTCGATGTGCTGGTGGCGGTGCCAGCCAATCCCAATCCCAATCTCAATCCAGTGCAGCGCCCCTGCTGGCGTCGACGTGTCCGAATCAGCGAAAAGATGGCCACAATCACAGCAATCAGAAAGATCGAACCCAGTATGCAGAAAGATATAGCCAACTTCGAGATGGACAGGCACAGTGTGCCCTCGCCGGCCAATGGCCGGACATTCGGACCGTAATCATCGACTGAAATATGAGATACATTTAACGAATTAACATAATTAAATACAATTATTGGCATTTATTTATCGAGCTACAAGCACATACATATATATAAGCAAGTAGCGATCTTAACAAAATGTTCTCAGCCAATCAAAAGAAAATTTAATCTTGCATTACAACTCAAGTATGAGTTTTCAGCTGGTAAAAATTATTGCGAAGACAAGAAAAAAAACGGCTTATGCAAGTTGTAAAAAAAACCGTTAAAGCTTCTGAGAACTTTTAAAGCTTTTGCACGTTCTTTGTTGGTAATTGCCAAAATATATATTCAAATCAAGCAAAAGCTTTGCCTGATATGCGTAATATGATTGGTGTCTTGAGACAAAGAAAATTGAAGTCTCTTTTATGAATACAATCTGAAAGTGCCACAAACAATTGCAGTTCAGTGTATGAATCGGAATTAGATCCTAAAATCAAGATTTGCTTAAAACTCAATTAGCGAAACACCGCAGACAGTTACGCTCGACTGGGATGATCTCACATAATATTTTGAGTTTTTGTATTGTACCAATACGTACCAGTAAGGTATCGCTAATGTACCGTTAAATTTCGAGTATACCGTAAAAAAATACTGTTGGAAAACTGCACGAATTTTTAAGTACCAGAATCGGAATCGAAACCCAAATTCATTTCGATTTCGAATATATATGGACATACATACCACTACTCATGTTATAGCGGCGATCGTAGCGCAGACGATCCACTTCGATTTGTGGCGCTGTCACGGCCAGTGAGTTGAACACCTCGATGCGCGCCAGGTGCTGATCGGCGTTCAGCTGCAGTTGCTGCTCGGCGAGGCGACAATTTAGCTGCAAGTTAAAGATTTTGTTAGTTAGTTGACACGGCCAGCCATATGCACATACATACACTGAAGAAATCAAATCGGACTAAAATAATAATCGCTTTAAATATTAGAAAGTTTTTCTTGTTTTTTAAAAATGATTTTCTAAATATAAGAGAACATTTTTCGAAAACTTACAAGGGCTCTAGATCTACAATCCGAAATAAATGTTTTTTTTTCTTCTTATTTATTAGAAATATTCAGTTTTTTTTGCTATACATCTGAGAAACACTTTGAAATTGTAAATTGTTATTAATTTTCGAAAAATATACCTTGAAATTACGAAAGGAAAAACACTGGTTTTTAGATATATACTTTCCGAATAATAAATAGAGTTAGCCTTGGCGCCAATACTATGCGTTTTTTTCTGAGTGTATGTAGGAGAAACATATACGTATTTATTTGAGCACATCGCAGCACTTGGGCAATTGTTGCAAGTGCTTTTGGGCTGCAGTTCAGTGCATTTTAGTGCAATAACCACATTAATTAGCGGCGCCTTCCACACACACACACACACACACATACACATATTTATATATATATACGCTTCGCTGCACTCATGAAGAAAAAGCAAGCAACACTTTCGTTTTCATTGCAATTAATTAATATACAGCAGAGCTCAAATGTGGCCTGCTACTTGGCCAATTTTGCATAAACATATATGTATATATATATATTTATATATGTACACTTAGTGTTACTCACATTGGGGCACTTCCCTTTGCAGAGCTGAACGCCACAGCTGACGTGCAGGCGCTCGCGATCGGGAAACTTGAAGGCGGGAAATGTGGCCATAAACGTTCGCTCGACCAGATCTTCCTCATGCTGTTTCGACCAGCCCTCCTCGGCCGGCTTAAATCTGGTATGCAGCGCCGGCATCACCTGTGAAACGAATAAAATAACATAATAATAATAATATTACAAGTTTTGTTAGCTTTATTTTCAAATAATAACACAACTATATATAATATGTGTGTGACACAGTGAGAGAGAGAGAGGGGGAGACAGGGAGAAACCGAGTGCTGTTAACACTGTCAGTTGCAGTTCAAGTGCACTTAACATAGTGTGCAAATGTAAATTTAAATACAAATCAATCAATTAACATTACGCTATTTACATTATGCAGCACTGGGCGCGAAATTAAAATGAATGGTTTGTTGCTGCTGCTGCCAAAAATCCTATTTGTACATATGTATGTATGTATGTATATACATATATATGGATGACACCTACACTGTGGAATTAAATTAATTATAAGATGATCCTAGAATGTTGTCAAAGAAAACATGATCAACATGATCTGCCAGAGTATCTAGGCTTTGGCGTTCTTTCTTTATGTTTTAGATAATTTGCCGAAATTGAAAGTGGCATCTAAGGAAACATTAGAAACGAGCGACTAGTTTGGGGTAATTGTCCGCGAAGTGAACCAGTTTTTTGTTCTTTTTGACCCCTTGTTTTTATTTGTATGTTTTTCTTACCCCTGTGATGTTTATTTTAATACGTGCTAGAAATATCAGCTCTTTTTATGACTGGTTATACAATTTTTGGTTAATTGTTGCTGGCTGACGACATCACACAACACACCATTAACAGTGGCAGTGACAATGACAGTGACAGTGGCACCCCACACGCTCTTCATACACACACACACACACACACACATGTACATTATTTGGCCACTTCCGTTACAAGCGGAGCAGAGCAACGGTAACAAAAGTCATCAGCCAAGTTCACGGACAACAACAACAACAACTCTTAGTTAAGACATATGCATGTGCATGTGTGTGTGTGAGTGTGTAAGTGTGTGTGTGTGTGTGAGTGTGTATTATTAAATGTATGAAATTTCAGAGCCATGTGATTTACGTCTTGCCATTGTTGTTGAATGCAACTTGTGCTCTTGCCAGCATACATGCATAAATAAAATATGTCTGTATGCATGTAGGTATCACATATGGCAGATGTTGATTAGATGACGCTACCTGGTTTCAATTAACATGGCCCTTCAGCACGTGTTTTGCTGCGTGCCTTGTGAGAAACTTGAAACAATTACAACAAATGAATGTAAACAAGCAAATTTGCTGCGGAAGTTCAAATGAGTTCAAATATCGTACACATTTTACTACAGGAGACTTTACTCATTATTTGTATATTAAGTATTATTTGTTGTATTTTACACCAATATCTCTCTCTGCCTCTGCCTGTGACTGTCTCTCTCTCTCTCTCTCTCTCTCTCTTTTTATTAGCCTGTTATCATATTTAGTGGGAATTTATGAGTGTTTTCTAGCACAGTTGCATTAACAGAAATAACAGACAAACAGATACAATTCTATGGATTTATGTGGGTCATATTCTGATTAGAAATTGGTACGCAGCAGCAGCAGTAGCTGCAGAATTTTTCACTTTTCAGCACTGAACGCTCGCTGACCTAGAAGCTTTTTTGAGTCAAATAAATAATCCAAGTTGGCGATGGGCGCGTGCATAAATTATTTGCAAGCAACAATAAAACTAAACGCAAAAGAAACTGAAATGTGCTGAAACGGAAGGCAATGCCAGCACCACAAAGGGGACGCACGGTGGGTGGTGGCAAGGGGGGACTGGAGCTGATGGGTTGACGAACAATAAAACAAACAAAATGCAAATGTTTTGTTGTCTTTGCGCCGGTGTCCGTTAAAATAAAAATAAAAATTAAGCCGTGAGATTTTTCTTGCTAGCGTACCCCACAATGGCCAATAGCAAACAACAACATCAACAACAACAGAAGCAACAGAAGATTTGTTTGACCCATTTTCTTGCATGACATGTGCACAAAGCTGCGACGGAGATGGCAACGACTAAATGCAAATGATTTTTTGTTTTTTTTTTTAGCTTGGCATTGCCATTGCCGGTGTTGCTAGTCTTGTTTTTGTTGTTATTGTTGTTGTGGTTGCTGCTGGAACCATGTCAAAATGTTAAACGCTAAATATGTCTATGTATTTCACTGTTGGCTAATTGTTGTGACCTCCTAATTTACTCAAGAAGAACTGAAGAACTGTTGGTGGGCAGTCGCAGAAGCAGTTGCTTTTAATGGCTGCTAAGCTGCTTGGCTGGGCAGCGCCAGCAAACACCGACAACAAAACGCAAGCGCAAACGTAAACTGTTCTAACGATGCGCGCGTAATTACGTCTAACAGTTTTGAGTTTTGACTCACTGCCGCCGCTGTTACTGCTGACGTCAATTCTGAGTGTTGTAATAACCGTTATAATTAATGATGCGTTAGCGCTTTAAGCATTGCACAACACCAATTACAACAAGAACAGGTGCAGGACTAGCGTTGCCAACTTGTTTAGAAATATTGCACATGCGAGTAAGCGAGACGCAAGCTGTGCCCAGTTTGGCATGCTTTTACTTTCACAGCAGCTTTAATAAAAAATGAAAGTCTGATGGCAAACAAAAAAAAAAACAAAGATTCATCGATAAATACCTTAAAATTATGATTAATTATTGATATGGTGGGTATATGGTGGATGCCTTAACGGTAAACGATCGCTGACAAGTTATGCAAAATTGATGGAACTTGACTAATTGACTAACCTGCTCGTCAATGGGACAGCCGCGAGCGTCGAGTAGCTGCTGCGTCGACTCGCCCAAGCCATCGAGTGCCGCACAGTCGACGACGCGCACACCAATCGTTCCAGGCACAATGGCGCGCACCGTTAATGTGGTTGCCACGCCCACCTCCACAGATCCAGAGCCATTGGGGCCACCCAATTCCAGCCAAATGCGAACACGCGGCGTATCCATCCTTTGACCCGACCCAGATGCCGTTCCAGATGCGGATGCCGATGCGGATGCGGATGCTGAAGCAACGACAGCCAAGGCTCGCATTCGTGCATTCCTGCAGGAGATTTAGGAGTAGCTTTAGCATTTCTTTCACTTCTCACACTCCTCTTTTTGTTTGTCTAATGGAATTCTCTGTTTCTAGCGTGTATATAATCTTCAACATAAATAAATACAAATAAATATATACATATATACATATACCCTGATTAGGAGTAGCTTGACCATTTCTTTCATTTCTCACAATATTCTTCTCTGTTTTTTTTTTGTGGATCTAATGGAGTTTTTTGTTTCTAAAGTGTATATAATTTTCAATTGAACTAAAAACAAATTGCATTCGCAACAGTTTCTTGTTAATCGAAAGGAGTTTTCTGTTTCTAGAGTGTATGTTGAATATCTTCAATTAAAAAATCAAAACAAATATGTATATATACCTCAATTAGGAGCTTTTTGTTTCTAGAGTGTATAATCTTCAATTTAAATGAATAGTAGTTTAAGCATTTGTGTCACTTCCAAGTGTTTCTTGTTGATCTAATGGATAATAATAATAATAGCTAAATAACTCTGCTAACGTACCGATCTCGTCCATTTAGGGGCAGTGGCATTCCCATCGCCTTGGCGGGCAGTTGACAGCGCACCGTGCGCAAAATATCGGTGCTCTGGCGCAGTTTCTGTTCCATCTGAAGCATGATGCGAACGGTGTATTCCATGCCGCCATCTGGTAGCGGCTCGGCGCGGACACCGCAACCCGAGGTGGGCACACGCAGCGCGATCTGTGCGTCATCATCAGCGTGTCCACGTGCCCGACACTCCAGCGGAAAGTCTTTGGCATAGAGTAATCCCCGGAATGTGCGACTCAACGTTAACTGCATGTCGAGCAGGTCACGCGTGCAATTCACCTGTAATCTCTTGATTTGCATCGTACTCTCGCCGCCAGCAGCAGCAGATGATGATGACGATGGTGATGATGATGATGATGATGATGGTGTACCCAATGCAGCCGATGCAGATGCGACTGTTACTAGGAATACGCCCAGACCGAATGCCGTTCTGGTTGCCCAACCAGCATGACACACAAATTGCGGCAGCAACAGTTGTCGATGCATCTGCAAGAACATGTTTCCGATTTTCCAATTTCCCGTTTCCCTAGCAACACTGGCAAACTGGCAACCGCAAAATGATGCCACTTGGTCGCGTTGCCGTTTGCCAACACCTGCTGCGCTATCTTTGTTGCAGTTGTTGTTGCACTTGTTGTTGTTGTTGCTGTTGCAGTTGCTGTTCTTTGGGGTTTGGTTTGCTTCGAGTTGGCTTCGGCTTGCTCTTAATTGGTCTGGTCTTGAGAATCTGGTCCCGTCTTCTTTGCCCACCTCCACCTCCTCCTCCTCTTCTTCTACTCCTTCTTCTTCGTTGTCTATGACACTGTCTAAGCCTAAGCAAACTGAAATGAAAATTGTATGGATTTATGCATTAGAGCGGAGTGAAACTAGGATATATTTTCTTTTTGTTCTTCAATTGATCTTTCTATTGAAATTCAATATTTTGCGCAAGCTCTAAGCCCAAAAGCAAAACAAGGATACAAGGGAACAAGGGAACCAGTTCAACAAGGGACAACGCTCTTGAATAAAATCGTTAAAAGTCCAAGACGAAAAATATCACTTTTGACCACAAATCTCTGCTTATGTTTTTTTTTCAACAAAAATCAGTCTAATAATTCCGTTTTGATACAACCCAATCCTTTTCGAATTGATTTATAGAAGTTTCTTAATTTATATACAACATATAAATATTTATATATATTTATATATATAAGCAAATTTGTTCACTCCATCCTAATGTACAAACGTGTGGGATAAAGATGCACAGCAAATTAAGGCCAATTTTCCGCTGGTCGCCGTTGAACACCGATCACTTGTCACTGATCACTGATCACTGATCACTGATCACTGATCACTGATCACTGATCACTGATTACCGATCACCGTGTGGCAGATGAGAAAAGCCCACTGGCCACTGGGCCACGCGCGTAATATCGAAATGACCAAATAAATAAATAAATGAATGAATGAATGAAAAGAAAAGCGGGTCAAGTTTGCATTAGTCCGATTTGTCAAATCAAATAAGCCAAAGATATTGCAGCAAAAGTAAATACGTTAAGGGCAAATAAAACCAAAACTAAAACTTAAATCCACACCAACATAATGCGTTTGCATCTTTGCGCAATCCTATTTGATTTAGTTGTTGTCGCTTCTCTGTTTGTTTGTTTGTTTGTTTATTGCTGCTGTTGTTGTTGTCGTTGTCGATGTCGTTGTGCGATCGCCTCCCAGTTGAAGATGGGCCACATTAAGTTGCTGTTTGCTGCTGCTGATTTTGTTGTTATTATTATTGTAATCAGCACAATTAGGCATCAAACTTTGAAAGTAAAAACCTTTCAGTAAAAGGCTTGCACAATGTCAAAGCCAATCAATTGTCAAACACATTCGTTTTACCTTGACCAAAAAAAAAATGACAACAATAATAAAATAAATAAAGAAGAAAAAAAAGAAACACTCTGAATATCCTTTTGTTAACTTGGCTACTTATTACACTTTGCCATTGCTTAAAATTTTAAAAATTTGTTTGTTTTTGCTAGCACTTTTTACACTTTTATATACATTTTGTTATTGGCACTATGAAAATATAAGGAAAAATGCTTACACAATCTCGCATCAATTACAAAATTTTCTATTAACGTTGCAAAAAAGCACACAACAAAAATAAAAACCGCAAATTTGAAATATTTAACTAACGGTTGTTAAGCATGCGCGCGCTTCACACGATGCAATGAAAAGCGAACAGCTAAACGTAAACGTAAACGTAAATAAAACACACAAGGCAATTCAGTGAAAAAAAAAAACAAAAAAAATAGCAACGTATCCACGGGCGGCAGTTAAACTCAAGCATAAGCGCACGCTAGCAAGTGTGCGAATCAAGTAAGCCGCCGCAAGCGACAGCGAAATGCAGTGTGTGGAATTGTGGAGGCCAAGAAGTTGGCTAACCGCTAGCCCAAGACGAACTTGATAAAGCCAACATAAAGAAGAAGACCGACCGAACGAACGAACGAGCGAACGGTTGTGGATCTATGCATATGCCGTGATTTGAGCGCCAAATCAAATTTCTAAATTGTGCTGCCAACTTGCTGTTTTTAATTTCGATAGCTTTTAACAACACATTACATGTGTTACAAGATTTATAAATAATTATTTGTATTTGTATTTTAATATTTTTACCTAAAAATATAATTAAAAATTGGTAAGACTGATGACAATTGCGATCCGATAACAGCATTTCGTCATACGATAATCTCGAAACCCAATCGACCGTCCTCCACTGTCTATCGGCAGATGTGACACCAGCATACCAGTTTTTAGAGTTGTACTTTGTTGCTCATTCCAAAAAACCAGTTCAGTCGTTCCATTATTGGTGAATCGCTCATTTAGTTCGCTCGTTCACTTAAGGGCGATTTCGTTTATTTAGCTTGCTTATGTTCGAGTATAGGTCGCTTACGTTCCATTATCGTTATTTTATGTTGATTTTGCTGGCTTTTGTCTGACTATCGTTCGTTACCTTTTGTTAAACGGCAAAATACCCTCTTCAACTAAAATACATATATCAAACTAAATTATATTATTTGAATTATATGTATTTTTTTTTATTATTATTATTATGCTGAGTGGCTTGCCTTGAAGCTTGACTCAAAAACCAAAACGAACAGAAATGTCATGCACAGAATAGAAAATGGAAAAGACAAGAATCGAACTCAAGGAACTAAAGGAACTACAATCAAGCATTTAGTTCATGCGTTCAGTTGTGTGAGTTATGAGTGAGTAGTAGTTCAATCGAACTAGTTCAGAACAATTGGGGACAACTCTAGCAGTTTTCATTTCTATTCACCAATGCCACACGATAAATGCAAGCGCCCAAATAGTTATTGAAAACCGCGACAATTGCAAACACAGTCCGATGGACATAAACGTCGACATGTCCGAAGTAATTGAATTCGAAATGCTAATGAGAACCGATTACGGCAATGAATACAATAACGATGGCGAAGACGACGAGAATGCTGACAGCGGCGATCAGTATGTGATCCTGGATGGTGTCGATGTGGGACGCGAATATAAATACGAAGAGCTCCTCTTGACCAAGAACGATGGCGACGGCGACGAGGAGCTATTGCTCGGCAATACCCAGCAGCATCAACAGCTCATAATTTGTCCTGAAATCCAGAAGGCAATGATGCGTGTACCCAAAAACGAGTATATGCAGCCGGAACAGCTGTCCGACGAAGTAACAGATCTCGTCGAAGAGGAGCAGGACGAGCTGATCAATGAGATGTACGATGACGATGGTGTCGCAGAGTACGAGGAGCAATATGAACACCAGGAGCAACAATATGAGCAATATGAGGATGAGACGGAACCGGAACAAGATGGCTTTCAATATATGGAAACGCAGCAAACAGAAACCGAAGCCGAAACAGAAACAGAAACCAGACCAATCGACACCCGACTGGACGCGTTGACCATACTCCATAATAATAAGTCATCGCCGAACAGTGCCCAACAGAGTACAACACATCCGCCGGCTGCGGATGACAGCGATGCATTTGTGGAATGCATCGATGCAACTGCTACGGAGTTGGTCAGCAGCGAAGAACTGGCCAAGCCCAGTGAAAAGATGTTGGATCAGTTTAAGGGTCCACGTCGCTATCAGCTCTACGACGAGTTGATTGCAACGATTGTCGACTTTGATGAGGATGCCACACCCATTGTCGAGTTCCGTATGATTGCCAACACACTGGATGAGAAGCTGCCGATTGAGTGCGGCATCTGTCCGGATGTTATGCACAAATCCAAACTGGCCATGCATCAGCGGACACATCTGGTGTCCGGCACCAATCGGTATGCGTGCATCTATTGCGCCGAAACGTATCGGGATTGTAAATATCTGGCGGGGCATGCCCGTCGTCACATGGGCATCCGGCCGTATGTTTGTGAGCCGTGCAAATTGTATTTCTCCACCAAGCAGGATCTGCGTGTGCACAATCAGCGACGGCACCTGAAGAAGGAGCACATCTGCGAGAAGTGCGGCAAGACGTTCGCCCAGAACACCCAGCTGAAGCGGCATCGGGAGGCGACGCACGAAAAGAAGCGACGATTCCAGTGCATCCGCTGCCAGAAGGCATACTACAAGAACTTCTCGCTGCAGGAGCACATTCGCAACGTTCATATGGGCAAGCGACGGATGTTAAAGTGTCCGTTCTGTGGCATGCAGTGCCGTGATGCCCACAAAATGGCCAGGCATCGCAAGGAGATGCATCTGAATCAGGATACGTATGTGTGCCATCTGTGCCAGGAGGAGTTCACCGACATCAACTATTTCGATGCGCACAAACGTTCCATACAGTGCCGCAGCAATACACGCCGATTGGTCAGCGATGATCGGAGTAATCCACACAATGTCGATGGCATTTTCAGTGCCGATGGTGGCGATGTTGATGGCGATGAGCTCGCTGGCATGCTCGACGACGACTTTGATGAGGATACCGGGCTCCTGGCCGAGCCTAACGATGCCGTTGATGATTATGCGGATGCCGATGCCGAGGCGGATGTGGATGCGGATGCGAATGCGAATGCGGATGAGGAACAGCTACAGATGCACAATAATCAAGCAGGGATCTATGAAACTACTGCCAACGATAGATTTCTGCACGACGATGGCGATGAGCAGCAGCATCAGCAGCACTACGATCAAGTTACCTACGAGGAAGAGTGCTTGATCGTGGAGCAGGTGGTCGAAGACGTTGTCGACGAACAGTTTCTGGTGCAGCTGAAGCAGCAGTCCTTTCAACAGCAGCAGCGTCATCATAATCAGCATCAGTCCTTTGAACAGCTGCAGCGTCATCATAATCAGCATCAGCAGCAGCCCCTTGCAGACCAGTATAACGATGATGAGCTGATCTTCGAAATCACACTGGAGACTGAGGATAACTGAGCTTTTGAGCCTTCAATTTTATTTCACCCCTCGCCCTCCCCAAAATCACAGCTCCCCAATTTCCTGAAACTCATCGCGTTTCTAAATCTCTCTTACAATCTGTAAATACATAGTAAATATATATATATATATATATATGGTCTTCATAAGCAATTTTATAAGATTCTGCATCATTTTTTCATAAATAAAGGTTATTTGGCTTTTGCTGGTTTTTTTTTTCAAATATTTATTTAAAACAGATTTGCAATTTGGGAGGCCCAACAAGTGGCACAAAATAATAATAAATAAAAATACAAATGCAACCCAGGAGCACAGAGCTGTATTTGCTGCTGCCATCAGAGTCAAATGCAACTCGGATGTGGCTGGATTTGAGTAGTGATGATATCACCATTGTCATCAACAGTCCCCACAAACACACACACAGCGTGTAGTGTTGTGAAGCATTTTACATTTGCGTTCTATATTTAGCAACGACCAACAAATACATGTGTAAACCTTTATGCATATATATATACATATAAATATACATATATAAATATATATGTATATAGAGAGAGGGAGAAATGTAATACATAAAGATGACATCAACGTTGTTACGCCTTGCCTATCGGAAGCACCAATATTTCGCTCTGCCGGCTAGCTATCGGCTCAAGTGGAGGACGACCGCGATATATTGGGCGGCAAGTTAACAATAATTTGTATTTTTTTAATAATTAAACAAACAAAAATATCTATCAGCCTACTTAAGCCTTCATTTTCATTTCGTATTACCCTTGAGTATTAATGCGCACTTCGTCATATTTTCTCATCAACAATATTCTTATCTAATAAGTGTAAATTTTGAATATCTAACACTCTGTTGGACAACTGTCCACAACTAAATTCTGTTATTTATGTCTTATATTTACAATTATTTATATTATTTAATGCTTACAGAAGAAATATATATATATTTTTTTTGCTACATCATTGATGGGCCAAATGAGCATCACTGTTGCAGGCATTGCGCATCACTGATGCCTTAGGAGCTATGGACGATCAGCTGATTGCGGCGTATTTTGGGATGCTTCAGATCGTCTTACTTTTCTCTGGATTGCAGTCCTCCGATGCTGTGTTAGCCCAATTGTCCACCGGCGATCTCCTTGGTGGCTGCTTTGTCTTTAGGGACGGAATAAGTCTGTTGTTGCCGCTTGCTTACTCCTTTTCATACTTTTTATTTTATTTATGGATATATAGTACATATATACATATATATGTATATATAGATTTGTATATCTATTATTTTTTAAATTTTTTGCCTCTCTTCTTCCCCCTATTTTTCCCCTATTGATCTATCACCAACCATTACAACGTGCAACGTTGAATTTAGTATTGGGCATGTTCGTGTGAGCGAGATAGGAATACTCTTTTGTGTTCGCTCTCTAATATGTATCGAAACAAATGGTCACCCTAATTAGTAGCTGGTATCGAACTCAAAGTATCTTAAGCAAAAACGAAATCAAAATAAATAATAAATAATGCAACAATTGTTGCAAATGATGAGGCAAGTGAGCGGACAGCTCCATGGTAATGGTGACATGGCAACGATGATATCGAGCAAACCCACAAGCATCAAAGTGGGCAGAGGTAAACAAAAATCATTGAAAATCAAACTCTTCATTTGGCTGCCGAAAGTCTTACACAAATAATATAAAGAAATATATATATGTAATTTGAATCAGATACATCAGATAGCATACGATGGAGAACGATAACAAGGAGGACGATGAGGTCGAGGGGGAGTACGCCGCCAACACAGAGATTAAATCCGACGTGGTTTTAACTGTTGACACAGAATTGGAACACAATGCTGGTTATGCTAATGATGGCGCCGCTGAGCCCGATAGCTGGGAATCGTATCAGGCACGCATCGATTCCCTAATTGTGAACGAGAGATGCAACAAATCGATTCGGAAGCTGGACGAACGCCTCCAGGATGTGGCGCACCGGACACGTCGCGTCCATCGCGATGCCCCCAAATCATTTGCGGAACGTGCGATCAATCAGCTGGGTAGAATCGATCAGCAGCTGGAGATGTCGAGCACACGTCTCGGCCAGTTGGTGCACTTTGGCAACCATCTGGTGACCAATATACGTGTGGCAAACGAGCGACGCGAACTCGATCGCCGGATGTTTGAGTCATCACAGCAGCGAGAGATAAAGCGGCGTCTCGACGGCGAGAACATGGAGTCAATGGCCAAATTTGAGGATATCAAGGATCGCTGGACTGAGCTGGATGAGATAAACGAGCCGATGCTACTGTGGGATCAAATCGAGGATCAAAAGAAACGCATTGCCGAGATCATGGAGCGCAAGGATGAGATGATAAATGCCTGCCAAACGGAAATTGATCGCATGAATGCCAAATATGAATTCGATCGCCAGCGACAGGCAGCCGATCTCTGCTGTCTCGTCGAGCGCATCGACAATCAAGTGGAGATGCTCAAGGAGGCCTACAAGCATCATTTGGAATTGCTGCGAAATACGGTCGAGGATGAGCGTCAGACGTTCTCGTTGACCGCGGAGGAGAAGTGGCGCAGCTTCTTCAATGCCCTCAAGACGAACTTCGACGAGAAGTCGAATCTGGTGTGTGTCCGAGAAGAGTTCTATGCACAGCAGACGCAACAGCTGCAGGAGTACCAAGATGAGCTGACCAAACAGACGCGCGTCCGCTTGGAGAAGGAATGCGGCCGTTTGGAGTTGGAGCTCCGACGAACACGTGACAATGTGCTGATGAACTCGGAGAAGTTGGACTACAACTATCAGGTGCTGCAACGACGCAATGAGGAGAACACAATCATTAACAATCAGCAGAAGCGACGCGTTGCCCGCTTGTATGAGACGGTGGCACGGACTCGACGCAACTTTAAGGAGGTGTTGCACAGTGGCCAGCGCAACATTGCGAAGCTGACGCAGGAGATTCAAGCGCTGCATAACAGCATCACCGATATGGAATCGAAGGCGTTGCACACCCGTCAAATCAATCGCAACAAATTCAATCGGGTGTGGAATATCAACTATGAGGAGATAACGCTACTGCTGCAGCGCATCTTCAACATCGATCGTATACTGCACGAGCAGCAGCTGGTGATGCCATGGCAGAAGCCCAACATCAACATCGAGAACATCAATAAGCCGGCCGAGAAACGACACGTGAGCAGTGCCATGGATCGGATTGAGCGTCGATTTGGTCGTTTGCCAAAGCAATATGGCGGATCTGGATGCAGTGAGAGACCTGGTGTTGAGAAGCAACGTGGTCCGTTGAAGGAACTGCCACCGGAATCGGCACGTCTCATGCGCAACATATTGCGTAAGATGGCCGATCGTGGTGGCTTCCTAATTGAGGAGCGACTGCTGCGAATCCTTAAACCCTATACGGAAATGGAACAGACATTGGTGCGCATCGATAATATATTTGCCGCATTGCGCATACACAATTTTGACCATGTCCTGGAGCTGACAAAGGTCTTTGAGCCATACACCTATTGCCCGAATTGTCAGCCTGATGGCTTGAGTTCGGCAAAGTGTGCGGAGGTCTTCCTCAAGGAGGAGCACGATAAGGCACCCAAACAGATGCACGATGCCAAGGCAGATCAAACGGCATTGCAAGCCCCTGCGGACAAGATATCATGGCTGGTCAAGGGATACGATGAGCGGGCGACTGCCTGCCCGAATCATTATTTGGTCATGGAGCCAGCGTTGGTGCTGCATGCGATGAATCTCTATACGAATCGAAAGCACAAGGAAATCTATGGCGTCAACCCAGAGGGCAGTTTCGAGGGCGAAATGATTCAGTTCGAGGATGAGGAAATTGAAAAATTCTGGCGTCAATTTGCCAACATATTTCCCGACTCCAAGACGCACTTATGGAAGACGCTGGAGCATGGACTCAATCATTATGTCGAGGTGCTCAAGATGCGCGTCCAATACGATGCCGAGGTTGTATTTCTGCGTCGCCAGAATCGCGAACTGCGGCATCTTCTGCAAAAGTTCAAGGTCTAATTTGCTGATTCCTGCTATTCATCGACCCAGTCGACCATATTCATTATCCATTCTAGTTTAGATACAAATTGAACAGTTACTTCTATAATTACATACCAGTTCATATATCAATGTAATAATATATATAAAACGTATATATATTTTCGAATTGTAGAATATAATGCGCTTTTCAAAGATGTGAAACTCTGTTCAAATAGGACAACATCCATATCAGCATCATAAAATAAATTTCAATTACATTTTGCGAAGAAATTAGATGTTTTTGGCTGCTATTTTTTTTAATGATCTGCACTGTTTTGCAAGATCTCTTTGAGGATGGAGGGACAGACGGGGTCAAAACGATTTGCAGGGTAGATGTGCAGCTATTTAATTGTCATAGCCAGATGAGTTCTCGATTCAAATAAATACTAATTAATTACATTTTACAATTCATGTATATATATATGTATATATATATATGTATATATTTTTTTATTATTCATCTTGCTTGAAATTGTAATTTCAATTCTTAATGCAGAATCAAAACTGATGATCGATGATTGATGTCGCTCAATCTGAATTCAGATTGGATCGGTTGTTGTTGCCATCTCGCTTTAGATCGTGTTGTGAGCTGCATATCTGATTGGAAGATCTCGTGGGTCACCAGCAAAACCCACAATTATACTAGACAACTTGCTCTGGTTCAACTTGGTTGTCTAGTTTGAAGTTTGAAACACATTGATGGAGATTCTTCGTTACAACATTGAGTTATTTTTTACTTTAACCTGTTCTTTTTTATATCATTTTTGTGAAAATTATCATTGTACATTTTTTTTTTTATTTAATCCCCCAGTCGATGAATGGTTTCAAAATTATTTGTCAAATTTAATTATATCTTGGAGATTCTCAGCATTTACGGCTTATTGTAATTAAACACCGGCCCGAACTGACTGATTTGCCAACCAAAGGGCATTCAAAGTGCGACGAGCTGCAGTTCACAGTTCATATTGGACTTTACCACCAATCAGCATCATTCAATAAATTTGCCCCAGATCAGAGTTTCAGAGTTTTGCCATGGTCACTGTGCATATTAGGTATGTTCTATCTGCTGCTAGTGTTTTCCACTTTTGTGTTGCAGTTTAAGTTCATATCATATATATATTGATGTACAATATATGCGAGTTTAAGGGTCAATTGGTTGTGAGAAACTCAGCCGTTTCAGTTTCAGTTTAATGATCGGATCAATCGCGTATACAAAATCTAGAAAAACTGCAACATAGAAAACTAAAAAAAAGGCTGGCGCAGTCGGAGTGTTAGTTAGTGTTATCATAATTTACGGCATGACTAATTTAACTAATACATATGTACATGTATATACAAATATATATATATATATGTATATATGTGTGTGTATGTCGGAATTGCCGCTGTGTGTCCAAAGTTCTGTTGCATATTGTTATCTACAACTGAGCTGTGCACATGTCGATAAAGCGCCGTTTTCTTTTAATTTTTTTTTTTGTGCCCAGTTAATTGAAGACCACCTGTAGTTCATATATGAACACCCTAGTTGCTACTTATACATATATAAATATGTATATATATATTTATATATACACTCTTAGCTCGAGTGGTTTAAAGTGCGCGGCGTATTAGAAACGTATAAATGTTTAAAGTGCAAATAAAACCAAGTACAACAGCAGCAACCAAAAAAAAAAACAAAAAAACTATTGCATTTATCGATGGATTTTATGGCATGGCAATACGATAAAATAAGTAGTAACAAAAAGAAATAAGAAGTTAGTTTTGCTGTGGCGAAGTTTTAATACACTTTAGAAACTTGTGATACTATTTATATACGCTGAGTTCAAGTAAGAAAGGCACAAATAAATTGGTAGTTATAGAAATATATATGAGACAAATGAGCTAAATACAATATAGATCGACTGCTCAAAGTCAGGATTAAACAATTTTGCAATTTATATATACACAAAAAAAAAATAAAAATAAAAAAAAAAGATATATTGAAATTTTCAGCCAGACATCCTTGGAGCAAAGTTGCTTAGTTTGCCTGAATCTTCGAGTCAGATATATATATTTATATAGATATGCAGACTTGATGGTGTTTGATACCGGAAATACCCAAAGTAAGCGTATTCCCAGCCATGCCGACTAAAGAGTCGGCAACTACATTAATATCTCCGAGTTCAACAAGCTTCTTCTCTTCTTCTACTTTATTTTGCTGTTTACAGTCGGAAACCGTTAAGCACGGACACATAATCTAATCGGTGGGCGAGCGCATAACCGAATAATATAACATATAATAGATATATATATGTAAATATATATATATGTATATAGTACCATACGCCTGTAGAGGGAGCGATGCCCGATCGGTCAATCGGTGGGCAACCCACTTGGCAAACATGCGACAGCCGTCTCACCCACAAGAGCACCTGAATCCGGTTGCCAGCTATGCCGCCGATCATGATGGTGATGATGATGATGACAGCTATGACGCCTGCCTGACCGAGGATGTGAAACTGTTTGGCCAACAGCTGAATGCTTTGGAGGACGAAAACAGTTTTCTGCCAGCAATAACCAGATACGAACTGCTAAATGAGGTAAGTGACCCAAATTGGAAAGATCTCTATAACTGGTCTATATATGTATATATACTGATATTGTTTGAGCCCAAAGACTGTATTGGAATCGATTCGATCTCGTTATTTGGATGCATGTTCTACTCGTGCCTTTGTTCAGGTGAGAACTACTATTCAAAATTTAGAGATCCGTTTTTTCATACAGTCGGACAGACAGACGGATTTCTCGATCGACTCGGCTGTTGATCTTGATCAAGGAGTTATATGCTATTTCACAATACCAATGCCGATACCTCAATTTCCCACCGAACTATATGATATATGTTGTCCAATGTTGGCAATTTAACGCTGGTTAATATTTTTATTTGAGTTTTGGGACAAACGCAATTGCAAAATAAATGGAAAAGAACGTTGCAGTCGATACATTGATACCATAAGCAATATCAGCTGATAACAGGTAGCAAAGAACTGGGTGTGGCCGAAACAAATTGTTGGAAGAGTTTCCTAGCAACCTTCCCCCCCAAGTTTGGTAACTGTAGCTCGTAAATTACGGGAGATATGGGCTATAGCGAATTAGTAATCGACATGCAAAGTTTCCTAACTACAGATCTTAAATTGCGGGAGATATAGGCTTTTATCGTTTTTGAAGACTGGAGGGTGCTTGCAATATACCTTTCAAATTTGACGACTCCAGCTTTCAAATTGTGTGAGATATTTGGACTTATCGATTTTCACTAACAGGTGTATCCGTTTAATTTTTTTTATCGATCTCTGAGAGGAGTTACTAGTTAGATACTTTCAAGATTTGGTGACTCCAGCTTACAGATTGTGGTCGAAGGGTCCTGGGGGCGACGGGTGTGGGCATGAAAAAAGCTACCAGCAAGTTTTTTAGTCAGTATGTTGGTCACTCTATCTATCTAAAATTGTGGGAGATATGCGCATTTATCGATTTACTCTTTCCGAAATGGGCGTGGTCATACAAATTTGTTATCGGTTCTTCAAAATATACCTACCAATCTCAACAACGGCGGAATATATATATACATTCAAAATATTTAGGGGCGCGAAGTCTGGGGACGGCGTATGCCGATCTTTGAAGGACATCGCCAGCAATCTACAAACCAAATTGTTGGAGATATGTGCGCTTATCGATTTGCAATTATCGATTTTATCGGTTGCTTAACCCCTTAGTGGACGTAGCACTCCAATTTGTACCCTTTGTCTGACGCGGGCACAGACAGCATAACGAACAAGCCCGATATAATATGGGATCTTCTGTATCAAAGTATAAATAGAAATAAAAATTACTACGCAGTTTCTACGGAACATTCCAATATATCTTTAAAAATGCGATTGAACTCGAGGAATAGTGAAAAAATTCGTTAATGCATTCAAAATCATTGAAGCACTTTTCAACATTTTTCAAGCTTCTCTTGCCAATAAAAAATTCAACATGGAATAAATATTGGCCAACTGATTACATTGTTTCTATTGTTGTTTGCTGTGTACAGGCTCAAGAGGGGCAGGATCGCGAACAGGAGGAGGAGGATGAGCTGGTGACTGCAGCAGCTGCGACGAGCAAGCGAAAATCGAAACGAACCCCGGCCACAAAGAGGATGAGGAGGAGTTCAGCAAACATATGCGATGTGTGCAACAGATGCTTTGGCGACTCGTACAGTTTGCGGATCCACAAGATGACGCACACGGATGAGCGGCCGCATGTGTGCGGTGTGTGCGGCAAGGGTTTCAGGCAGATGAGCAAGCTGCGCATCCATGCCGTCACCCATACCGCCGAGCGGCCGCATGCCTGTGATATTTGTGGCAAGGGATATCGGTTCGCCAACTATTTGGCGGTGCATCGGCGTTTGCATACCGGTGAGAAGCCCTATGCCTGCACTGTGGGAAACTGCAGCATGTCCTTTCATTCCATACATGCGCGTCGCATGCACCTGAAACTGCGGCATCCCAGTAAAGATGTTGACCAGCAGCAGGAGCAGGAGCAGGAGCAGGAAGAGGAAGAACAGAATCGATCAACGATCGAGACTTTATCGGCAACGGTTTCATCCACGCTGAGCTATACGTGCCCAATCTGCGGACGCGTCCTGTCGGATCAATGCTATCTAAATACGCATCTGAAGCGTCACTATAATCAGCGTGATTTCGCCTGTACGCAGCCGGGCTGCGGCAAGCGTTTCTTCAGCTCATCAGAGCTAAAGCATCATCAGATTGCGCATACGCGACTCCGTCCATTTCGGTGTCCAATGTGCTCCTCCTGCTTTCTACGCAAATCGAACTGCAAGCAGCATTTTCTGAAGGTGCACAAAGGCCACACGGACTGCAATTGAGTTAGATGACAAGGCTTTTGTTTTAAAATATAAGGTTTATTTAAATGTATATATATATATATACGATTTATACGATTTATACATAGAATTCCTTTTGTATTCTGTTTTTGTAATGGTTTTCTTTTCTTTTTCTTTTTTTAAATTATATTTATGTATTTATATTTAGATGCATGGTTGCTTCCATTTATGTATATTAGATATATGTATGTTTTTGTTTTTTGTTTTTTGTATATGTATTATAATTTTATATGTAATTGGTAATTGGTATTGTTTGCCTTTTTTTGTTGCATTTACTTTTGTAGTTGCGCATTTTGGGTTTTTCAGTTTTCTCAGTTACGTTAACAGTTTCAGCGTCAGTTTTAGGTTTTTTATTTTTTTTAAGTGTGTTTTGCGTTTGGTTCTCTTTTTACAACTATTTTTCATATGTTTGTCGTCTCTGTTCATCTTAAATAAATAAATATATATATATATATATATATATATATATATATATATGTGTGTAACATTACATTTGTTTTAGCAAAATTATTCAGATAGTACATACACATGCACATACGCGTATGTAAGTATAAACCAGTGTTTGCCAACGCCAAAATCGAAAGAAAAAAAACACACACACACAAACACTGACAGACGGACATAGCTATAACGACTCGTTTACTGGTGCTGATCAAAAATATATATGTATATACCATGCAGCTCATGGGCGCGGTAAGGTCTCGTTCAATTCGCTATAAGCTTTACGACAAAATCGGAATACCCTCTGCAATATAAATAACAACACTTTTTCACAGACCTTTTGTAATGGAGTTGTTGGCGAGACCACCGAATTTCAAAAATATTCCGAATATTCAAAAAATATATATTAACTTTTTTTCCTACGAAGCTATGACTTTTAAAAATCAAATAACCATTGCTTTAAAGTGTTCGCACTAGTTATAAAATCGCCGAAATAAGTCGTAATTGCATCAATGACAACACTAAAAAAAAAATAGGTGCGCTCAAAACAATAGCAGTTGAAAATATGTGTAACATCTTTCTCAAAGCTTTGGAGTGTAATTATTTGTTTTTTTTTTGAAAGAAGAATGCTATCTTAAGAAATATTTTGCATCTAAGTTGCAACAGATTTAAACAAGTTAAGTAACAAAACAAAATAATTAAAATAACCAAGATTTGCAATAATTAATAAATAATCTACCATTATATTTTGCACTTTTTTTTAAGGTTTGGGCATTTAAGATTCAACTTTTGTAACCGTGATACGATATTCATTTTTTTATTAAGTTTTTGCAATCACTTCGAATATTTTGAAAATTCAACAAGTTGCAAGTAAAGTCATTTTATCGGGGATACAAAATAAAAAAACAAAAAACAATGTCAAAAAAACTAAAAATAAACTACGACGAAAAAATAAAGAATGCGTCCAGAAAAGAAAAACGATTCAGAGTTGATTTCACTTCTGAGTTTAGTGACGATAATCTGGACGGACACCCGGATTTTTAGTAGAAATTGTTCCAAAGGTGAATCGATTAGTGAGTCAAGCGTTGCTTCGTAGGCAGTATCAGGCGAAGAATTGTTTATATCTTCTATTGGACTCACTATCGTCTGTGGTAAACGCGTTGAGGGGCCAGAATCGAATCGAATTTGAGAAATATCCATTAAAGCTAAGTTTTAGCAAAGAAATTAAAGATCAAAAGTAAGCCTACTATAATTTTGAGCGCAACTCTACACGTTTGTACAAGCCCGTTTCGAATCCTACGCCAAGGAACGACCTAAATTGTATTGCTTTTGCCAACCACTTTTCATAGATTATAATAAAATAATTAAATGTTCCCTACGCTAGTTTTCACTTGGGGAAACTCGGCTGAAGTTAAGTATTATATGCGTATATCCGATTATTGTTCGTACAACCAACTGCCGCATGCATTCCACATTGATATTGCTTCGCATTCTAGTCAAACACAAATTTCACTCTCTCTCTTAAGCATGCGGCATTTGAGTTATCCAAATACTAATGTAAGCAGCTTATAAAATGCGGAATAAAAATGACTTATTGCACATACATGCGTTTAGCGTTGTGCAACACTGCAATGCGACAGGGCAATGCTGTTTTAATTGAGCTTTGTATTTTTTGGTCGTAGCAAATGAATTGCATTTTACTGGTAAACAATCAAAACTAATTTGAATTTAAGAATGATTGAGTCCAAGAAAATTCGCAAAACAAACAAAAAAAAAAACTCAAACCAAAAAAAAGAAAAAAAACACTGCTGACATAATGATATAAAAATAACTAAATAACGGACAGAATTGAATATTTGCATTTTTCTCAATATTCTTGTATGACATATTTCAATAATTGGACGTAATTTGCAGTTAAAAAACATAAAGTTTCTACACTTTGCATATGCATTTGCTAATTATGAATTTATTTTGATGGGAAGAGGCAACTGATATTAAATGGTTTGCAGATTTGGTTTGGCAAGTGTTTCTGGAAATCAAACTCATTTGTCCGTGTTAATTTTTTGTTTTCGATTAAAACGAGTGTTTTTGGTTAAGTTTTGTTCATTTATGATCTTAACACACACATACTAAGCGGAAAATCTAAACGCTACAAACAACATTTATATGACACATTTTCATTTTAAAATATGTATGTGTATATATGTATTTATGTGTTGTAAGATAGCTCATATGTAATTAAAGGTTTTGGATGTGTGTGAGTGTGTTAGCTTCAAGCTGTAAAAATCGCAGTTTCTGTTGTATATATTTGTGTTTTTTTTTTGTTTTTCTTCTTGATTTTGTCCCTTGCTATGCCTAATCTTAGAAGAACGTATCCCGAATTTCATTCACAATCTCCATTTTTGTTTTAATACCTCGTGCGCGTTTACCAACACTGTTTAACAGGATATACATATTTCCACTTGATTTCAATATATATATTTATATTCTTTATTTATATTCTTTTTTCTTTCATTTGCTTCGTTTCCTTATCTCTCTTCTACGCCTAAAAACACCGTATAAAATGTTCCGAGTCTCAATTTAAAATTGGTAGCTGCCCCTTCTTATCAAAAATGTTGCTTTCATGTTTCACTAACTCATGTTGCCTCCCCTGCCAACACCCTACACACTAAAATCCTAAGCTTGTCACGCCAAATACATCATCTCGTTCGTATTTATGCATGTATTTATGTATGTACGTATGTATGTATATGTGTAGAAGTATATAGATATTTAGAAGATCTCTTTGTATAAACTAAATATGTATGTATGTATGCGTCTGTAACTTTACTTATTTTTAAGTGCTCTCAGAATTTCTCTTCGCTTTACTTTTCTCTTCTACTCTGTTCCCAAATGTACAAAATGTAGAATATTTGGGTTATTGCAGTGTACGATTTTTTGTTTTTCGAAAAAGGGATCCTTCTTTTTTTTTTGAGTTGAGACCATCAATGTTGCTGTTGCTGCCACTTTGGGAACAGAGTATCTTGCAATCGGTAGCTACCGACAGCCACACATTTTGTTGTTCTTGTTCTCACTTCTAATTTGTTTCAATTGCTCTTTGTTAAGAAAAAAAAAAAGTATATATATATATATATATATATAAGAAAAGAAACAATCAAAGAAATTGTTAATTTAATAAAAATTTTTAGTTGTATGGGTGCATGTACAAATACATAAATACATCAATTTATGTATGTATGTATGTATGCATATCGAAGAGTTCTGCGTACACACACACACACACACACACACACCCACTTACGACATGGAGCTGCAGGGCAAGCGTGGCGATCCCATCTGGGTGAGGACACGATCTAGCCACTGAAGCGGCCCATTCAGATGCAGCTCGATCCAGCAGGGCGTTGAGGTTACTGTCTGTCGCCGATATTCGGCACCCCAACCCTTCACAAAGGACATACGGATGGTGCACATGCGCGTCAACTGATAGACGGCCTCGAATCCTTGAGATACCGATTGTGACAGCAATGCGGCAAACTCCTGATTATTAAATATCTTTAGATTGCAGCCGGGCGGTATTTTACAAACGGTCGCCGGATGCCAGCCGTAACGCTGATTGCAATTGGGACTCTGTACGAATATTGAGGAATCGCTTAGGCATTCGGCAAAGACCTCGCCGCCAATGTAATAGAGGCGAACGCCCTTGCCAATATGGCGACGCGTCTGCTCAACGACCTCGTTCCGATTGACGTTCGAGAGGAGGCCAAGACAGAAGCGCTCCGAATTCGATGGATCGGTGAAGCCATCCACTGTTATCGATGGCTGTGAGGCGTGAAATGTTTCACCTACACGGGTATTTAGCTCATAATAGGATATGGAGCACCAGAACGCTGGCTCATGATACATCACTGGTGCGGCATCTGCGGGCGGTGTTAGCCGCGACATATTCATATTATCATTGGGATCAATCGGATCGCCATCCTCGCTCATATAACCAGGCGGCGGTGTGCCCGTATTGGGTATGCTGCTGCCAACGCTGAGCACACTGGATTGCGAGTCCATGTTGCAGCTGCCCGGTGGCAAGTTCTGGCCAACGCCTACCACGCCCACCACGCTCCCACCAAATGATAGCGGCGAGTGTTGTTGTTGCTGCTGCAGTTGTTGCTGCTGTTGTTGTTGTTGGTAGCTGGTTGATCCGGTTGATGGGTTTGTATTATTTGAGGTTGAGGTTGTGGTAGTAGTGATGATGATGCTGCTGCTATTGCTGCTGCTACTGCCACCACCCAATTCCATATACTGTGGCGGACTGAGCGAGGCGCTGCGTATTATTGCAGCATTGTATTCCGTATTATTTGGTATCTGATGCGTATGATTGTCCAGCGGATAATCGACAATCGAATCGGGGGGCGTTGGCAGCGATTTGGGGACCAATATCGATAGCTCAATCTTCTTATAATGATATGGATTAATGCAGATATCGTCTTTGCGCAAATGGAACGCGTACTCGCAGTGCTCCAACGGTTTCAATTCATTCTGGGACTGCAGATCGGGCCAGCGCCACAGACGGCAATAGATGACGTGCGGTAGACCCTTGCGTAAATTCTCGCCGGTGGCAGCGGGCTTGCTGCGCGGCACGGTCACACAGCGCGTGTTGCAATTCTGTGTGGAGATGGCACGTTCCAGTTCCTCGAGCTGTGAATTCTTTTTGATCTTCTTGACCAGATTCTTGACGGCCTTCTCTGACCACTTGCCCTCGACACTGTTGTCCTCGTTGCCCTTTTTGAGTGCTAACAAACGTTTAACCACTTGCGGAGTGAATGGCAACATCTCACGTATGGTGGACACTCAACCGCGCCCCCTTCCTCTCCACTGTCTTGCAGCACACACACACAAACACACACACACACACACACACACACACGCACGCACGCACACACAAAGCCGGCTCTTAAACGCTTAACACGCGCTTAAACACCGCCTGCCACCAGCTCCACGGTCAAATTTCCGAGCAGCCTCTTCAGCTTCAGCTTTAGCTTCTTCGCCGCTTTAAGCTTTTTTTTTTTTACTTTCGTCACCGTTGCTCAACACTTGTTTTGTAGTTATGTTTTGCTTCCGTGATTTCCTCTTTTTAGCGTCCTTCGCTGTCGTTGCTGTTGTTGTTGTCAGCGTTTCTAAAAATGTTCACAATAATTAATTTAGTTTTCTCTCTTTCAAACTGTAAATGTGTGCGTGTGCTTGCTAAACTAATTAAAACTTGATAATTTGCCTGCATGCATGTGTGCGAGTCTGGGTCTGATAAACAACAAAAATTATGAAAAAATATATATATTTATATATATAACATGAGACAATTTGATGACAATTTTTGTGTTAATTGCGATAGAAGAAATGTCCTTAATCGCGTACTAATCAATCGAAATTTTTTATTTCTGTTTTGCTTTGACAATAATAATAGTAAATGCAGCCGCTGACGGATAGACTTATTATGTGTGTGTGTCTGTGTGTGTGCTGCTCTCTGTGCAGCAAGGTGTGAGACATTTGTCGGGGGGCGTTTTGTGCCAAGGTCAACTGTCTACAAGGGCAGACGATGGCGCATAATTAAACTCTGGGCAATATACAGAAATTTTCCTTGTGTTATTTGCGTTGTTTATCCTGTAAATTCTATCGAATCTATTTTCTCACTGGAGTACTGATAAAAGATAAAAGAACATCATTGAAAATTAATGCCATACAATTGGCCAATTGGATATGAACTATTTACCGATCCTAAGCATCCAACACACACATACACATCACATGTAATAATATATCTAGCAAATTTACAGTTTTACATGATTCTTAATTAGATGTGGCCAGCCTCTCTGGGGAACTGATTGCGCACATTAACGGCAAATGGCATGGAATGAAGAAGCAGCAGCACACACACACACACATATACATAACTTAATGGTATTTAGTGTGTATGTATGCGTGATATATGGGAATATTACCTGTACAACAGTGTTCGTTCCTTCTTCCACATGTAAACAGCAGCACGAGAGCAACAATGGAACCGGCACCTGCAGCTGAGCTAAATGCCGAGCTGGAACTGGATGCAGATGCTGATGCGAATACGGATACTGATGACGATCGTTTAGCAAATGCAACAACAGCCGTATATACACTTGCACTTGTCTCTTCTCTTCTTTTTTATGTTGTTTTTCTGCAACTGTGCGTTGGGGGTGTCGAAGGACGGTTAACCGACCAGCGGTTGGCACCGGAACCGGGCGCGTACGTCAAGTTGTGACTTAGCTTTAGCTTGGAGGATGTGTGTGGATAGAGAAGGGGGGTGGTGGTGCTCGTCGCTGATTTTAATTTGTGTATGTTTGTGCGCGCGCAAGAAAGTGACAGCTAGACTCACATACACATACACACAGCACACACACCACACATACACACATTCACAGAGTTTTATATACAGCGAAATGTTCCTACTGCTGCCGTCTTTTGCTGCTGCTGACCTTTCGCACTTTATGATAACTTTTCTAGTGCGCTTTCCACTTCCACAGCTGTTTGAGCAGACAATTTCTATGCGAGCGGTTTGTTTTTTTGCCGTTATTTGATTAGATTGTGTGTTTAATACGTATTTATTTAATGCGTCTGAGGTCTGAGAGATCTATGCCGAAAAAGCACACCGTTCGTTGTGTCTGCTGTTTTTGTATTTGCACACACATATACGCAGTTCTTATTCGCATTCTACTCCACTGTTTCTGCTTCTTTCGTCGTCGTCTGTGTGCCTGTGTGTGTGCGGCCGTCTGTCTGTGTGTGCTTGTGTGCACATATATTCTTTTGTCTGAAATTATGTATTCAGCAAGAGCGATGTATTTTCGCTTATCGATAGTTCTCTTTGCTATCGATACTAAATGTCTCAAAAACAAAAGATAGATTGAAAATTGACTACTTAGAATGAGAATTTACATTTATTCCGTGAAATTGTTAAATGTCTGATTTTACTACAAACTACCAGGATTATATGACTATGTACGCAAAATTCGCAACGATTTTTTCAGAGACTCTTTGACCAGTTCATCGGGTGATGGCGTATCGAAACGAAACCGTTTTATATTCCGACCATAATCCTCCCGATAATACATTTCCAGATGGAGCAACTCCGTTGCGGTTGCAGCGTATTTAAGCTGTGACCGCCTTGATTTCGGATATCCAGCGGATGTACTCAGCATGCTACCCACATCACTTGGTTCCGCCATAATTTGTTCTGTAGTCGTAGGCGGTTCCATTTTGTCCGAGTTGCAACGATGTCGCTTCCCAAAGAGCAGGCCAACGGGACGATTGTTATCACAGCTTATAAATGGAATATCAAAATGCTCGACAATTGTCGATTGCTTTTGACGCTGTTTGCTCGCCGCCTCGCGGGGCGGTGCATTCTTTTGGACAGCAATGACCGCTGTAGTCAGATCGATTAGTGCTGTCGCCCTGTCCTCGCCGTTGATCGCCACCTTGGTCACTTGGCCACCATCGACTGGTTCGATGATCTTCAGCGCACTTACGCGCTTCGCCAGCCCATGGTTGACTTCCAGGGAATTGTTCTGCTTGCGCAGCTGGTTGAGCAATGGTATATCCTTGAGCGGCTCACCGGATGCACCACGCAGCTTGGGGATGGTTAGGCCGCATATCATGCTATTTGTTGTGTTCAGCTTTGGGATCTTAAGCTGTGGCAATGCTAATTTTGGCTGCATCGAATTGGGGGATGATTTTGGCTCGCTGGGATTTTGGGTGTCAAACTTTAGCTGGATGGTTTGCTGCAGCGTTTGGGTCGTCGCCTTTTTCGGCTCGTGGTCAGCATAATTTGCCATAATTTTCAGGAGGCAGTGTTACAGAAAAACAAAATTAAATAAAAAAAAAATAATTCACAGTCAAATACACTGAAACTATTGGAACGCTTAGTTTCGATATATCTGTTTATATATATTTTTTATTGTGATCGACTAGCTCGATTGCCAGCCAGTAAAATTACTTTCATAACTAGTGTTGCAAAACGTGAAAGGCAGCATATAGAGCGCGAAGATGTGACTATTTAAATGAATATTTTTCAATTAGAAAACGCAATTAAATGTAATCCAAGCGACAAATGGGACCGTCTTCAACCATTTTCAGATCGACCTTGGGTCCAACCAGATCGCGAATATTATTAATGCCATACTTGATCATCGTTGGCCGTTCGAGCGACAAGCCCCAGGCGATAACATTAACATTCTCCGGCAGACCCATGGGCAGCAACATTTCCGGTCGGAAGACGCCCGAATTGCCCACTTCAATCCATCTGCGCAGACCCGGATGATAGCAGAATATCTCCATACTTGGTTCCGTATACGGATTGTATGCCGGCTTAAATTCCAAATGGATGATGCCCAGTTTCCGGAAGAATTCATATAGCGTGCCAATGAGATCGCCCAGCGTTAGGCCAACATCGGCAATAACACCCTCCACCTGATGGAATTCGGCCAAATGTGTGGCATCCAGTGTCTCGTTGCGGAACACCTTGTCAATGCTAAAGTACTTGGCCGGCGTGAAGCCACCGGGCTGATTGGCCAGCTTGAACAGCATCCGGGCACTGACGGCCGTTGTGTGGGTGCGCAATAGATTCTTTTGTGCCTCGGCCAGCTTCCAATTGTAGCCGTAGCCTAATGAACCGTAGCCGCCTTTGGAGTGCATTGCCTTCACACGCTGCAAGTACACGTGGGGAAACTTGTAACTCTGCGCCGGATGATTAATGAAGAATGTATCGTGGGCATCGCGTGCCGGATGCTGTTGCGGCTGGAATAATGCATCAAAATTCCAGAACGATGACTCCACATAGTTGTTGGTCGGCATCTCCGAGAAGCCCATCTCAAGGAAGATCTGGCGGAATTCGGAACGCACCTTGAGCAATGGATGCAGATGGCCACGTGTCGGTGTCGCTCCTAGCGCATCAAAATTATATGATTTGAATTTGAGCTGCTCCCACAGACCGCTGGTCAGCATGTCCACGGTGAGGTCCGTTTCCAGTTTGGTCAGCTTTGTGCTAAACTCGGGACCCTTGCTCAGTACGAAGCTCTTTGTGGTTGTCTCCTGGAGCAGTTTGCGCTTCTTGAAATCGGCCACATCCTTGGCCGGCAATTGCGATTTGCCGCTTGCCACCAGGACAAGCTGCTCCCTGACAGTATCGACAATCTGATCGACCTTACGCCTAATCAGTGGCGGCTGCACGCTCTTATCCACCAATATCCAGCCGTGAGACATGGCCTTGCTGAAGCCAACCTTAGCATTCGGTCCACCGTTGACCATAAGCACCGCCTGGGGAATGCCCTCCGCGGGCACCAAACCATAAACGGTTGCCTCATGGCTGCCCTTCTCGATCACCGACTGGCCCTCGTCCGTCAATCCGATTGTTTTGTGAGTGACTGTCTCCGCATTAATCAGATCGCCATGTGCCTGAATGCTCTTCAGAGCGCCGACAACTTTCTGGTGGTCAACGTTGAATTGCGTGGCTAGATCGAGTGTGTCGACCTTGTCAACGGACTCCAAATGCAACAGGATGCGCTCGGTGAGATCGGGATGCATAATGATCGACGCCGACAACGATTTCAAGAATAATGGAGACGTATACGAATTTCTGCACCAATTACAAATCGCGTGCTTTGCGTGTCTTTTTTTTGTCGATACTAACAGAAAATAATCAAAATATATCGAAACAGTCGGTTGACGATTTCAAGTCGATAAGTTCGCATGCAGTTAGTGTTCGTAAACGCTTACTGTTCTGTTTATTTTGGTCGACATGGTTGAATTTATTAAAATTACCACAAAATGTGCCGAAATACGCTGCGATGTAGCCGTAGAGCCCAAGTTCACAATCACTTGCATTTGCGGTTTATCCACTCTGGACTTTGATGCATTTCGTCGGCACTTTTGCAGCAAACATTTGCACAAGGCACACGAATCGAAAGAGGCTACAGAAACCGTCGCCGCTGATTGTCTTCAGGAATCGTTGCTTGTGCTGCCAACGGATATTCAGGAGGCCCCAACAATACGACAGACAGATGCACTCACTGCGGACACTGATGAGAATGATAGCCGAAATAAGCTTATTGATCGTCGACCCCGCAATAAGTCCAACACATGCACATATTGCGGCCGCACGTTTCGACGGCGATATTTGCTAGACACACACCTCAATATCCATACGGGCCGCAAGCCGCATCAGTGCGAGATGTGCGGCAAACAGTTTCGAGCCGTGTCCACATTGAGGCGACACCAGCGCACACACGAACAGCGAGAGGCGCTGCAGTGTCAGCACTGCGACAAACATTTCACCCATCGCAGCGCCCTGCTCAGCCACGAATTGAGGCACACTCAGGTGCGTCGCTTTGCGTGCAGCAGTTGCGACAAGTGCTTCTATACGCCCAACCAACGAGACACGCATCGACGCAAATTGCACAATGCGCAGAGATTCGATGCGGATAGGGATGCGATCACGGCACGCCCTTTGCCGTTGCCCTTTGCCTGTGAGCTGTGTGGGAATAGCTATCGCAGTGCGTCCACTTTGAGCACCCACAAGCTGAAGAAGCATTACCGGCAGGCCAAGCACAGTTGCGAGCAGTGCGACAAAAAGTTTGTCGATGCTGATCGTTTGCACCAGCACCAGTTAATACACATTAAGCCTGAACTTATATTAAAATAATATATCGAGATTGATTTATTTTTTAGGGCAAGCCATATACGGGTAGCGTAAAGTTAGTTCGTAAACAGTAGATATTTCCGTTTATTCAACTTGCAAGCACAGATGACTTAATTCTAATTGGCGCCTGTTTTTTGATTGATTTCTTTGAATGAGCGTGCAGTGCTGCAAAATGTGGAAAGGTAAAACAGCTGTTTAGCGCACATCATCGAATCAAAAAATACGAATTGATTGCGTTGCCTTTGCGTAGCCTGCAACGAATTTCCAAAAGCACACAAATGATTATCAGTCGTTGTTGTTATTGTTGTTGTTATAGTTAGCAGCTTACAAATCAAATTGAATAATGCTAAAGACTTTGAAGCCGGATACATTTGCCGGCTTACCAAATGCCAAGTGCGGCGAGGTATATTTCCAGAGTCTAAACAGCTATCGCATCGATTGCACTTTCTGCGAGATGAAGAGCTTTGTGTTTGCCGACTTTCTGCTGCACATACAGAACGAGCACTTCGACAATGGACTGCTCAATGCGGAGGTGCTGGTGCCGAAGCAGGAGAAAATCGAAACTAATTCGCCGCAATTAGTCAACAATCATCAATCGCAGCTCAATCCATTTACCTGGCATGAAGTGGCCAATGATGACGATGATGCTGATGCTGATGATAACAGTGAGCATGCATTTATCGAAGATCCAAAAGAACTGCATCACAATGATGGGGATGATGACGATGATGATGACTATGATAATACGGCTGTGGAAGATCCGGTTGGGCTAACTAATAGCATTATGAAATGGGACAGAAGCAGCTTGGCGGCGGATCAGGTGCGACAAACACGCGCTCTTAAAATCGACTACAATGAGGAGTCGGACATTGAGAATACTGATGGTCAGCAGCAGCAGCACGAGCAGCAGCAGAAGCAGCACGAGCAGCAGCAGGTTGCATCTCTTAAAGCCAAAAAGGAGCAACTGGCCTGTGCGCAATGCAGCAAGGTGTATCAAAGCAAAAAGACGCTGGAGCGTCACATGGAGCGACAGCACAAATTGTCAATAAGTATCGTTATGGCCAACACAGATGTCCACGATGATGACGGTGACGTGGACGACGATGATGACGATGACAACGATGATGATGATGTCGACGTCGACGTGGACTATGCACCACCCAAGAAGCATGCTGCAAAGCCGCAAGTTGAATATAAATGCGAGCACTGCGATAAAATCTATCATGGCAAATACACGTTGCGTCAGCATGTGAAGCGAGATCATGATATTAATCGGAGCGAAGCCTTTGTGTGCCTGGAGTGCAATGCACAGCTGCCGCGTCTGCGCCAGCTGGACGAGCATGTGGTCAGTGTACATGGTGGGGCGCCGTGTGCGTATTGCGGCCGTCGCTATAAGACACGCCACGAGCTGAAGCGCCACCAGCTGAAGCATACGAACGAACGGAATGTGGCATGCAATCATCCCGGTTGCGATAAACGCTTCTTCACCGTCCGTCACATGCGCAACCACAGCAAGGTACACTCGGAGCAAAAGAATTTCGTATGTGAAAGCTGCGGCTACAGTTGCCGCAACAAGGAGACACTCCGTGTCCACCTGCGCAGCCATACGGGCGAACGTCCGTTTGGTTGCAAGGTGTGCGAGAAGCGTTTCCCATCCCATTCCGGATTGCGGGAGCACATGGCCATGCATTCGACAGAGCGGCCGCATGTGTGTAAAGTTTGCGGCGCAACATTCTCCCGGCAGAAGGGCCTCTACCATCACAAGTTCCTTCACGCGGAGACGAAACAGTTTGTGTGCAAGCTGTGCGGGAATGCCTATGCACAGGCAGCCGGATTGGCTGGCCATATGCGCAAGCATCGCAATGACGAACTGAATCGCTAATAACGTGTCTAAGATGTATGTTATCTTCTAAATCGGATCTTCCAACTAGCATCACAATTTTCTATTTTCATATTTGCATGTTATGTTTTTATGTTTAAGAACTCAGGCATAGGTTAGGCGCATACAAAATGTATACAATACAATATATATACACATATACATATAGAACAAATGAATCACATTTTATGTACTTAATCTAAGGTAATTCTATTCTTATCAGATCAGTTTATTTTTCCTAAAGCTCGTTACGTTTCAAATTGAGCAATCGATAAGATAAGTTGCATCGATTGTTGTTATCGATAGGAAATTGCGTTAGATGTGCTGTGTTTGTTTGTTTAATTGAAATAGGGTGGGGGGAATTTAAATTTAATTTTAGCCGCTTTTTGACAAAAATTAATCACGCCACAAATGCCAAGAGGCGCGTTTAATACATAATGCCAACGATTAAATTTAGCATACGCTGCGCGACAATGGCCGGCAAGATGCTTGTGAGTGCTTGCATTCAATTGGATCAATTTTACATTTTTAATTTTCCATTTAAAAGGGCGAAGAAGTGTTGGCCAAGCAGTCCAGCAGCATAAGAAAACAAGAACAGCCCAGGAGCGATGATGCACTGCGTCATATGTGCGAGTATTGCGGTTATCGGACACGCATACGTGGCAATTTGCGGGTGCACACACGACGGCATACTGGTGAGAAGCCTTTCCTATGCAACATATGCAATGCATGCTTCGTTGCACGTTATCAACTGACCACACACAAGGAGCGACATTTGGACGATCAGCAGCGGCGCCGTCTCCATATGTGTAAAGATTGCAATGTTGGATTTTTAAGTGCGCGTGCACTTTATCATCACCGGCCACTGCATGCAGCCGTGAAGAAATTTCAGTGTACATTGTGTGAGAAATCCTATGCCCAGGCAGCTGGTTATGCGCAGCACAAGCGTTGGCACCGCCAGCGTAACCAGCGAGCCACGGCGTCCACAAAGCAACAACCAACTGCCAAATAATTGAAATTGGCGCGCGCGTTTTTACATACATGTTGGCCAACACTTAAGGTTATTTCGATAACACTGCTGTTATTATTATCGCTATTGAGACTTTGTTTTGGTATATGTCTTTTGCAGTTATTGTTGTATTGACTTATTAGTTTAGATTTGTTTTTATGGCAATTAATTGAAATAATAAAACGGTGCGCAGCATGTTGAAGCAGTGTCTAATCAATGTGGACTTGTCGCGGCTGCATGCCAAACAGCAGCTGCGCCCCAAATGCGGTGAGATATTCTACGAAAGTGATAACGAATGCACCAGCTTTCAACTTGTTTGCTGCCTCTGCGAAATGAAACACTTTGCCTTCGACGATTTCTCGTTGCACATACGCAATGTGCACTTTGACAAGCAAGGCAAGCCGCGCACCCAATCATCTAAAGCTCCAGCAGCCAGTAATCAGGATGCACTGCAGCAGCAGCGGCAACTACATCTTATTAATTCGAGTCCAACGCCATTGACCGAATTCAGCACTAACGATTGCCATACATTTGTGTCAAAAGATATGTCTGATGATGATGCTGATGATGATAATGACAACGATGATGATGATGGTGATGATGTCGATGGCCTTAAGGCATTGCGTGTCTGTTCCTTCAAGGAGATCCAATTGGCAACCAACGAGAATGCCCAATGTGATGCAGAGAGTTCTCACAGTGATGACGAGGTGGAGGAAGCAGTCACAGCAGATTCACATATCTTTAGCGATGCTGATTACCATGACGATGATAATGAAGATGATGATAATGATATCGATGATGATGAAGATGGTATTAGTGAAATTGGAAGGCAATCTGTATTTAAGGTAATGTCCAAGAAAATGTATTCATTGTTGGCATACATTTAACATTGCAACCAACCTACATCTTTGCAGAAGGAACGCCAACCCAAGGATTACAAATGCAAATATTGTGAGGGAAAATACACAACGCTTAAATATCTAAATATACACCTCAAGTTGAGTCATCCGCATCCGCAGGGGTTCAAGTGCAGCGATTGTGATGCCACCTTCGATGTGGATCGTGCCCTGGAGACGCATAGACGCAAGGTGCACACAGAGTTCACGTGCAACATGTGCGACAAGGTGTACAAAAGTTCGCGAACGCTGTTGCGCCACGTCCAGGGACATTCGGGTCTGCGACAGTTCAAATGCGAGCACGCGAATTGCGGCAAATCCTTTGTTAGCCAGCACAATCTCACGTCACATCGTCGCGTCCACAGCACAGATCGCAATTATGTGTGCGAATTGTGCGGCTATCGTTCGCGATATCGTTTCGCACTCGTCGTGCATCGACGCACCCATACGGGAGAGAAGCCATTCAAGTGCCAGACATGCTCGCGCTGCTTTGCGTCCAAGTCGCTTTTGAATGAACACCAGGCAATGCATTCTACGGAGCGGCCATTTAAGTGCGACAAATGCGCGGCGGCCTTCTCGCGTCCCAAGGCCCTCTATCATCACAAGCATCTGCATTTGGGCATAAAGAAGTTTAAGTGCAAGATTTGTGGCAAGGCATATGCTCAGGCAGCTGGTCTCTCCGCTCATATGCGTGGCCACAAAGTACAAACCGTCAATGGCATTGCCGATGGCGTAACAACAACAGCAACAACAACAGCAGCCACGTCCTCCTCCACCTGCTATTGAGTGTCCAGAAGAGGGAGACTTTGATACTAGTATTAGGATACCTGTACAGCATTTTTAATTACACAGTTGAGGTTCGCTAAATTGAGTTGCAATTAACATTTCCGTATAGTGAACTGATTTTGTGGTCCAATTTAGCGAAGTTCGACTGTACAAACTGCACAAATTTATCGAATATTCATTTGTTATTAAGACCATTGACATTAGTTATAATCGGACACGATTAAAATTGTTTCAAAATAATGCTGTTGTATGTGTTTCAATATAAGACGCACAAAACGCATCATTTGATCTACTTCCCAATGATTTATTTCAACTGAAAATGTACACCCAAAACCGTGGAGAAAAAACAGATTTGGCTATGTCCCACAATATTCCTATTTGAGCCCTGACATATACAAAGTAGAAAGGGATGCTATCTGGCTATAGAATATACGTATATATTCAATATATAGTAAAGTATCGGTTAATTTGAACATTTTTGATTCGCTTCAACATTTATTTCGAACAGGAACTTATAACTAGACGCATAATAAGTTTACATTGATATACACGAGCTGACCTTTTTTTCATGGTTTTTGCTACGTGCATTTGCCTTTTATAATACTTAAAGTATATAAATATTAATATACATATACATATATATATATATATATATATATATATATATAGTATTTAGCGTAAAACACAAATAAAAAAAATTGAGGAAATGTTTTACATACATCCTGAAAACTGACTAGACAGCAGTAGCAAGTCCAAGTAGCGGCTGCTTAAAGATTCCATTTACATACATACTATGTACATACATATACAACACACATATATATACATATATATATATACATACATATGTATATTCAGATATATGTATGCATGTGTGTATGCAGGAGAATTTAAGCCCACACGCGTATAGTGTAATCCCAGCTACCAGTGGATAGCGCCGTGCCATCGGGCGACACCTGAACGCAGGAGACTTTGTTCTCGTGGCCATAGAGGAGGCAGACGCGCTCCGATTTCAGTGTGTCCCACAAGTTGACCGTGTAATCATTGTAGCCGGCGAATAGCAGTCGGCCGCTGACTGAAAAGTCCACCGAATTGACGCCAAAGATGATGCTCTCCTTGGCAAAGACGGCCACCTCGCGATCGGCACGCATATCGTACAGTCGACAGCTGCTGTCATCGGAGCCGGTGGCAATCGCATCGCCGCATGGATGAAATTTAACGCTATTCACATCCGATTGATGTCCTTCAAAGGATTGGACGACATGGCCGGATCGCATGTCCCATATGAAGGCCATGCGATCACAGCTGCCAGAGACGAATGTGTTGCCCGTCTCATTGGGCGCCAAATCGATGGCCATTACATCGCCGGAATGACCATGAAAGCTCTGCAACAATTGCCCAGATTCGACATCCCAAAGTGCACAGGTTGAGTCGCCACTGCCGGTGAGTATTTGCTGATCCGAATTGGGATAAATGCAGCATGACATGTAGCTGGTGTGGGTGCCAACGGTTCGCTTTTTAGCTGCCATTTCCTCATCGGATGTGATCGGATATACGGTCACTTTATTGTCCAGTCCACCGCAGGCCACATAATTACCAGATGGCGCATACGCGCACGCCATTATCCATGTGGTTGGCATTGTGACGGCATGCTCCTTGTTTGTGGTGAACGCATCCCATATGATTAAGCGACCATCTTGAGATGAGGAGATAATGTGTCGCTTATCGGGACTCCAGTCGGTGCACAGCACCTTCGCCTGATGGCCCTTTAGCACTTTTCGCGGCTTTATATTCACATAGGCGATCTGCTCGAGTCTCTCAGCAATATTGGAGAGATTGACATCGTTCAGCTTTTGGCGCTCCTCTTCCAGTTTTGTTTTCAAATTTTCCGCCTCCTTCAGCAGGCATGCCATCTTTTCATTGGCAGTGGCATTGCTGCCTGCAGCGGCGGCACTCTCCGACATTTTTTCCAAATTGATTTGAATGTTTATGTTCTGTCCGTGCCGTAATGTTTAATGTAAAAGCGGGGGCGAAAAATCAATATACTCGCTGCACTTAGAAAAAAGTGTATACACGAATACACAACGGGCGGTTGCTGCCAGTGTGTGAAACGCATTTCGTTCTGTACATTCTACACAACACTGAGCAGCACACGCAAAAACAAACAAAATTGTTCGCTATCGGTTGGTCAAGCACACACCTATCGCTAAAAACACGCTAAGAATCTCTAGCTTACTGCTGACGGCTGACTTGCATAATCAAACCACTCACATAGTATTTTAAATAAAGTAAAAGCTTTAAATAACACTTATTTGTTGCTGGATTTGAAGTGAGCCAAAAATATCGATAGCTGATAATATCGATAATTGAACGTGTCATCATTTAACAGCTGTGTTTTCGGTGCAATGGTAGCTATGATTTTGGGGCTTAATGCGACGCCAAACATAATAGGGTGTTGCATCGGGGGTCGAAAGTATCGATAGTCGTAGATGCGAATAGTCGACCAGGTGGCAGCCCCCTGCTTGATTCTTAAGAGAGCAGAAAGAGAGAGCCAAATTAGAAAGAGACGTTGAGCTCGCGCGCTCGATTCAAAACAAAAAATCTATGTTTGATAAAAAAAAACGCATTCAAAAGGGAGAAACTGCATGTTAAGACCAATAACAAACATTCAAATGCATCAAGTGCTTCAACATAATAAACACCAATTAAATATACATATAAGAGGCAATTTGATATGCGAGCTTTAGCTTATGAATGGAGGGGAGGGGACTCAAAATGTTGTTAGAATAAAATGTGATCTGTGACTTATAAACGGTGGTGCGCTTCACTTATGACAACACCACAGGAAGGGCGGGACCGCCGAAAGCTTTGTTTTTTGTGTTTTGAATGTTTACGATTGCCACTATCCGTTACATCAGCTGTTTTTTAGCGGTGTGTAGGTTTGTGTAGTGTTGCGTAACAAATAACAGTTATTTTCTGTTGCATTTGATGTGCGCTGAAACATCGATTACTGATAAAATCGATAATTGAAAGTATCATCGTTCAACAGCTGTGTTTTCGGTGCAACGGTAGCTTTGATTTTGGAGCCTAATGCGACGCCAAACATAAATGGGTGAAATTTTAGAGAGTAACTGTATTGCAATAATCAGGACACGACAGGATGATCAAATTGCAGCCACCAACTCCAGACTGCGGCCGAACATTTTTCAATTTTCGTTGCGGCGAAGTGCTCTGCCTGGGCCCTACCAGCTACGATGTCTGCTGTGCGCTGTGCGGCCAGCGGTTGCCATTTGATGGATTTCCACAACATTTTCGGCTGGAGCATCTGACCGAGACAAAGATTGAAGACTGCAAGCTGTTCAATGGACAGGAAGCAGAGGAACAGCAACTGGAAGCACCAGTGCTGGAGGTGGAAGTTGAGCCGCTGGCTATCAAGTTTGAGGATGATCCCATTGCACACGATGAGGCTGCACACGAGTCCAATGAACATGTGCACGTTGATTTGGCTCAGATAGCGCTGCTGGACGAGGAGCACGAGACTGATAAGGATGCAAATAATGCTGCCCCATCTACTGCACCTGCTGAAGATTCGAATGATGACAATAGACCAATTGCAACGCGTCGAAAACAACGCAAAGCGGCCCTAAAAAATGTGCTTGTCCAGCGATCAGAAACGCTTCTGGACTGGATGGCTGCAGCAGCAACAGTAGACGGCAGCGATGCCCAATGTCTCGAAGTCAATGGGGATTCGGCAACGGATGCCAACGATGAGGAAGAAGACGACACCAGGGACATGCTCTTCCAATGTGATCAATGTGAACGCGCATACAACACCAAGCGCAGCCTGCAGAGCCACAGACGCAGCAAACACAATGTGCGCAAGCCAACAAAATCAGTACAGCACAGGATTGCCACAGATCTACCCATTATGCCGTCACCAGGAGGCAGCGTGCGCCGGCGGCAGAGCAAGGGTCCGGCGAGGATCTATAAATGTGATGAGAGCGAATGCAATCAGACATTTCGCACGGAGCGCGATTTGCGTGGCCATCGATGGAAGCATACGGGCATCTTTTGCGATATTTGCGGCAAGCCATTCACGCAGTCGGGGAATATGATGCGTCATCGTCAGCGGCATAGTGGGATCAAGCCATACAAGTGCCAGGAGGCCGATTGCGAGGCGACATTCTACACCCAAAAGGAGCTGACATCGCATAACATTTGCCACACGGGCCGCATGCCGTGCATCTGTGAGGTGTGCGGTCGTCCATGTCGGGATCGTGGCGTCCTCACGGCCCACATGCGACGACACACTGGTGAACGGCCGGCGAAGTGTGAGGTATGCGGCAAGGCATTCTATAGCTTCCATGACCTCAACGTGCACGCTGTCTCGCACACGAATCTGCGGCCGTTTGTCTGTGATGTTTGTGGCTCCACATTTCAGCGAAAGAAGGCGTTGCGCGTCCACAAACTCCTGCACTCCGAGCAGCGTAAATATTCGTGTAAGCTGTGCAACAAATCCTTTGCACAATCCGGCGGACTAAATGCCCACATGCGCACCCACGAATTGAATCGAGCCAATCGGTCGAAAGGCATTGCCAAAGCGGACACCATCACAACTACGTCCACAGTTCAGCTGGAAATTCCCATTGAAGTGGATGACGACGTCAACAACGATGACGATGACGTTGACGATAATGATGATATTGATGATGATAATGATGAGATGGTGCAGGAGGCAGTAACCATTGAGCTGATACAGGAGGAGAATGCCTCACATGTGGAAGTTGTTACCGTCGCCGCTGCAGGCAGCTGGCATCAAACATAACCCGATGTAAGAACTACATCAACTATTCCTAAGACCTGCGTTGTGTTTATATTTTAAGCTCTTCCAAGTCTCGCCAATTGCAATGTAAATATAAAAGCAACCATGAACAGATACTACTATGTACTACATCCTTAAGCATTATTATATATTTAAGGAGGCATCTGCCGCTTCCCATATATGCTCTCGAGCCGAGTCATTGGACTGTTTCTCGTCGTAATCTCGATCCCAGCTGCTTGTATAAATACAGCGATCGTATTAACTGTCAATCGAAAGATGAGCTCTTGTATCTTGACTTGTCGGACGATCTATATTCGAGAATTGCAATCAATCTTGATTCTAGAGGACAGGCAATAAGAAGAAGCTGCCAAAGTAGAGTTCCAGGGGTTCCACCTCGTCACACAAGACAAGTGGTTTCATCTTTGGCGTAAAAGGCACCGATGATAAGCCCGCCACCAGCGGTTTCTCCTTTGCAATTGCTGCATCAACGTTTTCGTTTGGTAACGTAAGACCGCCGGTGGTGCAGTTCAAGCTGTAAGGTGTATGTGAAAAAGGGTACATACTACACAGGATAGACTACAAGGATACAAAGAAGCCACAGCTGCTGGTGCGTGCTGATACCAATCCATCTTGGTTAATCTGATACTCAGCGAGGGATTGCCCTGCCAGCGCATGTGCAAGGACAATGTTATTATGGTTCGCCTGCCCACGCCCGACGAGGCCAAGCTATTATCCATATTGCTGCGCGTGAAGACCGCCGAGGAAGCTGATGATCTATTGGAGCAAACAGTCTGAACAACATTCGCTCGACGAGTGCCTTGCAGCTCGTCCATGTATGTTATTTGATCGCTTACATCAATAAATTATGAAAATATTTGAGAGCTTAATTAGGCCCAAATTGGTATTATTAATTAGTAACAATTCCGATTCCAATAATCCGCATTTAACGTCATTGAATGACAAAACAAATCATGATTTAACGGATTAGCACCCGTTTTCTATATTAATATGATACGCTGGTAAATCGAAAATAAAAAATATATATCCAAAATTATCGGTACAAAAGTGTCCTTTATTCTGTGTGCGGCACTCGCTACTGAGGTACTACATAAATATTAATATGCATGTGTATGAAATACATATACTGCCTGAATATAAACGAGTATACTTTTATTGCAATCTGTGTGCTACCAGAATATTGCTTATAACATATCAAAAATAAACAAGAAATAAAAGGGTTCTAAGGCTAAAAATACAAATAAATATATTTATGTCTACATCAGATATTAACAAAATGGACGTTTTTGTGTTTACAATTGGAATGGTTCCAAAAACAGCGCTTAGCAAATAACTAGAATAAAAATATTAAAAAAAAAGAAAAACAGGCTACAACTAAATTGTAGAGTTCAAATATAAAAATAACATAAAGATTGTGACAGACAGACCAAGGTATACACGGAATAATTGAGTAGATAATGTTTCATCGCATACTTATACGGATACTGATCATAATCTTGAACAAAACATTACTGAGGATGAGTAATATTTGTTTGCTTTTGAGAGATGTGTTCATTTTTATCTATAAAATATGAAATGCATGTAAATGGATACAAAAGTTGGCTTACTACTACTATATATGTTGTATATATCAGTTAAGATATAGTTTTTCACAGCTAGGGTATAAAAATTGGTTGGCTGTGATGCTGCGGTTGTCTGACTAATGCTCGTACGACATATATATATATATATATATATATATATATATATATATATAAACATATATATATATATAGATAAGATCTATATAAAAAATATGCATGTAATTTGAGCCAATTTTTTTTAAGAACTATATTGCTTCGTTTAGCTTCCGACTTGCGACACATTGCTTAAACAATGTTGATCTCAATCTTGATGAGCAGTCGATTGTCGGAACAGAATCCCAATTGCATAATATTGGATATGTTGGCATATTCGAGGAAGCCAAAGCCACGTGTGCTGATCGCCTCGCGCGGCTGATGGAAAGCGAGTATCTCTGGCTTGGTCATGATGGTGTCGTGCTGCGAGAGACTCGCATCGCCTGGATGCACCATGCACAGCTTGATCCGCCCCTTGAATGGCCAGTCCAAATGGAAATCGTTCTCCGATTGCATTAAATGGACATGCAAACTGAGCACATGCGGCTTCCTCGGCTGTATATTCAAGCGGGCACAGAACTTATAGCCATACGGCGATGTATAGCATTCATGCGAATATGCCTGATTGTTGGCATTGGCGCGCAGGCGATCAACCAAAGCGCTCAGCTCCTCAATATGCCAGACGATGGTGCCGTTGCTGTAGCGAGCATCGATCGGCTGCTGTCGTCGCAGCTGCTCTTTCATGTTATCGATGTGGGACTCCTGCTCCCTGGTGCGCTGCTCCAGCACAACGATGCGCTGGTACATTGTCTGAACGATTTGCTCGTCGACAGCATTGGCATATTGCGGCGGCGGTGGCAACTGACCAGCCTTATGACCATTCTCCAGCGTTCCACTGCCAGTGCTCAGCTTTTGCGGCTGCCATGTGGCGATGGCGGTCTGTTGATGGGCCTGCAACATGAGCTGCAAGTGATGCGGCATGTCCGTTTTCAGATGCTCCTCCAATTGATTTGTCTCCGGGCGACCAACAAAATCGCATTTAATACTAGCAAAGGGACACTTCTCCTCGAGCGGTTGCTGATGCTGCTGTTGCCGTCGATACGGGCAGCTGGGCAAATGTTTATGCAACTCAATGGGTGAGGCGATGACGGCGCACCCGTGTGGCGAATTTGGGCACTTGTGCTTAATCTGTTCAATCTCACGACGCGTATAGTTGTCGGGAAAGATGTCCTTCTCCGCCGAGAGCTGCTTGTTGTCCAGCGGACAGCACTGATTATGATTCTGCAACCAGTCACTGAGGCAACTCCTGCAAAAGCGATGACCGCAAGATGTCACCACCGGCTCATTCAGCCAGTCAATGCAAATGGCACACTCGTAACGCGAATCTGGATAATCCGTATCACCATCGTGCTCTCCCGACGTATCCGAGGCACAATAGTTCCGATTCAGCGCCAGCGTTCGTGGCGGTGTGCTCTCCGATGCTCCGGCTCCAGCTCCGCCGCCACCAGCTGCATTTGTTGTTGTTGTTGTGGGTGTGGTACTGCTGCTTCCAGCGATGCGTGTTCCATTACTGTTACTGTTACTGTTACTGCTATGCTGATGATGATGGTGATGATGCTGCTGCTGCTGCGCCTGCGGCTGCTGTTGTTCGTGATGCTGCAGCTTCAATTGCTTTTGTTCCTGTTGAGTTCGCTGCATGGCGTTGCCGAAACGTCGATGCATGTGTCTCTTTTGCTCAATGTTAGTCTTAAATTAATTTTAATAGCCAGATCTTCTTGAGCACTAAAACTGCAAAAGCATCGATGCTTAAATCGATATTATCTGTGGCCTTGCAGGGATGATCGATGTTTTTACTATCGATATATCACTGTATGGTGAGCTGATATATATATATATACATATATATTTTTGGAGCAGCGGAATGCGAACCAGCTCGAATACTGGAAGGTTATTTTATTTACATAACTACTTTAATGATAAATAATAATTATGAAATCTCTTAAGAATTTTTACATGAACATTACATTATTTTTACTTATTATTTTAACTTAAATACATTTGGTTTTTAAATATTTATTTATTTACCAATATAACGCATTCGACTTGTTTCAATTTGGTACCACTCAAATATATTCTATATTTTCGATATACATAATCGTTGGAAGAACTATCGATATCTTATAGCTTTTTGGAGCATGTTTCAAATAGAGTAGTATTTTGTAATATTTCTGTTCGTTTTCTATGTTAGAGGCAATAAACTTTCCATGTAGCAAATTAAAATAATAAATACATTTATTTTTTTATTACAAAAATTAAGAAATAAAATATTTTTCTGATTAAATTACTTAGCATTGCGTTACCGAAGTTGCTGAGCTTTACGCGTTCTTTTGATAAAATTGCGCAACACACGCACACTGAGTTCACACACACACCTGTTTCACAGCACATCACGTTTTCCCGAGAGAGTAAGAGAGAGAAACAGAGAGAGAGAGACAGAGAGAGAGAGCAATTAGTAAATTCACCTGCGCGTAAATTAAACACACGAACAGTCGAACTGCAGCATCCGAACCGTATAAAACACCAGCGTCGCACATACGGAGCGACATTTGTGTGCGAGACGCGTCCCGAAACGCGAAACCTTAAAACTGAAAACTTTTGCTAAAACATTGAATGAAAAAACCCAAAAACAAAATACGAAACAAGCAGACAGCGTGACAAACAAAATTCGCAGAATGGCACTCATGTTCAATTGCAATTGCAATTATATTTACTTGCTAATATGCCTGCTGACTGTGTTCGCTTGGCAGCTGTGCGCTGCCAGGCAGATGCCTTTGCCAGCCAATGTCGCTGCGGTTGCCAGTGCAGCACCGACAACAACAACTGCAACAACACGAGCCCAGCAGCAGCAGCAGCAGCAGCAACAACAACAACAACAACGGTATCACGCTAATCATGATATTGACGATGACGACATGAATGGCGATGCATCCTTGCCGTCAGTCCGCAAGCGACGACAAGTCTCCGATTGGTTTATAGCACCAAACACACGCTGGTGCGGTCGCGGCAACACAGCAAATGGCACATATAATGCATTGGGCGGTGCATCGATGGCCGACAAATGCTGTCGAACGCATGACCATTGCAAGTTCTACATAGCGGCCATGTCCAATCGGTATGAGCTATTCAATTATCGACCTTACACATTGTCGCACTGCAGCTGCGATCGTCGCTTTCGCACATGCCTCAAGATGGCCAGGGACGAGGATGCCATCACCATTGGCAAGCTATTCTTCAATGTGGTGCAGACGCAGTGCTTTGTCCTCAAGACGGAGTCAATTTGCCAGCAGCGCGGCGAGTCGAACAATTGCCTCAAGACTATTGAGCGCCGCAAAGCCTATCTCAGGGAAAATAAAAAGTTTTAGACGCCAGAGCAGGTAAATAATAACTAAAGTTCGTCAAATTCAATTGAAAATCTTGTAATAATCTTATATTAACTCTTTTGCAGCTTATGTAACCAAAGCCTGTTTTTCTGGCTGCTTCCCATTTGCTAATTACCTGCCAATTAAGCATGAACAACAAAAACAGCAACCACAACAAAAAACACAACAAAAAAACATTGTCATTTTATGTTTGAAAACTAATGGCGAAACTAAAACTCAAAGCGAGGATGAACGACTAAACAGGCATAATCATTGCAGAGCATTAATCGCGTACTTAGATGCATATACTCTATATACTCGAATATTATAAAATGCCACACATATTGATGTATTTAGGACGCATACTTTCCTATACGTGCAGACATACAGACATAAATGTTTTTATTCAAGTGCTATTATACTGCCTAGTATATATATAATATAAATACATATTAAGTTTTTTGTAGTCGTAGTCGTAGTCGTAGTTTAAAACATACAATCCATAGGCTGCCCTTGAAACAAAGTTTTAAATAGTTTGTAGCTAACACATAGCCGGTCTAGCCGTTATTATACATATATATATATATATATATATATATATATATATATTATACATATAGACAAAAATATATCCGGGATTATAACAAAATTGTGCCCCTATTATTTATTAGTTGTTGAGATATGTACGTCAAATCAGTTGTTGCCTTGATTTGAATCATGTATAATCGCAAGCATAATCTTGTATTCGTAGCAATTTTACAGAAGTCAATAAAACGAAAGTGATTCAAGAATCCTACGAAAATGTCTCTCTCAGAAAGTAAAAATAAAAAATCCCAATCCCCAACATTTGGAATATTGTACTTTAAACTCGGCAACGTTATCAGCTCAATACATTATATATATATATTTCAATATGTATATAGAAGATGGCATATTAATTGATGTCGCATCTCTCAGTTTTCCGTCACATTGACGCAGCTATTGCTGATGACCCTTTGACACCCAGGCGTCAGAAACGAAAAGCACATTTCTCCGCTTTTTGTTGTTGTTATTTTGTTGGTTATTTGTTGTTTACATGCACATGTACATAAATAAATACACATGTTGCTGCTTAGACGCGTCAGATGCGTCATAGTTTTTTGTTCTTTTTGTTGTTGTAGTTTTTCAGTTTTGAAAAACATTGTTTCAACTGCGTGCTAACCTTCAAGCCAGATCGATTTTCGATAATGATGGGCCATCGACTCTGATCGATAACTCGCCCACTAAAATCCATCCCGCCCAGAGCACTTAAAAATGTCAATATTTAAATGAGGTGTGTGCTAATACCCAAGGGGGGCGTGCCTACTGCTGCTCTATAAATTCGAGTTCATTCCTGATATGACGCCGTCTCGTGTAGCTGTTGGTTGTAAAACACATATTTTGCTGATAGCCGACACTTTGTCGTAATATGAGAGATAATTGACGCTAGTTTTTGTCATCACACACTCAGCATTTCTATTTATATACTGCGTCATCTAATGAACAAAAAATGTGCAATATATATATATTGTATAATTTTGGTTGTGAAACGTAAACAAAGCAACGGCTTATTATTTGCCCATTTTGTTTAGAATCAATATTTTCATACATTGTTATTCTAAAAACAAATTACACACTTTCGAACGATTCCGAAAATGAATTCCGCTGACGTTATTACAGAAATCCAACGGGGCTCAGGTGATGCGTAGCTAAGACGCAACCAGGAAAAAACAAGTAAGAGAGCTGTAGTCGAGTGAGCTCGACTACGATTCGACCTGAAACCTGTTGTTAAATATTTTTAGTTATATTGGAAGTATTATTATTGGGATACAGAATGTGCTTGCGGCTGCTGATAGAAATGAGATCAATTTGATAATATATTTTCGACTGTTCCATGGGTCTTTCTTATCCGATCCTGATGAAATTTTTACAGTTGATCAATAATATGCATATGCAAACTATATATTAGTTGGTAGATTCTGCCTTTAAAATTGTAGCATTTATTGCTATCGGAAAGTTAAATGTATCGATAACCGAAAAACGGAGAGTGTTACCGATAAAATAAAGCAAGCTTGATCTGCGCCTGGTATATGAGAACCTATATTCGAAATTTGAAGTCTCTAGCTCTTATAATCTTTGAGATCTGCGTGTTCGTACAGACGGACATGGCTATATCGACTCGGCTATTGACCCTGATCAAGATTATATATACTTTATGGGGTCGGAGATGCTTGCTTCCATTATACCCTTTTTACCCATTTTAAATGGGTTCAGGCTATAAAATGAAAAGAATACTTAGGAACAGCGATATACACTGACAGATCGGAGCATGTAAGAATGCACTAGTCGAGTGAGCTCGACTACGAAATACTCTGAACCCATATATATTATTCTTGTTGCATTCCAAATTTAAAGCTTTCATCTCTTATAGTCCCTGAGATCGATGTGTTCAGAATGGCGAGCAGACAGACGGACAATGGTTGATCGACTCGGCTGTTAATTTTCATCATCGTTTTGGCCATTTGTAATATGAAATTGTATCCAACTGGCTGAGCTGCTGATGATTCAACAGCACCAATAGCAATAATTGTGGCCTAATTGGAATAGTTAATTGGTTCACTTGTGCAGTGTCATAGAATCAGTTCATTATCGATTTTAATTACAGTGTAGACGAATGCTTAAAGCATCGATAAATCGATAAGCAAGTGAGTGAATTATTCCGTTACGAAATGATTTAAAAATATGAAATCGCAATAGATACCAATAAATTGTTATGGGCTATGGTTGAGGACAGTGCGACAACGTCGCCGATAATATTGACACTGGCGCAGATAGACACAGATCAGTCCCTTGATGACCTCAAATGTGATGGCGCCCATGGCAATGGCGAACAGCTTGCCATATAGTTTGCCATATAGCGTTTGGCCGATGACAACGGCAAATGTGGGCAGACTGAGGGCGGTGCACAGGCGACACGTGGCGTGTTCAACATTGTCGATATTCAAAACGCCCGCTTGCAGCACATCGTCGCCATCCAACGATGACGGCTCCAACCTATCAAAATAGTCATCCGTTAGCGGGGCACCAGGCAGTGGATCGTTGTGCTCATCAACTTGCTCCTCGGACGACCGGATTGATTGCCATTGACGGCGTCGCAGCCAACGCACCAATCGACTGTCCCAATCGAAACGGCGTAGCAATAGCAATGCCGCTGGCACCGACGGCAGCATAATCATTAGCAATGTGGGCTCCTCTTTCATCAGTTTAACGCTCGTCTCGTGGCCAACCACTTGATGCAGTGTGATTACTCCATATGATAGCGTTGCCATGTAGATGACGGTCAACAGCATGCTAATCAATATGCTGGGACACAGGAGTCCATACATTCGCTCCACATGCTCGAGCAGTGCATCGAAGCGGCAGACGGATCCGGGTATCACAATAATATATTCGGTGTGGCATTGCGGACAGGTGACGGGCACGTTCGGATTCGCCTGCTGCTTCTCGTCGATCCAGCGACAGAGGCATGATTCGTGCACCCATTTATTGGTGCCGCGACAGCGGCAAGGTTGACGCCAATCACGGCGAGCTGTTTCCTCATCGGTACTCAAGCAGATCCAACACAGGCGCCCATCGTTGTCCATCTTGACGGATTTGCTTCGGTTCTTAACGGCTTACCAAAAATTTTGAAATACGCACCAAACGAAATTTCGATATTCTAAAGAATATACTAAAGGAGTTGTCAAAAACAAACAAATAAGAACAACTTCAATGACAGGTTTTAAAAGCTCGAATTCAGAGTCAAGATAAGAACAGAATGCTCTCTACTATTGAGAATCAATTCCCAAATCGATTATCTCAATCCACAATCCACTCAACTCACGCTGCTCAGCTACAAAAAAATCCAACCGTCGTTTTATTTGAATAGACAAGAACAGTATTAAATATTACACTTGCCCAAATATAACAAATAATTAACATTCCTGCCTATTTATTTATTGCTGCTAATAGACTAATTCCATCAGCTGTATTTCAATATCAAGCAGAAGTTTATTGCTTGCCAATATTTTGCATAACTTTGTCAAAACTATGCTGATTTTCAAGAGCAATGTCATTTTTTTTTTTTTATCTTTGTTTGGCCTCGAAAGGAGTAAAAAAACGTTCAATCCTCAATATTTCTGTGGTTGTGTGGATTAAGACTTTCCACAGCCACAAGTTTGTTTGTGGCAAAAGTGATTTATATTTAAAGCGACACCAAAATGATGCTTCTTTTTAATTCGCAGTTGTGTGTGAGCGTAGCCTAGATTTGCCATAGCTTTGGTGGTTTATTTATTGCACTGAAAATGTGGCACACGGCAACAGGTTTGTGGCGGCAATAACATACAACAGCTGGAAAATAGGCGAAGGCCAATTTAAAGTGTGGTGCAAAACTGGCAACTGGTAAACTGCATACTGAATACATGTCAAATGCAGAAATCACTCGTCACTGGCTGAATGGATAATACATACATATATCTTTACGATGATACCTTAAACATAACTTAAGCATAAACTATTTGGCAGTTGAATTGAGGTCAAGACCTTGACTTACTTACCGTTGCCAATGTATGTATGTTTGCAATTAATATTCCTGTAAACACGCCCACTCACAACACTCACAACACTCACAAACACAAACAAACAAACAAACACAATTACTATTTGCGGGAGAAAAACAATGCACTCATTAAAAATCACATTTGGAGTATTTTCGATGTGAATGTCGACGAGTGCAGCACCAGGAGTGAGAGATGCAGCACGCACTGAACTTGTCAGCCCGAGAGCAGAAGAACATTTGGCTGACCGAATACCAAAATGATTTCAGCCAGAACAGGCCGAAGCCAACTGGCAACTGGCAACTGCTAAGACTCTCGAGACTGCGGCTTTCGACCACTTACGCCCGGCCAGATGCCTTTCCATTCCACTTTTTCCACATTGGCAACTTGCTAAAAGGCAACAAACGGTACAGAAAAAGAACAACAACAACAACAGCAACAAATAGCAAAGCTTGATTCAATTGGGGCACCTGGCCAATAAACTGAGCAGCTGAAATGGAGTTGAAGACGCTTCATTGGGGATACTTTGTGTGCCAGATCGGGCTCGGAGAAAGGGAATGCCAATCGCAATAGATTTGCTCCATATACGAGTCCAGTGAAAACTGCTGCGTCCAATTTCTAAATAGAAAATAATATAACGATTTGAGTGTAGAATTCGTCTCGAATTAATATTAAATATTCGCATCACTTTGAATTAAGCATGTTCTCTGGAAACTTGATTGGCTTGGAAACATCTTAAGTACTGTTGCACTATGCGGCGAACTTGCCATTTTCGAACACAATAATTGATTGCACGTTCAACACAATGTTGCCACTATTTTGAACATAATAAAGAAACGTGTTAATAAAGCAAGTAACGGTCCAATTAAGAATTGCTTCCAAACAGTCCAATTGCCAGCCTAGCAAAAGTTTGTCAACTAAATTTGACTGTCAGGTAACAATTTCTTTATAAATTTCTTCGGTAATATTATTATATTCTAATATAAATCGAAGCTCTTGAATTAATATTTTCTGAAACAGAGAAATTGTGATGTCAAAACTGATGAGTTCGCTGTTAACTGAAATAAAGTGAATCGTTTGTTTTTGTATAAAAATAGTTTTGTTTATTTTTTTTTCTGTTTCGCGTTTTGGTCTCTGATTGAATTGTTTCAAATTAATTGTTAATAACTATTACCTGCTAATTTGTACATAAAAATGAGTCAGCAAGCAGCATTTATTATTGCATATTTATAGGCGCGCGGGGGCGATTTGGTGCCCCCGCCCATACCACCCACCCCACCCCCCGATTACCTGTTCCCTCGAGAACCCATCAAACACGGATGCCAAACAAAGAAAAAAAAACTTGCAACAATCAACGAATGGTGCAACAAAAGGCAATTTACGCTACAAGGTTAATAATATTGGTTAACTTGTTACTTTTATCTCGATAATTATCGATTACCGATTTTGTTGATTGGTTTTTTTAGGCAGATTGAATTCGATATTGCTTTGAGTATATGTATCTAGAACGATATATACGATTAATTATAGATGATTTGTTTAACTTTTTCCGTTTTCTTTTCTTTTGTTTCTTTGAGAGCATGAACAACAAATTCGTCTAAATAATAATAATAATCGTTTGAATAGTTAGTCGCTTAAATAAGCTATTTGTTTTTTTGTTGTTTCTTGTTTTTTTCTTGCAAATAATTCATTTAGTAAACGATTTTCGATTAAGCAGTGTTTTCTTTAAACTAATGGCATTACAGTTGAAAGCGCCCTCTAGCGTCGAATATATGTATATATACAAGCTTTATATATTGGTTTTCTATATATGAGTTCAATATTGATTTCCGTCGTTATCGAATGCATATATCCTTTTATATCATTTTTTCGTTTTGTATATATAAAAAAGAAGCTTAGACATCTGTATATATAATGTCGAAGTCAAATTTTGATGATCTCATGCGATTAGAAGTTGCAATTTTTGTTACACATACATACCTAATTATCGTAACCTATATAAATAAATAAATATATATATATATATATATATATTATATATAATGCATATGTAAATATATATCATTTGGGATAAGAAATCGATCAAGTTATATGTATATACATATATATATATATATATAAATCATTATTATTTTTTTGCGAAAATTAGAGCTAATCACTTTGCAACTTATGTAATTTTACAAATTTATAATTAGTGTATATATGTATGTATGTCTATATACATATATACATACATATACAGTTTTCTATTTGTATGTATAAACGATTTTTTCTTCAGACTTAAGAATTGAGTTACTGGTGTGGTGTTTAGAATTACATGTTTATGTTTTATTATTATTATTATTGTTGTTGTTGTTGTTGTTGCTGTTTTGCATTTTTTTGTTTTGTTATGTTTTTGGGCGTGGCATAAGGCTGGCATCTAATCAAAGAACGCAATTGGAGACAGTCGACAAACATATTGCATTTCTAAGCAAATATACCTCTATATGTTTGTATATATATTTGTTGTTAGTAATTATATATATATATATATATATATATATATATATATATGTTGTTGTTTATAGCTTTAACATGGGCCAAATTCTACAAAAATGTGTGTGCTTCATTTTCTACTCGGATAGTTTTCGATTTCTTTTCTATTATTAAGGCAAATCGCACAAGTCAGGGGTTGCATACGTATATATATATATATATATATATATTGAAGAATCTAGATTCTTAAATATATTTTTATAAGTGTGAACAACACGAAGACTAAATACCATTTGTATATCCACTCACATTTATATATATATATATATATATATATATATATTGAAGAATCTAGATTCTTAAATATATTTTTATAAGTGTGAACAACACGAAGACTAAATACCATTTGTATATCCACTCACATTTATATATATATATATATATATATATATATATATATATACATAAGTACATATAACTAGTTTCATATATGTATGTAGACTATATGTATGTATGCGTGCATATTAAATTCAACTTACATACATGAATACATACAGCGCTTGAGTTATTTAAAGCTGATATATTTTTAAGAGTGGAGCTTTGGAGATAACGATACTATTTTGTTGTTGTTGATTTTATTGTAGCATGAAGAGACTAACGGACATAGTATTGGAAGAATAAATATATGATTTGGTTTTTGTTTTATACCCTTGCAGATTTACATGCTAAAGCTATCTCTCTGAATCCTGGCATAGATCCGATTTTCTTTAATCTGTGCAACATAAAAACTATGCTTGAAGCACTGAAGACTTTCAGTGGATTTTGTTGACGTTGCAAATGAAATGAAAACACAATTTCAATTTGACGCACTTTAAGCTGATCCTGAAGCACATTTAGTCTTTACTAAAGCTAATCTTCAATTGTTCGTTTTGTTGTATGAATATCGATCTATTGAAGCATTTACAGTCAAACTGTCCAATTCACAGAACAAAAATGAAATAATATTTGTGAAATTATATTAAATTAAAAAGGATGGGTATTTTGAAGTTGTTTCTTTATCTTTTTTTTAAATAAATATAAGCATTAATTATAATTATAAATCATGTGAATATGCCGCTGAAATCGGAACTCTTCAAAACTGTAATATTTGAAGCTTAGCCTCGAAATAATAATAGAAATTCAAGTAGACAAAAAATGGAATTCATATTAAGCAGAACATGTTTGTACAGAAATTCAATAAGGGCAGGTTTGACTGTAGTATCAATATGTATGTATATATGTATGTATGTATACCTGCTTTCTGCAAGGGTATCTCACGTTCAGCACTCTGAATATAATTCTTAGCTGGCTTAATTGTAGAGTGTGTTTTTCGTGTGTATTTCTAATGCACTCGTTTTGCTCACAACTGCTCTCTCTCTCTCTCTCTCTCTCTCTCTCTGTTGCTCTCTCTGTTGCTCTCCCTTTTCAATGTACGCATGCTTGAGGTATCAATGTACTTAGTATAAAAAATAAAAAAAAACAAAACAAAAGAAGGAAACTCTTGTCATCCCACTCGTATTGGTTGTCTCGCTATTGCTGTCTCTCTCAGAGGCGGTATTCGTAGTGGGCGGAACGTGAACGCCTCGCACCCGAATACCAACGATACGGCACACGCTGCTGGTGCAGCGCAACACCCAATGCCAGATTGGAGTGGGTGGTGCCACCGATATCCGCGCCCGGACTACGCGCCAACTGTAGCGTCAGCGCCAGCCGTGCCTGCTAGGAGGATGACGATGCCGATGGCGATGGTGTGCTAGCGCTGGATGTGTGGCAATGTCGTCGTTGATGCTGCTGCTGCTGCTGCTGTTGCTGTTGCTGTTGCTGTGTTGCCACCTGCACCTGTCCCGTTGTTGGCGATGGCAGGCGTCTGCCCAGAATGCCTCCAATGCCGGGCAACGTTGTGTTGGCATCCAAATACGCCTCGGGACTGAATCGGACGCGACTATGCTGCGATCCAATCGAACCCTCCTTGGCACTCAAATAGGAGCTATCATCGCTGGTCAGCGAATCTGGCGGCGTTGCATTTGTCGGTGTGCCCTGCTGCGATGATATGCTGCCGTTGTGTGTGCCACTATTGTACTTCTTCTTCTTCAGCGAGCTGCGCAACTTGCTGCCGCTGACCATGGGTAGCTGCTGTTGCTGCTGTTGCTGCTGTTGTTGGGGCAGTTGATAGTTAAGAGCATGCTGCTCAAAGGGCAAAGTGGCGGGTCGTGTGAGTGTGACGGCGGCGGCGGTGGCAGCGGCATATTTGGTGTTGGTCAGCGGACTGTGCAGCATACGATTGATCAGCTTTGGCGAGCCGGCGTAAAGCTCCTGTTTGCTTGGCGGCGGCGGCGGCGGCGGCATTTGCAATTGCAATTGCATTTGTGCCGCTGCTGGCGATGATGGCTCGCATTCATAGTCGACAACATTGAGATTAACATTCAGATTGAGATTGTTGTAATCGTAGAGCAGCTCCTCGTGCTCCTCCAGCAGCACGTTCGAATTGTTCGACACGGTGGATGGTGTGCGTCGATGGCCGCCAGCACTGACCCCCATTTGGGGTACACGCGGCGGCGGTGTTCGCGTCTGCAGCGGTGGTTGCATCGCCGCTGGTGGCACCGCCACCACGGCCATTGCCACCGGCACCTCATACGGATAGTCCGGATACTGATAGTAGTCGGGCAGGCGATGATTGTAGTCGTACGAATAATCCGGATACGATTTGCAATCGCGCTCATAGCCAAAATTCAATTCCGGCCGATATGGAAAGTAATTGGAGCCTGCAACGACACACAGATGTAATTATCAGTTTCAAATTTCAAATTTCCAACGAGACATCAGCCCAGATACCCTGTGCTCTTGCTCAAGTTCTACAAACAGTCCCCACAACTATAGATCTAGATCAATGCAAATAGGACTGGAAATGAATCCTTTTTATTTAATTAATTTAACTCAATCTCACTTGATAAATGATTTAGGTTTACTTCTTGATCAGAAGCTAAAACTTGATAGTCATATTAAATTCGCTGTCAGCAAATCCTTTCAAGTTCTTGGTTTTGTTTAAGCGTTGGTCAAAGGAATTTGATCACCCTTCGTCCAGGTTCTGGCTGAATATGATATGAATCTCCACCAAAGTAAATTGGAATCTTCAAATGAATTTTTCTTTTCCCTCTAGATGGTCTCATTATTTCTGCCCACTTTCTCTTAATCGTTGTGCTACTAATTGTTGCTTGCATAAACCGTTTCGATTACAACAGAATCTATCAATTCAGTTGTCTCCATTTCTATAATTAAGAACTCAATTGTAAACATGAATAACTTTTTAGCATGCAGTTGTGGGCCGGCTTAACTAATTCATACTAATTTCTTTTTGGTTTGATTGGGTTTTTTTTTCCCGGGTTTTCCCAATTCATGCAACAACAAATTTTGAACGAATTTTACATTTAATTACTCCCAGAAATCTTTTAAATATTTCCTATTTTTTAATTTCTATAAATAATTTTACATTTCAATTTTCAATTGAATTTAATTCAAATTTGTTACTTTTCGTATCCTTTGTGTCGACTGACTTTAGTTGACAGTAAATAAATCAATAAATATAGACGGACATGGCTTAATCGCTGCGTCTTTTGACGCATATCAAGAATATATATATACTGTTTTCTAATTTTGTATGGGTTTAGTTTTAGGTTTCACACAACAAAGGGGAAGCTTAACCAAGTCTCACCAAAGTAGCCGTTGCGATAGGCACCGCCGCCATCGTTGGAATAGCTGGGACCATTGCGCAGATAGTCGGCGGGTGCATAGAGGGGCGGTGGTCCAATGCCGCCACCCACACGGAACTCCTCAAAGCCATCGTTGGCATTAGTGCAGCTGCTGCTGCTCAATTTGCGACGCGATGATGGCGTCGCCGGCTGAGAAGAGCCGGCATACAGCACCGAATGTGGCACGGAATGTGGCTGTGTTCCCGTCATCGTTGATGTCTGCTTCAATTGCTGCTGCTGCTGCGACTGCTGCTGCTGCTGCTGCTGCTGCTGTTGATGGTGCATCTGATGCTGTGGCGTGCGCTGCACGGGTGTGTAGTAGGTTTGACTGCCGCCCACGCGTCTCTGTGCCACAGACTGCGGCTTGGACGTGCCCATCTTTATGTCCAGCGGCGAAAAGCTGCAGCACAAAAGGAAAGAAAATATTCAAAATCAACTTTATCGCAAGCAGAGAGCATTTTCAAGTAGTTTTATTTAAAATACTAAATAAATAAATAATTAAATATAATAAATCGGAAATTATCTATTGCCATTTCCAATAAATGCATTTTGATGCATTTCGCATTTAAAATTCGTCTTTCGAGTTCAAATTTTACAACTAGTTTTGAAATGGCTGCAAAATGAATTTTAATTTGATACTGATTTGTCAGATACAGATAAAGTTATATATATATATGACATACATGAATATATTATTAATATATAAATATACACTATATATAGACATAAGTATTTCACTTACCATGCATTGGCCGCATTATGCGTCCGTGTCGCCTCCAGTTGCTGTTCAGTGTGATCCTGGTGATCCTGCTGCTGTTGTTGCTCCTCAATGATTGCCTTTGGCGCCGCCTTCAAGGCGGGCAGCTCACTGAGCAGCGTGGGATGCACTGGCGACACATTCGACATGCGAACATCATAGCCAGCCGCAACGCCCGCCAGCAGCGATGCCATGTTGTAGAGCAGCAACTCGATCACGGATAGCTTCGGCTTGCGGGCTGCATCGCCGGCGTAGAGGGTCGGCAGTGGCACGTTGCTGGTGAAGCGACTGAGCAGATATGGCGATGGCGACATTATGGGCATATTGGCTGGTCCCGGCCGCCACTCATCCTTGCTGCTGTTGCCCTGATAGCCTGGGCGGGTAGCGTTCCAGTTTCCGGTGTTGCAAGCGTGAACAGTTGACAAAACAGGTTTTGAGAAACGTTTCGCTAAGTGGACAAAATGTGCGTGGCGGTTGGTCGGGGGGTGTGGAGGGAAGGGGGGGGGGGGGGGGTTGGACGGAGAACACCGCAAGCAAAGATCCACCAACACCGCGTTTAGGGTTTCGAAAAGAGACATAAATATGCCAGGCTTGAGCACTTACAGCAAAAAATTAAAATTTGTAATTTTTTTATATATATTTTTTAGTTGTTTTATTGTCGTTTTCGGTTTCGTTTTCTGGGTATTATTGTAGCTGTTTTTTGTAGTTGTTCCCCTTTTCTTTAAGATTATCATTTTCAGATCATTTTCCTTTTTGTTTGATATTTGTTTTGTTAACCAAATGAACAGAGTAATGTTTTAATAAAAGAGTACATCCAAATACGAATCAAACAAATGAGAAAAAGAAACACAAAAATGCTCTAGCCAAGGCAGCTCGACTAGCAGATACCCCGTAGCCATATACACACAAGCCGTTTCCCTACAAATTACATTTCTTTTTCGATTTTTAGTACTGATTTGTAATCTGGCTGGATGTGTACACAACATGTACGCTGATCTTTGTTTAGACCATTGAATCTTCGAGATCAGACAAACAGACAGACAGACAGACGGATAGCTTCTTCTTTTCTTCAAATGTATACAGGGTATATGTATATACTAAACAAACTAAATTTACAAAAAAAAAATCTTGCATACAATAAAACATTCGATTTTTTTTCTTGTTTTGTTTTTCATTTTTCATCACAGTTTTTTTTGTTGTTTTTTTTTTTTTTAATTTAAATTAAAAAATACTACAAATAAATAAAAGCCAATTTGCAATTTAATGTAAATAAAACTGTGCACAGAATACCAAACAATTAAAAAAAAAAAAACGTATAGAAGAAGCAGAAACACACAAATTCTGACAAACTTCTTTCTCAGCTCAATACGTAATTGTAAAATGTAAAAAATGCCATTTGACTAAAGCTAACTTCAACTAAGATGCATTTTTCTGCATTTTCTCGTGTGTCTATATAAATATCTTGTATGTATATATTTATATAATATGCATGTATGTAAAATTAGATATGTTTAGTTAGAAAAAAAAATCGTTCACTTAAATGACAACAAATTGTTTTTTGTTTGTTTGTTTTCTTTTCTGTTTTTATAAATACATCGGTTTTTATAGTGTTTTAGAAAGGATTTCTAACCAATTTGCAGAGGACTCGCCAAGCAATACCCTCAAATACATATATATATATATATATATATATATAAATAAATCATATCATTAATGAATGATTAACATATATATATATATATATATATATATACATTTTTTGTATTTTTACAGCCACTACTTATGTAGTTCTTGTCAAGTATAGTTTCTTTCACTGGTCGCCTTCTTACAGAGAAATCTGAGCGTATCTTTAACGCTACTTGGGCTATTGTACCTGAGGTAAAGCTTTCAAAGTCATATATAAATATATATATATATATTCCATATCTTTCATGTTTGATTCCACAGTGATTATCAATTCTTCTTCTTTTTTCGTTCACATTGCACACTTCGTTTAGGTTTAGGGTTTGAGTCGTATCGACTTCTATTAGCGCCCTTAGCACTCCAGTTTAATATGTTTGCTGCGTTCTGGTTCTGGTTCTGGTTTAGAGAGAGGAACGCTTTGCTTTCAATCTAAAGATAGTATCTTACAATCAATCCTTGTAGGCCACTTTCTACACTTGGTCAGATATCAAATACCTTGGCTTAACCGATTTGCGTCCTTGCATTATATTCCACAAGTTTCAAAAACATTTCTCATCAACTTTTAAGCTAATCTCGCTCTCAAATCCGAGTCCAACACATTTTTTCTTTTCTCATTCTCTTCTTTTTTTTTTGTAGATTCTCCAAGGATTAGCATTCGCATGCATACATTGCACGTTGTGTGAGCTTTCACATGCACACACAGAAGCTTTTGTGCTTTCAACTATAACTGAGAGCTTTTCACATTGCTCAACACATAGGCCTTAATAGTTGTCTATGTGGGTTCTTCTTAAAGCTTTCGCCCAGTTTTCTTCTCAATGCATAAACGGAAATTTGGCTTGTTCTGCTTCTTTTTTGCTTTCTTTTTTGCGTTATACTATTAATGTATGCAAGTGGTAAGGATCTGGATAGCTAAATATCTGTCTGTCTGTGTGTGTGTGTGTGTGTGTGTGTGTGTGTGTGTGTGTGTGTGCGCGTGTGTCTTGTGACTTAGTCTATGGTTTTAATATAAAACAATGGGTATATGATATGATATACAAGTATATACATGTATGTACTACATAGTTTAGTGAGATGTATTTGATTGATTAATGCTGAGAGATGGATGCACGGCATTTGAATCACAACAACCAGCACAACAAGTCCAAGTAGATGACGAACTGTCCGTTAAAGCCACACACACACACACACACACACACACACTCGCATCAGCATAGATCTAGAAAGTTGGCATCTTGCTTCAAAAGCGCTCCAATTGCTCACAGGATTGCGTTTGCGGCTTTTTACATTTACGCTTTGATTTGGCCGTTGCAAGGGGCAACTGTAATTCCGTTTCATATGGATCGATTGCACCAAATTCCGCATTGGCCATTTGCCGGGCATCCGAGGCGAGTTTTGTGTACTTCTTCTTCGAGTTGCGTGTAAACAGATTCATGAACCACTTGGTGCCGCCAGTTGAGTGTTGTTGTTGTTGCTGCTGCTGCTGCTGCTGTTGCTGTTGCTGCTCTTGTTGCTCTTGTGGTGGTGGTGGCGCCTCCACCGATTTCGATTTAATCATGTAACGCAAATGTTTTTTCTTTTTGGTATGCTTGGAGTGTTGTCGCTGCTGTTTGGCCTGCAGATCCTTGTTCATTTTGATGACATCCGGATGCGGTTGGACATCGAGCATGCGACGTGTGTGCAATATGCAGTTCTCATGTATGTTATCGTTATCGTTGTCGTTGTTCTCGTTATCGTTATCGATGCGTAACCACTCACCATCGTTGTCGTCGTTCTCATAATCATCGCCAGCATCATCAGCATCAGCATCAGCCTCAGCATCGCCATCGCTGGAACTATAGTTGGTGCCAAAGCTAATCGATGCAATCGACACTTGATGCGGACCCAATGCCTCATTGCCAACTGTTACTGTATAAGCTGGTGCTGCTACTGCAGCTGTTGGTGAGCTCATTTGAAACGTTACGGAACTTTTACGCGACGTGGAGCAATTGGGACGCGGCGTCTGTGTGACCGACGCTGAGGTGTCTATCGTGGATGACGACTGCTCCGAGGAGCAATGCGAATTCAGTTGACGCTCCTCCTCATCCACATCGTCATTCAACTGTTCGTCGACGTGGTCGTCGTCGTCATCGTTCCCATTGCGCTCAGCGGCATTTGGCTGCTGCCGAAAGAAGCAATGACGCGGAAATTGCGAACCGGATGCATTGCGCTGAAATCGTCCCTCCAGATTATAATCCGTACGCGTTTCAGTTAAACGTGTCGCCGAATTGTACATGGTTAGATCACCGCTGGATTTGGAATTGACACGCTCGCTGCTGGCCATCATCTTTTTGGCCACATCGCGATAGAATGCCCGATCATACGTATTATTATCGCCTCGATCCAGCGGCACCTCTGACGATACCAGCATCGTTTTTGTCGCCGACGTTGGCGGCGTCATCAACCTCATTGTCGTCGCTGGCGTTGCAGCCATCGGCTGCACAAATTGGCTATCCAGCGAGAGTTTCTTTCGGCCAACGGCCGGACTGTTGCCGAGACTGCCGCCATAGCGTCCGGCACCGCCTCCGCCGCCGCCGCCGCCGCACACGATGGGCGCCATTGCCACCGCCGAGGTGCTCGATTTGAGGAAATGAAAGCAACCGGTTGTTGGCGTTAACGCCTCCGTCTCGGAGCCATTATCCGATATTAGATGCATCATATTGTATGGCTGATCCAGACCATTATCCTGGCTACGGGCGCGACCATAAATGCTCCGATTGCCAATGTTCATATTGCTATTGCTATTGATGTTGTTGCTATTGTTGTTGTTGCTATTGTTGTTGTTGTTGTTGTTGTGATTGCCGTTCAGTCGTGGCGATGAGATTGTATTAGTTTTATGATTACTATTGTTATTGCAATGTATGTGATTTTGGTTGTTGTTGTTGTTGTGGTTGTTGTTGCTGCTATTGTTGTTGTTGTTGTTGTTTTGGTTGTGGTTGTTGTTGGTATGCATTATTAAATATGGCATACCTGTGGCGACACCACCAGCGCCCGCCGCACACCCGCCGCCCGCCAAAAACAGTGGCGTTGTGGGCGCGGAGCCGCCCACATTGCAACTGCTTATCAATAGCTGTGATGCGATTGATGTGCCAATGTTGTCGCTTGCTGCCGCACACGTTGCATTATTATTGTTGCTGCCACCCCCTGATACTGCTGCCACCAATGCTGCAGCTGCTGCAGCAACCAGCTGCTTCTTGTCCAGATTGGGTGCACTCTTGCTAAACGACGAGTGCGTGGAGCTTTGGGCCGGCCACTCAGTCTGGCCGCCACCATCCAGTTGTTGGAGCGGCAACAGTGAACGCTCCCGCTGATGCATCGTTGATGGTCCCCAGGTTTTGTTCTTGTGGCCATCGGTGACTGTTATTCGGGCGATCACCAAAATTGCCAAATCCACAAAAAATCCATCAAAACCAAAATATCCGTAAAAAGCAAAGGAAAAAAAACAAGGGCAAAACAAAAGGCAAAAAAAAAAAAAAGAAGAAATAAAAGAAAAATAGAAATAGAAATCAATAAATAATTCAATCAAATCAAGAGTATTCTATGCAATAAATAATAAGCTACTAATCTCTATATCTAAAATCTATAAATTTACTTTACTATGGTGTTCCATTTCCGTCCGTTTCGAGTGCATATATCAGTTATATATCCTATTCCAGTCGTTTCAAGTAAAGGCTCAGTTCTATTCCAGTCGTTTCCGTTCGTTTTAAGTTAAATTTATGGTCGTTTCAAAAAGTTATGTATTTAAAAAATAAAGAACAAAAAAACTATAATAAAACAAAAAGTTATGTTTCACATTCGATCGATTATTAACAAGTTCTTTGCTCTAATTTCGTTCGTTTTAAGTAAATAAATTAATGTTATTCCCCGACATAAAATATATATATTTTTAAGTTTGAAGTTGAATATCAAATATTTTCACTAGACAAACTCAAAGTTCGCAGATATGTTCCATTTCCGTTTGTTTCGGCATGCAAAATTATTTTTAAGTTTCTTCAACTGGGTTTTCAATCATATTTCATGTCAGATTATAATTTCTTTTCTGATCTTTGAAACATGCTGGAAATGGAACAGTCTTCAGTCATCAGCCCTGATGCGAAATGGTGTACATTGTGCGGATACATAAACATATATTTATATATATATATATATATATATATATATATATATATATGTGTGCTGGGTTTTATTTGGAAAGGATATTTTACTCACGTGTCACAATACGCAGTCGGGAGAGGGAGGGTGAGCCGGGTGGGTCCACTTTGTCGCATACGGCCGTAATCGTGTGCCGGAACTCGGTTGGCAGTGATATCTGCAGCGCTTTCTGTTTCGCAATGTAAGCACAATACTCCATTAGAATAGTTATTGAAATGGCCAACCAAAATAAAGGGTATAATGATTTTATGTAACGGGAGAAAGGACGCATCTCTAATCCCATTCGTAATAAGGATTACAGTCGAGACAATATAGCCACTTCGGGCCGCAGAAACAGAAATTTGAGAATTTAGAACGCTGGATCGATAACCGACTCTGTTTCGCGAATGCCGATACATTTCGATATCCGATAGCAATAAAAGCTAATTAATTTGTTATATAATATATAACATTTTATACACTGATCTATTTTAGATCAACTACCAAAAATTACATAATCATTGTGCATCATATATGCATCTATGTGTATATATATATATATATATATATATATGATATGATATATGTATATGTATGCAACCGATAGTCGCCAGCCAGTGGCGATTTGTTGGCAATAAGACTAGAATATATATTACAAATAGCTGGATTCAGGGTATATCGTAGTCGTATCTTACTTTTTCTTTTTCTTTTGTTTGTTTTTGTTTTATTTACCTTTTTGCTCTTTTTGGGCTTGCGTTTTGATGGCACCGGAACGGGAACGGGCACCGGGACGGGCTGCATCATTAGCTCGCGTCCGATTATGTCGATCTCGCGCTGCCGCAGGTGCACCTCGAGCTCGTGCAGTTTGGTTTGCATGCGCACCAGTTCCTCCTCCTTGTTGCGCAGTTCCTATGGATTGTGGCACACGATAGAGAACGGAAACGGAAGTATTGGCGAAAAAGGGATTTTTTAGTGCAACGAACAAACGAAAAAAGGAAAAAAAAAAAACAGACTACTGTCTAAGGTGAATATACACATGCAATTGTGCTCAACTAGCAGTGAGTGTGAGAGAGAGAGAGAGAGAGAGATAGACAGCGGGGGGAGGGGGAGTTGTTGTTGTTGTTGCCGGTGGTGTTGGTGGTGGGGGAAAGGCGTTCAACAGAAAACTCATAAGAAAAAAGGAAAAAAAAAAACAACACAAAACTCGAAACCAATCGCAATGACCAAAAACAGTAATGAAACGGAAAATCGAGCAGTAAAAAAATGTGTTTTTTTTTTTTTTTTTTGTATTTGCTTCCCTTTTTTGGAACACGGCGCGCTTACCTCTTCGATGGTTTGGAAACGCTTAACATGATTTTTTTTTTGTTTTTGTTGTGAAAATTTGTGGAGTTGGGTAACAAATATTTGAGGGGAAAATTTGGTAGAAAAAAAGCGAATAAATTAAATAATTAGAAAATTTGTTGTTGTTTGTGTATATGATGGCTAGATAGATATACATATAATATATATATAGAGAGAGATACATAATGCTCAACTGACGGGGGGAGAGACGCGCGCGCGCGATAGACAGAGAGAGAGAGAGAGAGAGAGAAAGATTGCGAGAATCGTTTCGAGATCGTTGCAAGTCGCAATGGAAAACATTTTTGAAATATGGTAGGATGGATGATGATGAACTGGAATGGGCAGTAGATACCTTCTCTTTTTCGCGCAAATCGTGCAGCACCTCTGCAATCTCTTTTTTCCACTGTTCCTGCAGATTATGAAACGATTCCTGCGGCGTCAACGTAAACTTCGAGCAAGCGCTGCTCTCCAGCTGTTCAATAATCTTCTTAAAGTCCGGTCGTAAATGCGGATCACTTTCCCAGCAGCCTGCAACACAAAAACCAAAAACAAGTTGAATATTGTGTGTTAATCTAAAGATGAATCCCATCCATAGTTTGGCAAGGCCAGAAGGTGATGGATGTGTTTGCAACTTGCTGCTTTTTCTACTCATTTGCACTCACTTTTCATGAGGGCTGCCCAAGTTTCGGGGCAGGTTTTTGGTATCGGCAACGTCAGCGTATTGACAGCTACGCCATAAGCAACAGACAGCGGATCGAATCCCTTATACGGTGTCTCGCCAGTGATTAGCTCCCAGAGCAGCACACCATAACTCCACACATCGGAGGATCTGCACATACATTAATGATATATATATATATAAATATGTGTGCGGATAAATGGGGCTGGGAATAGAACTCACTTGGAGTACATGCTCCGGCTGATGACCTCGGGCGGCATCCAGGCATAGGTGCCAGCGGCGCTCATGCATTGCGTTGTATACATTTCACGTGCCAGTCCAAAATCGGTGATTTTCAGCGTTTTATTATGCAACTGGCTGCCCTCGATGGCCTCATAGATGAGCACATTGGATGACTTCAAGTCACGATGTATTATCGACATGGGCGCCTCGCTATGCAAATAGTTCATGCCACGCGCAATTTGTATGGCCCAATCGACGAGCACATCGGGCGGTATTTTGCCAGCGAGTATGCGATTTAAGCTGCCACCACGTGCATATTCCATGACCAGGCACAGTTTCGTTTTCAGGCAAACGCCACGCAACGCGGCCACATTTCGGTGTTTCAATGGCCAAAAGAGTTTGGCCTCCTGGAGGACATTGTCGCGCATCCGTTGCATATCATCGTCGCCCGTTTGATGGGCAATTTTTATGGCAACCTCCTCGTTGTCATAATAGCCGCGATGCACTTTGCAAAAGCCACCCGATCCAATTACCTCCTTAATATCCAGTTCCGTATAATCAATCTCATGTGGCAGCTCCAATGGATCCGCATCCGTAACAAAGTTACGCGGAAAAACACCCACCTACAAAAAAAAAAAAATGGAAATAGAAATAGAAATGGAAATCAAATGTTCACTGAATGACTAATGTTCTACGTGCGTTTACCAATCGGATCACACTGATAACCCCTAACGAACAAACCTTATCACCGATCTTGCCCGTCCACCAGCCGACATCGCCAGAGACTTCGCTGTCCGTGGACAGCACGACGACAATTTGTCCGCGTCGCAGCGTCAGCTCATCTTCGCCCTGCGCATCATAGTCATACAATGCCGTCCACAGGCTAGCATCGGCGGCCAGTGTGGCATTCTCAACACCACCGCCACCATTCGTTGCCTCATTTGTGCCGGTGTTGCTGTTGCGACTGCTGCTGTTGCTGTTGGTGTTCGCGTTGGCGTTGGTGTTGCTATCAACGTGCTGCTCCTCGCTAATTGGGAGCATGGCCAGTGAGTGGTGCTCCTCTACTCACTCGACTCCTTTGTTGCTGCTGCTAAACGATTTGCCGTCGCCTGATCTCAGCCAGCATTAAAAGCTTAAGCATGGGACGAGCCCCTGTGTTTAGCTGCAAATACCTAATCAAAATACAAAACAAATAATGAAAATGTGTTAGTAATTATAATCATAATAATAATAATAATAATAAGAGAGCAGCTTTAAGAAACCACCCTCCCCACCACACCCTCTCCTTATTATTATTATCGCTTACCCAAGCTTCGAATTCACTCCTTCAGCTGCTGCTGCTCCTCTGCTCCAGTCCCGCCCACCCCTCTTAGACGAATAGAAAACAATAATCAGAGACAAGACGCACACACACACTTGCACTACTAAACTAAAAAAAAAAAAAAAAATTAAAATAATAATACGAAGAAGCAGAAGTGGCAATGGCGCACAGATTGTTCCGTTTTTCGTGAGCTGAAATCAGCTCTGTGTTGTTTGTGAATTGTTTGCGCAACTTCGTTTTAGCTCTGGACGCATTTCTTTTAAATCTATTTCGTATTTTCTTTTTGTTTTCGTTTTCCCTTTTTTTTTTGCGTTGCTCTTTGCTTGTGTGTGTGTTAGTGTATGGAGATAGTCTCTTTGGGTCTTCTGTTCTTTGCTGCTGCTGCTCCCGTTTTATATTTGTTGCTTTTCTCTTTATTTAGTTTTGCTGAAGTTCTCAATTGCAATTGCTTAGCTTTTTGCGCTAGCAATGTATTGATTTCGGGTTTCGTATATGTTTCGAAAACATAAAAAATAACTTATGTTGAGAAAAACTTGCTGATAGAAATATATCGACGGGCGATAGACGGCCGACACACGACTGAAAAAATAGTGGTCGGCTTACAATGTCAAGTGTGTAAAGTTACTGAAAAAATACTGCATGCGATTGCCACTTAACAGGCCAGTTGGTTCATTTTTGCGTTCCAATTGCTCACTGTTATCATATAATATGTCAAAGATGAGTTATCGCAAATTTGTGCAATGATAGCATTTGATTTATATTTATATGGTTTTAGTTTCATGATCAGCATTAAATATCAAGTTGACCTTATTTATAATTAAGATTACAAATTTATTTTGCTGACTAATTTAATGAACAACGATTCTGTGCGATAGCTATAACATACAAGTAAATACTGTGAGTTAAATTTAAAAGTAACAGCTCTGTAAATTTGATTTTCCAGTGTCTGGCAACCCAAGCCAACACTAAACAACTGTCTGGCAACAACGCTGTCGACAATTTGTCGAATGCCGGATGATTTCAATAATAATGCGGCAAATGTGAATTGTATTTCAAAATACAATTGCATAGAGAAGTTGTATAAGGACTATATATATATGTTATGTAGAGCAGCAAAGAGGTACGTAGTCAGAGTCAATGCAGTGTTGTGTATACGTTAACATCGCACGCGCGTTCTCTCGCTCTCTATTTCTCGCTCTCTTTAATCGTTGTTGTAGACTTGCCACTGATTCGGCTGGTCCAGCAGCGTTGGCAGCAATAGCATTAGCATCCTAAGGCTGGCTTCTGCTGCTGCTCCGCTGCTGTCGCGGTTAGCAGAGCATATACAGCACGCAGAAAGCAGCAAAGCAGAAACAGAAACGGAGCCAGTGCCAATGCACGGGCCATGGCGCAACGGCTGCTGTTCTCGCACACACACGCACACACCGAATATATATTTTCGCAACGTTCATCGCTCAGTTGAGTTGAGTTCAGTTCAGTTCAGTTACGCGCAAGATTTCAACATAAACTGTAGCATAGTTTGCGGCCACGGACAGAGGTAAAGGCGGGCGTGCGCAGCACAAAAATTGCACGGCAAGAAATCACCAAATCGGAAACAGAAACATTAAACACCAACGGAAACGGAAATTTCTTGTCTCAGTTGGCACACAGCATTTTAAATAATTCTCAGCCGATAAATACATATTTTTACTTAGAATTTTTAATATTCTTATTTATTTTTTTTGTATTTTTGTACATAAATCTGCTGCAAATTTGGTTGCAACCGTTTTAAGTTCCCTCACCCGCTGCATCATCATTCGATAGAAAAAAACACAAAAAATAAATTCGCAAAAAAAAATTTGATAAAATTTGCAACGTTTTTTTTTTTTTTTTTGTGTGCTTAACGCGTTGCCGCCGCAGCCGCCGTTGCCGTCGCCGTCGTCACTCGATTTTTTTTGGTCGCTGCGTGCGCGTGTTTGTGACTGTGTGTGTGTGTGTGTGTGCGTTTGCGTGTGTGTGTATGGGTTTCCGTGTATATGTAGGCGAGAGTGTGTTACATTTTTTTTGTTGCTCCATGGAACTCTCCTTAATCCTCGTATGCCAAATAAAAGCCAAATGCCTTTGAAAATGTGAGGCAAACAAGCTGAAAAACCGCCACAAATAAAACAAAACCAAAAAAAAAAAAAAATTTAATAAAATAAAATTAATAAATAAAAAGAATGAAATAGAATAAAGAGTAAGAAATAAATCAAACGCACAACTCTTAAAGAGAATACGACTAGCGCTTAAGGCTCCATCCTCCTTAGACTTAGTAGAAGAAGATGAAGATGAAGATGATGGTGATGATGATGATGACGATGATGACGACGATGATGACGATGAAGCAGAAGCCAAACACCAAAACGATACGCACAAAACTAACGCAAAGCAATGCAACGTAACGTAAAGTAAAAATTCTAAAAACAAGAACAACAAAAACAAAAACAAAAAAGGTACTTTGCTGCACACAAAAGAAGATAAAAAAAATATATATTTATTGATAACTGTAACTGGTATGTTTATGTGTAGTCTTTAATTCTTTTCCATTATTACTTATAGCTATTTGTGCAAGTGCACGTGACGATCTTGCAAAAATCCTAAATCGAAAGTAGCAGTACATTTATGCATGTATGCATGTATGTCTGTATGTGTGTGTGTGTGTGTGTGTGTGTGTGCGTATGTGTGCACATAAATTCACACACAAAGCTGTTGCCTGGCCTATAAAATGGCTGCCTTAACAGCACCGATGCGTCGACGTCGACGCTGGCAGCGTGGTAAGCAGCGCGCAAGAAGTTGAGGTTATGTCTGCGCCGCAAAACGTGCTTTGGCTGCCCGCTGCCCTTGGCATAAAATTGTCGCTGCTGCTGAGGATGATGCTGCTGCTGCTGCTGCTGCTGCTGCTGCTGCTTGTCCCTCTTTAGTTGCTTGTGTATGCTTTGTGTGCTTGAGTCTGTGTGTGTGTGTGTGTGTTGGCATGGGGGAAAAAGCATTGAGTGTGGAACTTGGTGCTAGCTCATCCACAAAATCTTGAATACTCCTCACTCTGGAGGTACTAACGCCAAATATAATTATTACAAATGGGTTGAAGTTGACTTCCACAATAATAAGATGCTTTCTAGGTTTTGAACTCAGTGTTGCAAGCCACTAAATGTAGCAGATCCATCCATCAAGTCAGCGACTTTAAATGGCCTTTAAATCTAGGCCAATAGACAATAAAGCACTCGGTCTGCATTCGTTTTGGGGCATATTAAGTCTAATGTAGTACAGGCCTTTTTGTCATCTATATCAAATAATGATTCTTTTTTTTTCTTGTGTATTCGATTAATTCATATTTATCCACTTAATGGATGCTTGGTAACGAGTTTTGGGCGTGGCTCACGTTTTTTTGTTGCCTTTTCCATATCATATTTAATATTTTGTTTTAGGCAAGCAAAAATTTAAAAAAAAACTTTTTAGTGAAGTTTGTTTTGGTTTGTTGTCAATTCAATCGTCGAAAACCCTATTAATTGCTTAGCTCAAAATAAAAATCATAAACAATCCTTGAAAATTGAGTAGCTAATTATAAGATCAAAGCAGCTTTTTTTTTTTCAAACAGTGTTGGAAAAGCTGAAGATTTGGCTACTAACTAAACAGTTTGAACGTTCAAGCGTCGGGTTAATGTATGTAAAAGAAAAACGAGGTTCAAGAACCATACCCAATGTGCAAAATTGCTTCGAACCGTGAACCGAACCGACAACAATTTTTGTAGCGTTACAAAACCGATAGATGTTATAGTGCTCGCTTATTGCTTAGGTCTGTCTGTCCATATGGCTGTGAGTGTGTGTGTGTGTGTGTGTTGGCTTGGCTGACATGTCCTTGGTGCCAATTTTGACCTAGCCCTACTTGTGGACATTGGGCTTTGTCCTTTGTTGAGAGCCAACTGCTTGCGCCTCAATGGCTGCGCAGTAGCAGCATTCGCTTTCCTTTTTCCTTTTCCACTTCTTTTGATTTGTGGCAGCTTCAAGGAAGCGGCCCTTTTTTATTATTTCTTTGCATGTGTTGTTGTTTTTTTGAATACATTTTTATTGCTTCCTTTGCACATTTCACGAACGTTTTAGGCTTTTATTTCATGTGCAACGCCGTGTTGCATACAGCATGCCCTGCAGGCTGACAGCCACTTAAGACAAGCGGACAAGCGCAACTCTTGACAGTCGAGACAACTATCGGCCCCACTTATGGGGCAGGTAGACAGACAGCCATAGATTTCGATTGCACAGCGATCTTATCAACTAGTTCACTGCGAGTAAAATCGAATGCATTTCCAAAAGAACAAAATCGCTCATCTTTGAGTGGAATGTCCTAAGTGAAGAATTTCTTTGCGCCATCTTAAATCGAGAATGACTTCTTATAAAAAAATGGTAAGCTGGCAGCAAACTTGACACCAGAGTTTTCATTGTAGTATCTATAATAACTTAATCCAATCATTTATTTTTTCTTTCTCTTCGGATATATTTTGTACTTAAATCAACTATAAAAAATTGCGTGAAATATATAGAAATTTGTTATATTCTTTTCATCCTATTTCAGTTGAAACTTATTTTCATATTAAGCCAAAAATTATTTTCTGAAATTAATTCATAATACAGTTTCCATAATATTCAAAGCATAACTTTTTCGAAAAAAAAAACCAAACAAAAAAATCCAAAAATTAATTATTAATTAATATGTGTTTATCAGGAGTTCTTAGAGTGATAACAAATTATTAAATGTTAATTTTAAATAATATGTGTTTATTATGAGTTCCTAGGATTACAGATTATATTTCTATCCCCCGGAAAAAGATTCTTTTTGATAAAGTTTAAATTACAACTAATGTTAACTTATATAAAAAATGATCATATTGCCAAAGGGGAAGCCAATCAATCAAGGTTAGAAGGTGAAGATGTTGTGGAGATATATATATATATATATGTGATATAATATATATATCGGTGGCTTGACTCCGCTGTACAATTTTTTCTGATTTAAATTAGTCATGATTTGGATTTGCAAATGTTTTTAGACGAGTTATTAACTAGCTTACATTGATTCCGGGTGTCAAACCGGAAGTTTGCAGTTCAAACTCAAAATTAAATATTATTTGCCCCAAAAGGACCGTATTGGAACCGAAAAACATCGTAGGCGAACAATACTAACTAGATTCTGTAAATAAATTCGATTCGGTTTGTTTCTTTAAGGTGTAATTTTTTCTGCAACATGTTGTGCTTATGCTTGTATAAAATAAGTTAATTAAAAATAAGATATGAACGATACTCAACATTCGCTTCTCAATTCCAGATCGCGCCCAGCCGAGGAGCCGCTACTATATATATATCTCTATATATATATAGTATAAAGAAAGACTTAAAAAAAAAAAGAAAAAAAAATTAACAAAAAAAGTTGTTGTGAATCGAATGAATGATGTGTAAAATGTTACAATTGGAACACTTAACGAGTTGATTGTGCAAGGATTCAAAAAGGACGCCGACGCCGGGGTGGGTGGGGGGAGGCGCAATGCAAGCGAACAGCAGCCGATCAACGCTAAGCGCACAATCCTCGGGCACACCGTCGGCCTCAACGATATCCTCGTCACAGGGCAAGGTAAGTGAGATACAGATTTCTAACGCAATTGATACACAGATAGATAGATCGATTGATAGATACATGGGTAGGCTGATAAAGTGATGAACTGACTGTTACGACCGAAAGTGATGATAGATAAAGCGGGCACATCATTATGACAATGGGTGTGGGTCACACAAAGAACGGCTAACGAAATGATACAGACCAAAAAAACTGGGCGCCTCATTATGTGCGCCCATTTGGCAGCCAAAGCGGCAACAATGACGCTTCATGTATTCCAATTCCAATACATACACACACACACACACACACACACACACACACATAGTCTGCTCCCCAAGGAGCTGGTCCAAAAGGACGAGGCGAGCGGCGAGATTTGGCTTTTGCTTATTTCGTTTTTTCGTTTTTTTTTATATTCTCTTTTTTTTTTTTTTTTGCTGCTAGCCCCTAAGTGCCTTGGGTCGTCTGTCCGGATGGGTTGCCAATGCCCCAGTGTATATATGTATATGTGTGTGTCTGCGCATCCCTTTCAAGTATCCTTTTGTGTGTGTGTGTGTTTGTAGCGCCTCTCAATTATGCAAGCGTTAGCAACCGTCCCAGAAGCACCTCGAAAAGTACTCTCTGCTTATCGTTTACCAAAACAACCAATCCATAAACTAACCACCCTATATATATATATATATATATATATATATATATATATATACACATACACACACGTGTGTATCTAATTAGTCATATATACATATATATCTCTGGATGACCACAAGCAAGTAGGAACAGGTTTCTTCTGCGTCTACCCTGTTTTTAATTTTAAAGTACAAAAATTATATAGAAAAAACTGGTGTATATCTATGTATAATATATAACATATATATATATAATCAAATGCCTTTATTTGTAATTTTTTCTAATTGTCTTGGGCTATGCCCATTGAAAATGGCTAGTAAAGGGTATTATGTACTCGTGCAACTACAAATCACAGCTGCAACAGGCAGTTGAAAGCGATTTTTACATTTCATTTGTATGACTTATGTGTTTTTCGTAAAGATTGCCTTACAGGGTATCTAATAATCAAGCGCTGCTTCAACTTGAGCGCACCGACTGTTACTCAACACTGAACAAAACGTTGACATTATCCTAGAATCGGGATATCTGAGTAGCTCGATAATCAAGATTCGATCTGGCATCAAAGATGTTCCATCTTAATTGTTATCGAAAAGCTGGATTACTTGATAATTATTTGGTCTATTTAACTTGGTATTTGCCAAAATCGGACTAGAGCTGGCAGGCGAAGCACGCAGCATGTTGCACATTTGATTAAACTAAATGATTACACAAACATTTACTTGTGGGCTGTTCAAATGAATGCTAACATTTGAATTGACAATTCAATTTATGCAAACTGCCCGCAGCTCGTTACTATAATTACACACACACACACACACACGCACACACACACGCACACTGTCACGAAAACGTTGTTGTATTTATAATGCCACATTTATCATTTAAAATAATCATATAGACAAAGGAATCGGCAACTGGCAATCGCAGGAAAAAATACCCAGCTGCATTTCTCCATTTACTAATTGCGCCCGTTTCGTCATTGCCATTGCCATTGGCATTGTCCTGTTCGCCAGCGGTTATTGTAGCCATCATAACAATTTGCGATGGCCATTTTGGAGTGCACTGAGCGAAATTGAATTAATGTGCGGCAGCATATTGATTTCAGTGTTGCCAAGGCCATTTTTTCTGCGGTGCATCACATTTGTGAAGCTTCTCCGTCCAAACAACAACAAAACAGGCGCTCGCACACTCCATATTCCAGTTGCAAGCGGTGGTTCGATGGGTGGCTCGATGGGTGGCATGGGGCATGTACCATGTGGCATGTGTAATTCTGTGTCGCATTTTCATCCATTTGCATTTGGCAGTGACGAGTTTCACGCGTTGCGTTTTGTTGCTATCGCTTTTAATTAAACATTGCCGTTTTTGCGCAGACATACACTTAAAACACACTAACACACACCCACACACACACTCAGTCGAGACGCCCACACAGCTGTTCCCTTTAAGTTGTTGACAACAACAACAACAAGAACATTTCAACAGACGCCCATTCAGTCAGCTGCGAGCGAGAGAGAGCGAGAGAGAGTGAGAGCGGGGGAGAGAGGAGGAGGGAGAGCTCATATTCACCAGCAGCAAACACTTGAAGGGCATTGCCAAGAGGCATTGCTAGGCAGGCTGATTTTTGGGTTAGGCGAGAGTTCGACAGAGACGGGGCGAAAAGAGGAGGAGGAAGAGGAGAAAGCGTTGCTTAGCAGCTGCTGCTGCTGCTGGTGGTGCTGCTTCTGGCCTTGTTCGACGCAAGTTGAAGTCGATTTGACGACGTCGCTGCTTTGTGTGTATGCGAGCGTGCGAATAAGTCATAAAAAGCCACTAAAATCTCCGTTTGTCATTACATAGTGTCATCATCAGCATCAGCAACAACAACAACAACAATAACAACACACTTATACACACACACACACGCATATGGAAAAAAAATTACTTTTTGTGCTACCCGCAAAAAGTAGGCAACACATTTTTTTTTTTTTTTTTGCTTTCGTTTCATCAAGGCAACTGCAGCAAGACATGCACAAAAAGAGAGAGAGATGGGGAGAGAGAGAGAGGAGGATAGTGAGCTGGCAAAAGGAAGCAGCAGTAGAGCTTATAACTGTACTTTAACTGTACATTTCATTCCTTGTTGTTTTTGCTGCTTGCTTTGCTTGGCTGCTATTGTTTGTGTCTTAAATGCAAATCACATGGCCATACAGCCCAGGTACAGTGGCCATGATTTCGATTTGTGTGTATGTTTTCGGTGCATTCATTCAAATTGATACCTTTGACCTTAGCAAACTTGTTATTATACAACTAAAACAGTGTTGAAAGCGTTTAGTCAATGGACGCATGACAAAAACCATTACACATATTTATTTACTTAATATTAACTAAAGTCAGTCGACACAAAATACAAAAAGCAAAAAAAAAAATTTGATTATTAAATTTAAATTAAAACATAATAAATATTTATAAGAAAGTCTTATACAATGCCACAAATTTCAATTCGTATAACACACATTTTAAATTGACTCTTGCATAAAGAGTTTTATCGTTTAATTTATCAAAATTAAGTGAATTATTTAAATAAAAACAAACTCATATATTGTTTGTTCACATTTTGCTTCGCATATCCCACAGTGTACACTCTGAGCTCTTAGCACTATCACGTACAATGCGATTTTGTGTGTGTCTACGAGTCCCTAGCACTGTTATAAAGAGTCACTAAAATACAATAGGAAAATAATGAGCTTTTCCACTCGTAATTAGCTGTGACATATTTACCACCATTAATAGGAACACTTGTTTAAACTATATTCATATTCATATATATATATATAGGATTCGAAATATATCTGAGTATTTACAAAATAACAAATTACGCGAAGGTAGCGAAAAACATTTTTTAAGAAAACGACAAAATTTTTTCTTTTGGTTTGTGTCATAAAGTAACCAAGAAGATCTGCTAAACACTCCTAATATAGGCCTATATCCAAATAAAATTGGAGTTAATTAAGAACAGTTTTTTGTGTTTTATATATGCATTTGGCGGGTTTTTAAATTGAACAAGTTGCACTTGTTATTTGATTTGTGTGTGTGTGTTTTTTTTTGTGGGTTGCGTATGTCAAATAAAAAATGACACTTGAGGCAGCCTGTGACACCGAGCACACCTTTCAGAAACCTTCCAAATCCCCCCCCCCCTTGGAAATTGTCCAAACTTTGCAACTATTGCCATGAAATAGGAAAAGTTTTTGCCATCGTCGTTGTTGTTGTTGTTGTTGTTTGTAGCACTCGTCGGAAAACAACAACAGCAAGAAAAAATAAATTGGCAAGTAACGGAACATTTGGTTTATTAAGTAAACTCTGTGTGTGTGTGTGTGTGTGCGTGTGTGCATGTGTGTAGCTGTATGGGTATGCGTGCTTTTAATTCACAAATTTCAGAGTCGCATGACGACGCGTCGCGACGAGAGCAATAACGTCGACGCTGGCAGCGACGCACATGTTCGTCTGTGTGCCGCACACCAATGCGCATGTGTCATCGCCAGTAGGCATGGCATGTCGTGGCAGCGAGGCAGGCAGGCATTAAAATAGTCATAGTACACATCGTACGCTGGCAGCGCGTCTGACTGACTGACTGACTGACTGACTAACTGTGTGAGTGAAGTGTGTGTCAGACTGAATTCATCTGAGTGAAAACTGAACGAGCAGAAAGTCTACACAAATACTTCGCAAGCAGCTGGCTATGAACAGCTGCAGCAGCCACAACAATAACACACTTCATTTTTTTTTTTTCAGCATCATCTCGGCACAGTTTTTTTGTTGTGGTTGTATTTTTGTACATCCGTTAAAGTCTACACTGCATAGGGCTGGCAAGTCTACAAGCATCCAACCGGCTTAATGCTCTCTCTATCTGTCTCTCTCTCTCTCTCTCCGTCCCTCTATCTCCCCCGCTTCGCACTCATTTTTCGGCCAGACGTTTGTCTGATTAGCCAGCGTCGCGGCCTTTGTTTGCTTGTTTGTCTGTGTCTGTGTCAATAGAGATGCGCAAACAAATTTAACTTGAATACTGTATGTAAATGAATATGTTGTTATTAAAAAAAAACTGCACGCTGCAGTTAAGTCAATGGATCCGCATATGTAAAAGAAAGAGGAAGAAGCAATTTATAATGCAAGTGTGTCTGTCTGTGTCTTGTGTGTATACAAGTTTGACGAAACAAAAAAAAAAAAACAAAGAAAACCAGCCAGGGAGAAAAAGCTGAAAGAGCATTAAAGCAATCTTCCGACATTTATGCGCACATATGTATGTGTGTATGTGTGTATGTATTCATGTATGTGTGTCAGATATGACAAGTCAAGTGTTTTCTGTCATTGTTGGCATTGTTTTTTTGTTTGTCTGATTAGCAGCAAAGTCAAAGCACAGTTTCTTGTTTATGCCTCGCCTCGCCTCGCATCTCTAAGCATATAGCATACATCTTTGGGCCCACAAAATTATACTATGCATTCGAAGGAATCTCTGATTTTAGTTGATGGTAAAACGGTTCTTGCAATCGATAATTCAATGTATGTTTTTTTTTTTAATTGTAGTTGTACATGAACTTAAATTGCACTCTATTTATACTTAAATACCGAAGTACCCTTAGAGATAGAGACTAGAAACTTGGAACATATAGTGGTATATGCCTGCATCAGACAAAGTGTGTGAGAAATGGAGTGCTACAGCCACTAGGAGGCTACGATATCGATAAAAGCGATAATCACAAATCGATAAAGCCACTTATTTGGTTGGCAAGTTGTTGACAAGTGGTTGGTCAAATTTGGTAGGTATATTACTGGTAGTTTTAAGAATCGATTATAAAAATCGATAAATCCGAATATCTTCCACAATTTTTAAGATAGAGTCACCAAAAATGGAAGGTGACTTGCTGGTAACCTCCCTCAAAGATCGGCATATAAATTTCAATTAAAAAATCTCCTTCAAAGATTAATAGTTCTTGGAAACACCCACCTTGTTCAGGGGCACCTGTTATCAGATGGTAATGCTTATGGTATCAAAGTATTTCGCAGTCAGTTATGCCCGACTGCAACGTTCTCTCTTGTTTTTGTTTGATTTTACTAACAGCTTCAAATATTTATTGTCCTTTAAGCGGTTTGGCAATGCAGAGTAAGCGATCTGGCAATTAAAGAGTAATTCGTAAGTGCAGCCTAATTCAATTGTCATGTTTTTCTTTCTTTCTTTGACATTTACAGTAATGTCTAATGTCGCACACAGTGGATATGTTGGGTACATATGTATGTACATACATACTTGCATACATACATATAGATAAATATATACATACATACAAGAATTCAGTTAGTTTTTGTATTTATTTTGCTTTGTCTTTATAATTTTTGTCTTTTCCCATTTGGCCACTCACCATTAACAGCAACATACCCATTAATTTTTGAGGTTAGAGCATTTTATAAAGCTTCTGTACATATATCTTTGCTAGTATGAGTGCAAGTGGCTCTAAGTCTCTCTCTCTCTCTGTCGCTCTGTCTATGTGTGAATGTGTGCAATGAGCTTCAAGAAGTCAAACAATTGAATCTTTGGCAAACCGACGATAGCATACCCTTGCAGACCGCAGTCAAATTGCCAGCAGCCATTGTTCACTGTCAAAGTATAGTAGGTATAGATATGCTATGATGTTGATGAGGAGCATAACAATATATATATATACACACTTTGTCTCGAAGGCGTTACAAACTTGACAACAAAATAAGAATACTCTTCTAAGATGATATAAAAAACACACACACAGACAAACTGAGACAAGGACGCTCATATAAAAACAAACGCATAATTTAAGCGTAATTGCTGTCATTTTTCATTCAAGTGCGACTGTGGGACTGACAGGAGATGAGCGCTGGAGTGTACCATGGCTGCAGATGGGTGGGGAGGGGCTTGGGGGCGTTGGCGGGGGCGGGGGCATGAGGTAGAGGTGGCTGTCGACTGCGACTGGCAAATGCGAATGTGACTGTGACTGCGACTGCGACTAAGGCTGCTCCACTTTCGAATCGATGTCGCCGTCTCTCCTACACATATATATCCTATATATAAGTATATATATGTATGTATGTATGTATGTATGTGTGCGTGTGTGTTTGTGGATGCCAAGTGCCATCATCCGGCACTGAAACGCCAATGATTATGTCGCTGTTTTTGTTTGCTGCTGCTCTCGAGTTGCCCTTTTGAAGACTATTTGAATTAACTCATTTAATATAGATGCGAGACAGTACATACTAAATATATATCGGTATATTATATAGCTGCCCGAGCAACTATCGGTCGCAAGCTGTCCTGTTTGGCTGAGCAAACTCATCAATTAAGAGTGTTGTGAAGCTTTCACTGATTTCATTGAGAACTTGTTTGAACCGCATTGCTAAACTCTTTATTTGATATTATAGGAATTTATAAACAATTTTGGAATGTATTTAAGATGTAAAATCTTAAACGACTAATTTTAACAACAAATTAAGCTCAATAATCTCAAATGAAGAATGTTTTCATAAAAATAAGTTTGGACCGAAGAAGGAGTGGAAGACACCAAATTTCATTATAGGTTTTTCGTTCTATGTATTATTCAATAGATTCGATTATTGAAATTGATATTTATAATTATAATATTGGTAAGGATTAAAGATTGCTGCTATTGCCCTGTCGGGGAGCTTTGCAGATGATACAGCAATAAGAGCCACAATTTTAAAGATATATCTTTCTCTCAATCTCAAATTACTAATGGTTGTTGTATAATATAAGCAACATAAAGCGAATATGTGAATTGCTCGATCTAAAAATACACAAATCTTGAAATTAGGCATATTTTTTACTACATTTTGTAGAGTAAAGAAGTGAAAAACCCTGGTTTTTACAAATATATATATTTTTTGGACAATAAGATGAATTCTAAACAAAATAAATAGCAGCGATGAAAATGGGTAAGTCTTGTGTGCTTCCCTCTCTCTCTCTCTCTCTCTCTCAGTCGACTGGCTTAGGTGTTGTTGTTCTGCGCCCAGTCTAATCATATTAAGGCAACAGAACTGCAACTGTTGTCGAGTTGTCCTCATCATCAGCTGCTGTCGTTGTTGTGTTTGTTGCAGCTGCACCTCTCGCGCCAATTGTTTGTGGCATTGTAATGCTCCCCTCCTTGCTGCCCCCTGCCCTTCGTTGGCTGTTTGCCAACTTTACTCGACTCGAGTCGAGTTCAGTTCGCTTTGGGTTTTTGCATTCTCGAGTGTTTTGTTTGTTTGTTGATTTGTTTGTTGGCTGTTGTCGGCAATTGTTGCTGTTGTTACTGCTGTCGCTGTCGCATTCCGTGTTGCAACAATTGCACTTTCGCCACGTTGGCTTTTCCGCCCAATTCTTTTGTGCATTCCGCATTCCGCATGTGTGCGTGTGTGTTTTTGGCGGCAATTGCCGTTGAATTCGCTGTCGAGTGCAACCTTCGACCTCCGCCCTTCACCTTTTGCTCCCCAAACTAGGTCCTTTCAAATTGTACCAAATAATTTGCCATTGGACGTTAACACGTTTAGATAGGTAGGATTTCAAGAAATGAAGACAGTTCGACTTTACACCTCGACTCAACCGAATTCGAATTAACAACTTGACTCGGCGGCTTATTAGATCGACCAGTAGATATCGTAGAGCTTGCCTCTCAGAGCGTAAGCTATATGTGGATATCTAGCTGTAGAATCTAACTGTTGGCTGTGGAAGTAGGTAATTATTGGTTATTAAAGACGAGCCTGTAACGAACGGGCTACTGAATGGAGAATCTAGAATTGGGTACCTAACGGTGGCTACCTAACGGTGGGTACTCAAGTTCGTACTTAAAAGGGGTAATTTGGGATTCTTACTAGTGGATACCGAAGTGGGTACCTAACATCGGGTAGACCTTAAGATCGTATATAAATCATACAATTGTTAAATTCTATGCTTAATTTCGTGATAAATTATAAATATTTAGATGCATTTTTTTTCCAATAATTTGCTACATAAAAAAACAAGAAGAAATTCTTTGTAAATTAATAAATAAAATTAGTTCAAGATGCCAGTAACAGTTTTTAACAAAAACGAAAAAACTTTCCTTATGCACAATGAAAGTGAAACTGTTAAATTGCTACCTGCTCTGGGCCAGCGATTATCAAATTGAAATTGTTGACCCATAAGTGGCATTAATGCCAAACTCTAAAGCCAAAAAGCTCATTAGCGCTACACAACATTTTTGTTTTGTTTTGTGTTTTGTTTGTTTTTGTTTATTTTTTATTTTTTTTTGTCCCAGACGCCGATTGCAGAACGTAACTAAAACTGAAACGTAAACTGAGAGAGCTATTACCCTTACTCTTAGCAAAATGCTGGATGCTGCAAGGGGATGGGGTAGGGTGTGTGAGTGTGTGTGTGTATTTTGGGGGTGTTGGGTGTTTTCGTCCACACGCATTTGCCACACGAGCATAATTTGTTGTAATTAACATAACGAGCCAGCCCAAGCAATAATGGGCTAAAATTCCCACTCCAACTCCCCTGCCAACCCCCCCCCCCCCCCCCCCACACACACACACACACACATATACATACACAATTAAACGCCCACATCAGAAGAGAGAAATTGCGATTCCTGCTGTTCAGCTTGAGTTGGGATAGGATGTTGGGTGTTGGGGCACAGGACCTTGAATAACTGGGTCCAAGTTGCCCGCACTTGCGTATAATTAATTTGTTTTTTGTTTTTTTTTTGCCCATCCCTGAAATACCTGAAATGTGTAACCACCAACACCAGCTCCCCCACCCCTCATCGCTCACCGCCTCATCTCTACGCACATTAAGCATTAAACATTTTGTAGCATTTATGCAAATGACTTTATGAGCGGGAACATTGAAATCTTGAGCATAAGAGCAATTTCCTAGGCATACAATACTTCTTGGTTGCTGGAGCGGAACATTTTTTTATTTTTTATTTGTCAGTTTTTTCATATATTTTTAAACTTGTATTCTCAATCGTTGAGCGCATATCCTTAAATGTACACTTTAAAGCCCGATGCAGGGTAACTGCTGGTCGAGCTGTCCTTCGTATTGGATTTTTTTGATTAATGTGGGAATATTTTTCATAGCCCATTACAAACTACACTTGTGAACAGATTATACTTACAATTCTTTAACTGAAAATGTGTCTCTCTGTTGCAGCAACAAGTTGTCGAACTATCTGGATATGTTATCATTCTCGTTGAGAATGCGGAGGGTAAAATTAAATTATACGGCTCACCGTCCGATCGCGATAATCTGGAAGTGGGCGATGAGATACTCGAGGTCAATGGCCTTAGCCTGGACAATATATCACGGGGCGAGGCCATTCGTCACATACACGATGTAAGTAATCGATTTAAATCTGATTAATAAACTGTTCTGATTTCTTGTATTTTCGTCTTCACTTTTGCAGTGCATCAAATCATGCACAATTTGCTTACGTGTACGCAAGAAGAACGATTCCCGATTGGGTAAGTTATACATATATATATATACATATATATCTAGATATTTATATATACCATAATGCATTTGATTACTATTAGCCCAATATTGTTTGTGAGTCGACAAAGTACAGAGAGTATTATGAAAGCACTATTTACTTTGAATGTTGATCCAAGTTTTTAGTTTCTCGATACACCGGGCACGTTTGCCAATTATCGATAAATATCGGTGCGATATTACAAAATCGATGTACACCATATTTGATATGCAGGCATCGCAGTGAAACAAATAAAATTCCTTTTGACTTATTCTTATCTAAATATGTATGTATATAGAAACTGGTAGAGGATATCTCTCAGTCGTGCAGTCTCTTAACAACTTCGAGGGCACTAACACACAAGCGACAAACAAACTGTTTAATTTAATTAACATGCCTTTAACGCAATGGCTTTCAAAATGCGCCCGCAGCTGTTTTGTTAACTGTTTGCATTCATTAACCAACTGCGGTGACTGCTCAACTGCACCTCTCTAGTCAAACCAACTCATTTCGCTCTCTATCTCTCTCTCTCTTGGTTTTACTCTCTCTCATGGTGTAACTCTCTCTCTCTCTCTCTCTCTCTCTCTCTCTCTCTCTCTCTCTCTCTCTCTGGTTTTACTCTGTCTCTCTCATTCTTCGCTCACACATTGCTATTATGCTTGGCGCTGGTTTGAGCATCTCGCGCAGCTTTTTTTCTTCGACGCTTTTGTTTTTACAATTCGCTTTGTGGTCAGCAGCTCCAAACGTTTTACGTTTACGCTCTGTCGCTCGCTCGCTCTCTTTCTCTCTCGCTCTCTCTTTCTCTAGCTGCTCTGCGCACGATTTTTTTTTTGGGGGCTAGCTGCGGCTTTGGCAACTAATCACATCAGTTGAGCGGCAACTGTCGCCGTTTGTCGTTGCGTTCACAGCACAGTGTGCTGCTCATTCCCGTTACGAATTGCATTCTGTTTCGTCTCGTTTCGCGTCGTGTCGTGTCGTGTCGTGTTTATGTCGTGTCCTGTTTGTGTAGTGCCGGCTTCCGCGTCGCCCCCTTTGCCACGTCTCACTTCCTACGTTCCCATATTGTACGTTGCGAGTGCGCGCGCGCGCGCGTTGGCTTTTTAGGGCAATTGCGACTGCGACTGCGACTGCGTCAGCGTCAGCGTTTCATTGCCATCGCGTTTCGTTTTAAAGCGCATTTTTGTTTTTTGTGTTGTTTTTTTTGTTTGGTTTTAATATTGTTGTTGGTGTATCTAATTTGATTTGTGTAGAGACACACATACACGCACGCATACATCCGCACACATATATGCAGCAGCAGCAGCCACGGCGACAGCGACAACAAGAGCGACGCGTCTAAAGTAAGTGTGCACAAATGCTTGTCAAACTGTCTAAACTTGCTCTTTACACGTTTTGTACGTGTTTGTGCCTGTCTGCCTGTCTGCCTGTCTCCCCCGCTCAGCATGTCTCTCTGTCTGTCTGTCCATCTGTCCCAGCTGCCAGCTGAGCTGAGCGATGTATGCACGAGCCATGAATCAGCAGCGACAGAGACAGCGACAGCAACAGAGACGGCAACAGAGACGGCGGCGTCAGCGTTGCGTTTTTGTGTTTTTTTTTTATGACTGCTTTTTGTGTGTTAAATATTTTTAATGTTGTTGTTGTTGCTTTGTTTTGGGGCGAAGGGCATTTATGCAATACACGCAGCAGCGCTGAGATACATTTGTAGGACAGCAACAGCAACAGCAACAAGAACAATAAAAAACATTTTCGTTTTCTGCTTTGTTTTTGTCTTCTTTTTTTTTTCTTTTTGCCGGCAATGTTGACGTTTTTTTTCCACTTGAAATTCAGTTGAAAACTTGAAAAGTTTTCCCTGCAATAAAGAAATATGCATTTGCACATGTGTGTGAGTGTTTGAGTATGTGTGTGTGTGTGTGTGTGTGTTGATTCAGACTTTACAATTTGCTTATGAGCCATTAAAACAGCTGTCAATTTTCACATGTTTATACCCTATACACAAAATAATTGCACATAGGGTATAATGAATTTGTATTTAACACGAACAAGGCAAAAAGTCAAAAGTAAATATTTTAAAATGTATATAAATAAATAAATTGTTATCGATATATACATATTAAAAAGTAAAAGCTGTACTGGGTACGGGCAAAGCCGGATAATACCTGCTGCTAGTATATACATACATACATAAATACGTATATAGTATATAAATATATACTTATGTATGTAAATAGTACTCACACAATTGGAATGCAATGTAAAAAGAGCAGCGGAAGCAAACCTAACTAAACAATGCTTTCCAACTAACAAAGCTCGGCTCTCTTCACTTCTCTCTCAGCAATGTAACTAGCTCTCTCTCGGAAATGAGAGAGGGAGTCAGAGAGAGAGAGAGAAAGAGAGAGAGAGAGGGAGCTGGAAAGAATTCTTTTTGTTGATTTGACACCTCTGCCAGTGATCGCTGCCATTCACATTTCACATAGAAAACGGCACCAAAACAGCAACAAATAAAAGCTGGATTGGAAGGGGAAGTGGGCAGTTAGTTGACTGTGGTAAGTGGTAAGCGGTAAGTGGGATGTGATGTGGAAAGTGGGCAGTGTTGGGAGTGGGAGTTGAGTGCGCTGCCAAAGCGAGTCAACCAACTGGAAACTGTTGCTGCTGCTGCTGCTGCTGCTGCTGCTGCTGAAAGATGAAAATAAGCAGATGAAGAGACAAAAAGAATGTCGCAAAATAAGAAATAGCCTCATACGCAGTATAAGTATCGAGAACGCTCACAAAATTGCAGGAAAAGCTGCTTACAGTTTAAGTGGCTTATAGTGCTGCTCAAACTGTATATGTAACGGCAACTCCAAAAACTTGAAAACGAAACAAGTTTTACTTGTGTGTGTGTGTGTGTGTTTCTGTGTGAAACCCCCAAAACCGCAACAAGACCAAAATGCGAAACAAATCCCAAAAGAGCTAAGAAAAAAACAACAGATAAACTGCCACAACCGACACAGTGCTTGTCCAACTGCAATTGCCATATTTCGTAGGGGCGTTGTGTGTTTTTTATTTATTTTTATATTTTTTATTATTATTTGTCGTTGATAAAGTGCTTAAATGGAGGCGTAAACATCATGTGTAGTTAAACAACACAAGATTATAGACACTGAATAATGAGCTGCAATGCAGCTGACCAATGCTCGATTTACACTGGCCGACAAGTAAATAAAGTCAATTACAATTGTGTCCGATGCTCAATCTACTAAAAAAAAAAATCTAAAATTTTTTTTTGTTTTTTTTGGTGCGAAAAGTTTTGTCTGTTTCTGTTTTTATTAGAAGAGAGCTAAAGCTGAGGGTATTTTTGTACAAATGCAATTAACTGATTTGCTCTTTGCTCGACTGACTGAAATCCAATGCAGCGTGCCACGAAAGCTGATCAAAGGTTGAAGATTTATTTTTTACGTATTTTTTTTGCATTTTTAAAAATATTTTTGCTTTGGGTTAAACTATGTTCGTTATTTGAGGCATCTGTAAAGTTTTTGCCGCAGACTAACTTTCAACAAAGTTGGTTGCAGAATGTGACCGACTTCCTCCTAATAATTAATAAGGACAATTAGGCAAATTTTTTTTGTTATAAATTGTAAGCATTAAATTTTTCACTAAGAAAATGAAGGAAATTTGGCTTAGTTGTCATATTTCACATATTTATTAATTAAATGTATGTAGATTGATGATTGATTGACTGTCTGATTGATTGATTGATAATCAATTATCAATTATTATTCCATCGGAAATTGTAAATTGTATGCGAGAGTAGAGTAATTCCTCTATTTATATATATTTAAACATGCATCGAATTCTTCATGTTAAATTCCAGAAATACCGAAATTAAAATTAAGTTTTCATTTTTAATTATTGGGGTTTGGGTTTATCGAAGTAATTTAAAACTTTTCTCAGATATAGATTCTATGAGCTCTTCTTAATTGATTCCAAATTAAATTATAATAAATACCTCATAAATATTGAAAAGAACTTACTCAGATTTTGTTGAATCCTGTTTGTTTTTCTCATTCCGTTTTTTGGCAACTTTTTCGAGTATCGTTTCTAATCTGTCCACTCTGATTCTGCTTCTCCTTCTACTTTGGCTGTTCAGTTCGGCTGCCAGCTCTCTTTTCACATCTTCTTCTGCTTTGGCTTCGTCTTCATTTCTGCTTTTGAATGGAACATTAAGCCACATCCACATTGTCGCATTATCTTTTAGTTTCTTCTTTCTTTTGTTGTGCATCTCTATTTACTCTCTATTGCTCCCCCCGCCCCCTCCCATCTAACTCTAAATCGATGGAAATTTTCTCTTTTTTGGGTCACTTCAACCAGTAAAATGGGCGCAAGAATTTCTAGTTTATTTCTAAAAAGACCCCCCCACCCCCCAAAAAAAACGAAAAAGAAGTTGTTACTCATTACTTGTCTTGTCTGCTCACACACACACACACGCACACACACACACACACACATGCATAGACATGGAAAGAGACAAACGTTAGCATTCCAAAGTTGTTGTTGTTGCTGCTGCTGCTGTTATATTAAGCGAAATCAATAGAGGGACCAAGATGTTGAGAGCATCTAACAGATGGACAGAGAGGCATAGAGAGAGAGAGAGAGAGACCGAGAGCGAGAGCAAGAGCGAGGGAGGCGAAGAGGAGAGAAGGAGAGCAAGAGATACTGCTTTGTCTATTGCCCACGGTCCATGCAGGTGTGTGAATGGTGTGAGGGAGGAGGAAGGGGTGCTTTTATTGCTGCTGCTGCTGGTGCTGGTGCTGCTGCTGATGTTGGGGCTTAGCTTAAAATCCGGTAAGGCAAGTTTCTTAACGTCGCTGCTCGCATTGCTGCCTTTGCTGCCCTGAGAGTGTTTCTTACGATTTACACGCGCTCGATGATGACGATGGCGGATACAATTGAGCGCTTACCACACACACACACATGAAGAGAGAGATAGAGAGCGGAGCGAGGGAGGGGGGGGAAGGGTATGTGTGGTTGGGCAGCCATGTGCTACGATGTGTAAAAGTCATTGCCTCAAAAGCGACCCAAAGTCTTTTGGCCATGGAATTGCATGCTGCACACACAAGATAGTTGTTCTTGCTTAGACGGAGGGGGTTGGCTGAGGGGGAATGTCGATTTAGCTGACATTCAATAGCCTAAGCCACATCAAACTCTTACACTTCCCGCCCGCCGCCTTCATCTCCATTCTGTTAGTTGGTTCCTCCGCCTGCTGTAGCAGCTGATAAGCAGCTGTGAATTGTGTCTAAGTATGTGCGTGTGTGTGTGTGTGTGTGGGCCTGCCTGTGTGTGCCTGTGTGTGTGTGTGTGTGTGTGTCCGAGTGCATTCATGGGTATATGTAGAGCATCATTCAGTCAGTTAACATTTTAGTTAGTCATTTCAGCTCTTCAATTTCATTGGTTGCAATTTGCCATACTTTCAACATACACAATAGATAAAGTATTAAATATTAAATGTTAAACTTTAGTTTAACTTTGTTTCAATAATTGTAAATGGTTTTTATTTTTTAGTTACCTATTTAAAGTCATTTGCTTTTTATAAGTTCTTTGTATTCATACAAATATTATTGGTCGAAGGGCTTGCTTTTAAACTGGCTTCAGTTTAATATACAGAATTATTTTATTGAATTTCGAAGAGTACTATTCTTTATATATATAAACACCTGATTTTATATACATAGCTCTGATTTATTCTCAGGCATTTTTGCTTTTGATGACTTGTAACCTGGGTTCTTTGTATGTATTCACTCGCTGGTTGGTTAAAAAATCGATAACATCCTTTAAGGACAATCGATAAAAGCATATATTTGATGAATTTGATGGGAATTGAGCCCACTTGTGAGCCTCTTGCTGAGGGTGGTATTGAAACTGAAACTGAAACTGAAACAGAAACTGCACAAATCATTGAGTGGGTGCGGAGAGGGTTCTTGGCGTGTGCAATGTGAATTGGGAAGTAAGTAAATAAGGTGTAAATGGGCGACTACAGTTGTAATCGAAAGACGAGACGAGTGATGGGCTGAGCGGAGCAGAGAAAAGCAAGTGTGTGAGGCAATCAAGCGGGCCAATAAGTAAACAAACGTGAGACAATGCACACCTGAGCAACAATACCAACAACAACAACAACAACCACAACAACAACAACTTCAAAGCAGCACACAACTGCTGGAAGAGTGAAAAAATAAAAAATTTTGGGTGAGAGGGGGGTGGGGGGGGGGGGGGCGGTGTTGTAAAGCGAAAAAAAAGAAGAAAAGTGTAAAAACTTTAAACAGAAAATGACAGCAGCGCTGTTGATGATAATCATCAGGGTCTCGAAACGATCTTAACCCGTTGAAAGCCAAGCCAACATTTATTTTCGATACTTATATTGAGAATAATATTAAAAACTCCACAACTGACTGAACATATCCAGAATAAATTATGCTATAACATATATATTATGTATCGTATATAGAATATTAATAATATTATCTGAAGCCAACAAAATGTTTTACAACATACTCTAATTAAAAAAAAATAATACAAACAATTTTAAAAATATGAGAATCAAAATCAAATTTAAATGTAAACTCAACTAGTGTGTTCCAAAATTATTCTGTGGTATTTAATGGAATGGGACTCTTAACAAGCAAAACATTTGATTTGATTTCAAAAAGAAACATTTTAATCAACATGCTTCACATGCAGTTGAATTCATAACATTTTGCAGAGAAGTACCCAAAATAAAAAAACCAAAAAAAAAGCTTACATTTTGAATGTTGAATAGCATTGTTCTTTGACCCCACTTTGGTTTACATGAGGAAACTAAATTGTGAAAATTGTTATCTCTGCTTGAAAACATGGCTATCTGAATATGCGCAATGGTTTGCAGCAAAGCAACTCCAGTGGCCGGGTATGGGTTAAAGGGTAAGCACACATCCCTCATAGCCCCTTCTATGTAAACATATCTTAACATATAATAGAGGCATTTTAAACTGCGTGTGTCCATCAGGTAATCAGCTGACTGACTGACTGCCTGCCTGCCAGTCATGTTTCATGTTTTATTCTCCCCCGGCTCCAGCCACGCCCCACTTCTGCGCACCCTCACTCGTCGGTCCACATTGTGAATGGCAATGCTAACAATTAAACAATTCCTTGTTTACGGAGTGAGCTGCTGCCTGATAAGCGACTGATAAGAGTGCCACTCGACTGCAGTGCTTCAAGTGGCTTATGCGTGATATTTATGTGTGTGCAGACACACACACACACACACACACAAACACATAAGTTATGGGTTGCTCTGAGGAAAATTGGGGAAATGAAAAAATCGGACAATCAAATCAAATCAAATCAAATCAGTTTGACACATTTTATACATTTACTATATTTAGTTTTTTGTTTTATTTGACAAGCCATGTCAATTAGCCAATTAGTCAATTAGTATTTGCCACCAAAAAATATATTTAATGACGACTGAAGCACAATTCTAAGAACTGCCCCAAATCCTGCATTGAAATATTTTATGATGTTTTTTTTTTTTAATCTAAAGTATTCGAATATTATTTAAACAGCATGCTAATAAAATATGACTTTACCTTTAACGGATTAAGATAACACTTATCAAGCTATTCATATCGATAATTCGATAGTCGATTAAATTGCTCAGAGTCATAGAAAATCGTTAAAGAAATTATACATAGCTCAACCGATTTCAGGCTAGATTTGAATTTCTTTCAATTATTACTATTAATAAAAATCATATAAAATTAACTGATTATTATTAATTAATTATATACTCAATTGGACAAGTATAACCATTCTTCTCAATGCTTTCTAAGCCAGTTTATATGTCTTAAATGTATATATATATATATACATATATATATCTTAAATAGTATACCGTCTGATTGGGAGAGATAAGGTGAAGGAGGGACTGGGGGAGGGAGTTATATGTTTGATTTTTCTTATCTATGCGCATACCGTAAAAACAAATAAATCTGTCACAAACAAAAAAAAAAAATAATAATAATACAAAAATAAACAACAAAAAAATAGAGTGTAATATTCGAGTTGCCGACGATTTAATACACTTGCCGAATGTGTTTTAAGAGTAACCAAAATGGATGATAATAATAACATTGAATAATAATAATAATAATAATATTGCCAATACTAATATATATTGTATTATTATGTAATAATAGAAATACTTGTAGCTGATGTGGCTTACTCGGGAATATTTACTTTTTGGTTTCGAAGACAGTTCGTGACAAAATTATGATACCCGCTGCAAACGTATTAAAAGACGAGCATTTAATGTGGATTACGTGATACATTAAACGACACACACACACACACACACCACGCGACTTTCTTATGGCAAACGAAAGTCAACATAACAAAAAAAAAAAAAAAACACACAAAAATTTGCATGTCACTTTCCATTTTAGCCGTTTCATAAAATGCACAAATCGAGGCAAACTTATTAATATGTATAGCATATATATATTGTTGGATGTACATGCTGATTAAATGTTTACATAACTATTATATAATCGATGTGGAATTGAGTTATTTCGTCTGCATACATACATACATACAGACATATTTAGCTATTCGTATTCCCACACTTTTTGGTCAGAGAGGGCAAATGCCCTCAACCTACTCCTCTGGCGTCTGCTAACTGCTGCAAAAGTTCATGGCCCCAAAAACGGCGTTGGTCATGTGCAGGGCCAAGCCTTCGCCCAGGCCGCCCCCCCCCCCTCCTCTCCGCCCCCTTCAGACCTTCGCCCCCTTGTCCCACTCCGGTTGCCAGAGTTCTCCCAGTCAACAGTCTTCCAGCTAGCAGCAGCCTCGGAAATGCGATACATCATTTTGCGGTTACATAACCCGCGCACATGCTACTTAGATAAAATAAAGAAGAAAAAAGCAAAAAGAAGAATAAAAAAAAAGAAAAGAAAAAAAAGCGAAACAAACAAAAAAAAAAATGGAAGAGCGGCAGATAAAGCAATGTGTACGAGTATAAAAACGAAATCTTGTGCACCAAACGAGTTTCACAAACAGCAACAAAAGCGATGCTGAAAAATGGCTAACAAACAGCAGCAACAACAGCAAATAGCAGCAGCAACAACAGCAGCAGCAGAAAGAACGGCAACAACAACGAAAAAAAACAGTAGAACAGCAGCGGCTATAAAGCTGGGAAAGGAATGTTAAAATAGTAATAACACACAGACACACACACACACACACACACACACACACACAGACACACACACATGTATGTATATGCAGCTAGCTAAGTTATAAAGACATACTTTATTTTGATATTTTTTGTTTTATTTTTTGATGTGTTTTCTTGCAGGTGTTTTTTTCTTTGTTGAATGTGGAACACTCCACAAGTTAATCGTTTATCGATAGCATAATTTTATATGTTGCCGAAGCAATTATAAATTAAATTAAGATGCGTCTGCTTGTTTTAATATTTCTGTTCACTTTCAATATGTTTTGTACTTGAATCAATTATTCAAAATTGTAAGAAGTATGTTAGAGGCAGCAGAAAGCATCGCAATTTATATTTGTTTTTTCTTGAACAGCATCAATCAGCGAATAGATCAACCAATGTTTGCCTGTCTTTATGTGTGAACGCACCGATCTCACAGACTGTTAGAGCTAGAGACTTCAAATTTGGAATAGAAGTTCTCGCATACCATCAAGATCAGGATCAGATCAAGCTTTTTACATTTTGTCGATAACTTCTGCCATTTCAACCTTTCATACTTTCAGAGCTTGAACAATTTCAAAGTCAAGTAGCATATTAGCTCATACACATGTGAATAATATGCCTGTTCATGAACATGTTTGTCGCATTAAAACAATAGGAAACCAACAACAACCACAACAACATTAACAACAATGGCAAGCTTAACGCTGAATTCAACACGACAAATAATTAAACGAGTTGAATGCATCCAAACTTAAAGATCGCAGGTGCAGTTGGGAATTTCGAATCGAGCAATCAAGAAAAGAAACAACAAAACAAAACAAAACAAAACAAGTGAGATCGTTGCAGTCGGGCATTACCGACTGCGGAATACTCTTATACCAGTCTGGTACCAGTTGATAACAGGTGGGGGAATGGGTGGGCGTACCTCGCCACTGAATAATCATGATTGTGCCCTTTAAATTTTAAGATATTCGCATTCCAGAAATTTTCTCAACAATTCTTGGTAATTTGATGGGCTTTTGTGATTTTTAGGGGCGGTCGATCTTTAAATAAGGTCACCAGCAAGTTTGGTGGCTCTATCTCTCTATAAATTGTGGAAGATATGTGGTTTTATCGATTTGTACTTATCGATGTTGTCGATTATTGACTTCATCCGACTCGGCCATCGGTCATATATACATATATATATGCCAATTCTCAAGTCGATCTCAAAGTGTTAAAAGACCAATTTTAGCCACTGTAAATAATAAAAAAAAATTTCCGGTGGCGCGAATAATATTTGCCTTATGATGTTAATTATTTAATGGCCAATAAATTAAGTGAGAGAATATGGCCCGATACACAAATAGTTAAAATATCACGTATGCGACGTGTGAGCCGTTGAGCTTGAATTAAAGCAAGAAAAGCTGCTGATGTCGAGAAAAGAATCAAGCAACACAACTAATTATATAAAATGTACCCACACACACACACACACACACACACACACACATACATATTCACACAACACATCATTATTTAATTAAAGTTACGTTTTAATTGCAAGTGACAAACGAAGCAAAAATGATTAGGGCCAACAAAAAAGCTAATTATTGATATAAATATAATAAACAAAGCGAAAACGAAAACTGTAATAAATAATAATAATAATAATAATAACCGTTATTGCGATGGAGATGGCGAACAAAAATTGACAAAATGTCAGCCAAACAAAATAATTAATCAACGTTCTTCAACTTGAAATGGATAGTCAAAAATAAGCTTATTGATAAATCCGTTGAATATACGAGAACTGTTTGCCACAAGTTTATCCAAAATTCAAAGAGGCCCTTGAGCATTTTGAAAGTAATTGGGAAATATTTCATTTCAAATCCGCATCAAATAACCCTTAGCCAAACCGAGTAAAGCTTGGATAATTAATTTTGTGAATGTGCATCTGAATTATCAATCGATTCTTCCTTTTGTATGCAAGGAATATGCACTAAAATTGAACTCAACTTGGCTAGTTTAGAAATGTGACTCGGAATTGGACACTCCAGCAGAGAGTCACCAGAAATAAATCCAATTGAAAATCGTCATAAATTGACTAGCATATAAAATAATATTATTTTGCCATTTATTTTGCTTGCCAAGATAAGCCACGAAAGTGTTCGTCAGATTATCACATTTCTATTTGTGTAAATTGTTTGTTTAGTTCTAATTTGAGTGCTATGAATTGAGAGAACATCAAATGTCATTTTAATGGGAATTTGTTTAATTGGCCTATCAACCTGTACTCAAAGTGCTTGCTGCTCTCTGCTGGGCTTTCGCTTTTGCTTTTGCTTTTGCTTTCATTGTTTTGTTGTTGCACACTTTTCCCATTGCTTTTGCAATTTGAGAACACTTTGGTCTATTGTTTATCGATTCGTTGCAGCAATTAGAATGATGTGCCCGTCATCATCTCTTCACATTTCTGCTCCCCCTGGGTACCCCCTTTTCGTTGCCCCAAGTGGCAAGTGGCAAAGAGAGAGAGAGAGAGAGAGAGAGAGAGAGAGAGAAAAAGAAGACAACAACAACATTGACTGTCAACGGGCTTTGATGCATGCATATCGAAGTTGACATCGATGACAATGATGATGATTATGATAATGTTGACGATGACAATGACGCTGACTTCTTCAATTTATGTTGTGTGTAAATAACGCAAAGATGGCCCATGAAAGGACTCATCAGCTCCTCAGCCAGGAGACAGACATTAAATGCTAATTAAGCTTCATAATATGGCACCAATGGATGACGGACAGCGGATGACAATCACTGGACGCAGTTAATTAGTTTAAGTTGACACTCTTTGCACTGGCAGCATCAACCAACGCCGCCTGAGACACAGCTACACTTAGACAAATATATATGCCAGAATACTAGTAAATATAATTAAAATTACAAGTCGTCTACATGGAGCTACAGTAAATTGCTTTAAGCTGTAAAAAGCAGCCTTTTAATTGTGTAAGGAATATGTATCCAAACTCAACGTAACAGGCAGCATTTTGCACACTATAATATATATTTATATTCTTGATCAGTTTCGAATTATTATTTTCTAAATTTCAAAAAGGTTTTTGCTTTTTAGAAATGTATTTTCATCAAATACAAATTTCTAAAAAATAATTTTAAAAAACTCGATAAATTTAGGATTATCGATTTGAAGCAAGACTTTTAGAAGTTACTTCCAAAAGCAAGTTTTTAGCCGATTTTTTTTCTGAGTGCACAAAAGTGCATAACGTTACAAGTAAGGGCGTGTCTCTCACACACACTCACACTCACACACACACACACTCACACACACACGCACACAAATGAGATTAAATGTCAGCTTGGATATGAAGGTTCAACGACATATGACGACGACGCTGACAACGCAACGGCGCCTAATTGGATTTGCAACGGGACGAGTGGGCGTCTCGTCAACGTTGGGGGGATTGTTCGGGGGGTGTTGCGTCGGCCCCAATTTTCAGGGCGCAACTTGGGGCGCGTTTCAGCTTGGTGCTTGTGCTTCTCTGTTGACTGCCACTTTGGGGCTTAATCAACAGTCCCAAAACACAAACACAACACTGCTCGACTACGAGATACCCATTTCTATAGATGCGAAATCTTGTTGTTGGAGGAGTATGCCCGACTGAGAGTTACTCTGTGCCGCTTACAAAGTTAATTCCTGATTTTACAAAAAACTTTCCATTTTTGAGCCAGTTTACGACAAGTTTTGTTTACCTACTTTAAGCTCGTTTCATACATATATATTATATTATTTGCAGTAATTTGGGAGCTTACATATAAATAACTTGCATATTTATTAAAGCAAAACAAAATATTCTCTTAACTATTCCACTTTCTTATTTCAACAATAATACAAATAATTGCAACGACTATTGTGCCAAGTCTGCCACAAACCTCTTTACCCATTCAATGCATACAGGGTATTGAAAATTAATGAAAATGTGTCGAGGTCGGGCTAAGATGTCGACGTTGACAGTCAACAGCGAATTTCGAGCACAACTTTTCCGTTTCCAAAACATATTTGACAATTCCTTCGACATTGCCAGAGCACAGCTCTGCAAAGTTGAATGTATGTTTGGACATACGAGTATATATTTATTTGTTTACTTTGTCTATCTCTGTCTATGTGAATGCATTTCTAAATCAGCATTAATTCATTTTAAATTATTGCCTGCCATTTTGTCTACACTGGGAAAAACAATGGCACACAAATTTTGAATTTATTTGCCAATTATTTGGCAACTTATTTGCTCATATTGAATATACAACAGTTTTTATTCTCATTTTACGATTGGCTTAGTATTTATTTATTTCTTAACGACATAAACAAACTCAGTGTTATTGAAATCGAATAGTCAATCACAGAATAAATCAAATCTTATTTTGCATGATAAATTGAATACAAGAAGATAAGATTTATACATTTTCTTGGTCGTGTTATTCGATTTTCCAGCTTGTTAAATCAAGAGTTATGTATTTACCCATGCAAACGCCAGCGATATTTCCCTAAGGATAATTGGGCGGTTGTCTGGTTGGTTGAGTGGCAACGCCCGCAATTTGACTATGCATATCCATTTCCACTCAATCAGTTGGCATGCAAAGCAAAACGGATAATCACATATATATATATATATGTAAATATATATACATATATATATGTATACATGGCTATGTTGACTTTCCTCTTCCATTTCCATCTCTCTCTATCTTTATATATATATATCAGTGCCCTCAAGTGCATTGTCCGCCTATTTATGCGTACTCTTCACAGTACAATATGAATAACATTGAGCTGGCTTGGGAGTGTTTCTCTATATATATATATATATATATATATATGTATGTATGTTTCGATACTTGTAACCTCGAACCGAATAGAATTTTAGATGCCGTAGCACTTTTATCCAGTCCAGTCCGTAAGATGCCTTTCGACTTAATTTAATTGATATTTGCCTGTTGTTCATTGCAGTATCTTCTTCAGGCTAGAGTGTTTTTTCCTTTTCCTCTCCCTATACCTATAAAATATTAAATACAGTTGTATACTTAATTATCCCGTTCGAAGAAAATCACCATATTGCTCTATTTACTTTTCCAAAGGCTTGAAAGTGACTGGCTTTATTTGTCGATGTATCGAGAAAATAAGTCGAGCATATTTCACTGTATTATACTTGTAACTATTATATTAATAGTAAATAGGATATAATCAGTCCTAATGTATATTTGAGTCATCGATTCTTTGGAGAGTGTGTTTGCTTATGTATATATATGTATATATATATATATATATATATATGTGCTCATTAACTAGCTTGTTCGATGTGTTCGACACACACACATTGATTGTTCGCCCATCGGAAATGCCTTATTAATGAATAAGTACGTATATGCACCCAGTACTCACACTGATTGTGTTGCAGTCAGTCAGTCAGTCAGTCAGTCGCATTCATAGGTAAATTTCACTTAAATATTCGCTGTGTTTAGTTCGAACTGTGAACTTCAGTTGCAGCATTCAGAAATTCTGTCGAATTTGATTACTTTAATTTACATTGGAGCTTGTTCGATATTCGATAAAAGATCTCTAAGCTCGCTTTCGATGCAAAGGAGTATTTGCCATACTTTCGTCATCTTATTATTTATCAAGTGAATTTCTAGAAATTATGGTTGTGACTATTTAAAAATCAGGGCTTTCATTTCTAAATTTCAGGATGCATTTTTCTAAAAGTTAGAAAATATATATTTAATTTCCAGGGTATTGTTTTTTATGTGTGTACATTGAATTCTTGTATTAGGTTTTTTGTTATTTATATTATTATTAAACATCAGTATTTCAAGATTTCACATTACAAACATTTGACATAAAAGGATTTTTTACTCAATTTCACAGCAATTTTTTTTTTTGAGTGTGTATGTTACATATTTCCCTAGGATACTTCATCTTTCCCAAACTAAGTTAGGTTTATTATAATAAGTAAGAAGTTAGACGGCGTTACGGGGTATGTCCTAGTCGTGCACTCTCGACTAGAGCACTCCTTGCCGTTTATGGTTGCTGCTCTTGCGGTTGCCGGTTGGCGGTTGTCGGTTGTCGGTCGCCGGTTGTCGGTTGGCTGACAACGCCAGTCAACTACCATAAATCATTTTTCACTCGCTCATTCCATCTCTCTCTTTTTTTCTCTCTCTTTCTCTGTCCCGCTTCTCTGTGCGTGCAGCGTGGGATATTGGCAACTCGGTGCAGGACGCATTTGTCATTGCCGTCGAGGAGCACGCAAGGGAACGTCTGCAACGGTTGGCGGCCTTGAATCGCGTTACGCCCGTGGACATAACACAACTGTCCAGGAAGGTAAGTTTCTACAGCAAATTTAGGCGAAATAGGCGATTGCAAAATTGCAATCCCAAAAATCAATACATGAGCCTCCGTCTGTGCAGCATACAGCCCAACCCAACCCAACGCTATTCACTCCCACACAAACTGTATATCAGGCTCAAGGTTTTTGTAAATAGGCATTCAAAAAGCCAGCAGCTGAAAACTAAAATATGTTGAAAATAAACAGACCACTTTTATTGCATACTTTAAGCTATCAATGCATTTAAGCTACTCGATTCGAATGCGGTTTTATATATTTTTATTTTCATAGCATCACAAATATTTTGTATTTTAAATTTTAGTGCACTCGCAAATAGTTCTGGATTCAGTTCAACATCTAAATGGAGACAATATTTGTTTTTGTTTTTTTTTTTTGTGTTGAAATATGTATTCTTCGCATTCTGATAGCTTTGACATTAATGGTTTCATATTTTCTTCTTAAGTTTGTATATATTTATCTGCACTTATTCCAAATATTTTAACGCTCTTGTGGGCAGATGCAAGCAAGGACTTCAATGTGCAAGTCACGAAAAGGTATTTCTTGCAAAACGAATATTCACTTTGTAAACAGCATAAACAATTTTCTTCACTTGCTCGTTGATATTCAGGAATGTGTTTATTAGTTTTAATTAAAATATATTGTGGCTGTGTGAATTAATAATGGTCAATCAGTTAGTTATCACTTAGATATAAAGAAAAAAAAACTTCAGAATGTAGCATTGTTGATGTACGCATTAAAAGTGGTTTGGGTTGTGTTGCTGAACCCAAAAGTATTCACAAGCCAAGCACAATTAATTTAATCCCTTTACATTTGGATTATAGGTGCATAGTTTTGTTCTCATCATTTTGTTTATTAATGAATGTTGTTGCTTGGTTTGTATTTCCTTTATTTCCACACATAACAGCTGAATGAATACCATTTTATTTTCAATCCAAAATTACCAATCACTGTGATCAATCAGTTTCAGACCACGCTAGTGAAAGTTTCATGAAGCAAACTAGTTCGCCTAGAAACAGACAGACACAGGCAGATAACAAACAAACAAACAAACAGGCAGGCAAACAGATGTTGGCATATACACTTCGAGAAATTCATATTTTTCTCCCATAAAATTGCGAGTTTTTTTTTTACCTCTCGAATATATATAGTTACTGATTGTTTGGACTTCAATTTATCAACATTCTTACATTCTTAATACTCCAAAAAAATGTAACATTTTCTTGATAAGCATCGTATACCATACACAGATCCAGTTTCCTTCGTAATTTTATCGATTATTGCCTCCGTTTATCGTTACGAATCGATGGCAATCAAGGACACAATTGTAAAGATATAGTCGTCAAATAAGAAACACAGATTTTGTTAACTAAAACATATGTTCAAAAACAAGCATATTTTCGTACATGTATCTTCAATTTTATAAGGAAAAAAACCGTAGTTGTCTGCTTCAATGCATAAAACATGCTTTACAACAATATTTAATATATATTATACGAATTACATTTTTAATATTCAATTTATTGCTATCCGCCTGGAAGCACACATGGAAACATTTCTACAGACCCAACAAAAAAAACAATAAACATAAAAGTTGAATTTCCGATTAATTTGATGTTGCATTTTTGAAACACCCGAGTAGACACATATATATATATATATATATAAATATACATATATATATATATAAATGTATGTATAGAAATACTAGTTGTCAATATTTATGCCATGCAGTCAACGCAGATGAAAGCAGCTTTCAACCAGCACCATTTGAGCCACGTCGCGATAGTGGACTGAACTCGTTGACCAACGTACTGAAAGCATGTGGAAAAAGTCGCAAATTCAATTAAAAATTCAACAAACACGTAGAACAACAACAACAACAACAACAACAAGAAAGGCAAAATTCAAACGGACAGCAAAATATAAGCTAAAAGTGAAACACTCGTTGCATAACTTTGCAACCAAAACGCACACAAAGTATAGATGGAAATACACACATACTCACACACACACAAACACACACACACACACACAAATTGACAGTAAGCAACAAGGAAATGAAACAAGGATTACTTGAGTCGAGAAAGTGCTTGACTCGAACACATCCTGCCACCAGTTCAACTTCAATTTATATCGATTTGTGAGTAATCAAAACAAAAAGTTCATTTTGATCGTGTTATGTTTTCATATGATGATTCTTTAAGTTTGTATACCCTAGTGGAGAGTATTCTACTTATATCGTAAAGTTTGTAATGTATTCAGAGCCCATAAATTAAATATATGTTCTTGATCAGCGTTAGAAGCGTTGAGTTCTTGTGTTTGTATTTTTGTATGCACAGTAGTCCCTCAGTTTTGAAGAAATCTTAATAAAACTTGGCAAATATTTATCATATACTTTTATTTACAATTTGTTCTTGATTAGTTCTTGTATAAAAAACTTATCCGTCTTATTTTGTTAAACAAGTTATTAACGTCTGACTTACTACTATGTCATATAGCTTGCATACGAGAATAACCGATAATTATATTGGTATATTCGATTTGTTTAATAAACGTTCAATAAACGACACAAGTTCCTTTGCCACCTGTTGTTATTTGCTGGTATTAGAGTATTCCGCAGTCGGTTATGCCCGACTGCAACACGACTTTGACGATTTCCTGCCGGAAGCATTCAAGATTTCATATGTCACTTTGAATAATATTATAAAAAGTTGCCCATGCGTTTTACCAACTCATAAATCATAATAAATTTCTTGAATTTATGAAATCAATAGCAGATGTAATGAAAATTTGTATTTCTTTCTTTTTATGAATAGGTTCCCTTTTGCTGTCACACACATTTCGTAATTGTTTATCGTATTGTAATTGATTTAAATAATAAATCACTTGCTCGATGCTCAACTATCAACTAACAACTATCAATCAACGACAAGTGGCCAGTCACAGTCAGTTTCATTTTGATCTCTGGTCAACCGCTTATTGGTGAAACCAATATTCATTTAGTTATGATCAGTAGCCAGCTAACAGGATGCTGTCCCAGTTCTTGGTTCCATCTTGTTGCTGATTCCTACTCGTCCAGTTAACTGATGAGCCGCTTACCCACACGTCTTCACTGTCAATAATACACAAAAAGAAGTGCATGAGTGCACTCTGCTCGACTAGCATATACCCTGCACTCGCACACATGAAAATAAAACCACTTATTTGTTATCTTTCGCATCTTTTGAATGGGAGCGTTTGTTTCACAAAATTCTAGGAGAAAAGAAAGCAATTTGTCGCATTGATATTTATCGATATTTATCGAATCGAACTAGGACATGATGCACAGGAATTCTCATACCCAATTTATGCATTTTTGCTTTCACTCAATTTTATTTCCATCTTTTTTCCGCTTAATTTATTTGTGTTATCTTCAATAGTTGTAGGATTTTCTTAGTTGCCCATTTCGAATGGGTATTAAGAACTGAATAAATAAAACGACGATTATATATATGTGCATAGAGGCTGATAAAGGGTGTAAGGACGGTGGGAAGGGGTGAGGGGGTTGTAATGAGTAATAGTAAGGAAGTAATAGGAAGTGAGTTCAAAGTTTGCTTTGGCCAAAAGATGGTTTTTGTGAATTGGGTTTGAGAATGATTAGACTGGTTTGAGAGTCGCAGCAGCAAGTATGCATGTGTGTGTATGGGTGTATATATATATATATATATATATTCATATGTGAATATATGCATATACCCTTATTATACATATACATATACACTTTTAATGTCGTCTGTTGAATTTGTCACTAAACCGTACAGTTTGGCGGGCATTGCTTGGTACTGGGTGCGGTCTCTGCGCCAAAGTCAGACATCGAATCAGCGGCTGAGTTCGCCTTTTGTTAGCCTCCCACGCACCCAGACTGAGGTGTGTGTGTGTGTGTGTGTGAGAGAGAGAGAGAGAGAGAGAGATGGGGATGTTGGCACACCTACGCAACGTTTAACAAAAGGTATATAAATGGTACAGTAAACTCTCGCTACACAATGTTTGCCGTTCCGCAACGAATAAATAAATAAATGAAAATGATACAAACGAAATTGAAAGAATCATTATTTTTACGGAATTTTCAACAACTGTTAAAAATATATCCATATTACAGAATTTATTCAATCATTTTATTTGATTGCATTCATTTCGGTTACGTGCTACACTTTTTTGTTTTGAGTATTTAGTCATTTAGTGTTCAGTATTGTCGTGTTCATTATTCTGGCGTTTACTGTAGTATATTGTGTATATTAATAATGCAGATTTGATTAGGCGTGCCAAAGCCCGGTTCTGGGAACAGGCGTGTTTGCGTCTGGATTAATTTGGCTGGCTTCACTTAAATGAATTTTGATTGATTTGCATATATGCAAATAAAGCAACAACGTTTTTGGAGTTTTCATTTATTATTGAGAAAATTGAAGAAAAAGGATACAGCAGCGGTGTGTATGTGTTTGTGTGCTGATGTGACTGAGAAACAGCCTATGACAAAAATAACATTTTTCTTTTCCCTTTTAATTACGCTTTTCCGTGCATATCTGTATTTAAAGGATGTTTATTTTTTTTGTTCAAAATAAATAAATACACATACAAACATTTTCACAATTCAACCCAATATTAATTCATATCGAACATTTTTCTAAAGCTTTTATTCATTTTATGTTCGACACAAAAAAAAATCAGAAAATCTAAAACAAATTATGTTCAATTAAAAATTCAATTTAATATTTTAGTTTGAATCAATAGGAAATATTTATAAGATTTTTGGTTGCACAGTGGTCCAACACGTGTTGCAAGCTTAAGGGAAGCCAGGAAAAAAACGAATCAGACCAAAAAAAAAAATAAATAAATAGTATAAATTAGTTTAGTTACAATTTTCAACATTTTGAATTATGAATTAATATGAATTAAATTGAATTATGAATTAAAATGCTCGAAATACGAAAAGTGTGTTGGGTTACACACACTTTTCACACCAACTGGATTTCGTTTCCTTTTCCCTCAGTGTAATTGTTGAATATTGAATGCATTTCGAATCGATTATTGTATTGTCCAGTCAACAGTTGTGAAAGTAATCGATCATCGATAGACAAATGACGGCACTGAAACCAATTATCAAGCGATATAATGATTTAGTTGGTATCGATATCAAATTGATCTAACGATAATTGATGAATCATTTCCAATATTAGATATTCTCCCTCTCTCACTCTCTGTCTCTCTCTGTCTCTCTCTCTCTCTCTCCACTTATATATTCCTCTCATTCCACTCTCGCTCTTTCTCTGTGCACTGTGGAAAATGCAGCTGCAGCAGTCAAAAAGCGGCACTGCTCCCAGCCAAAAACAGGACCTGAGTTTCCTCAACGAATCGACGCCGATCTATGTGACGTCATTTAGCAGTAATCAAATCACCTGCAGCAGTGCCACAATGACAACAGCAACAGCGGGTGGCCCAATCAGCGCACCATCCCTGGCCCCAACAACGGCGACAGCAACAATGTCAACACCATCGGCAGCACCGTCGGCGGCATTGGTTAGCGCCGCCGTTGCAGCTGCCACAGCGGCAGCAGCAGCCGCAGCAACAGCGAGTACAACAGGCGATCGACCGAACAACAACAACAGCAGCAGCAACAGCACCTCAACGGCTGCAACAGCGGCTATTGTTGGCGCAACGGCAGCAGGAGCAGCAGCAGCAGCAGCGACAACAGCACTCAAACAAGGGCAGCCACCAGCAGGCGCTGGCAGCAGCAGCAGCAGCAGCAACAACAAGACGAGCAGCGCAACTGGTCACATCTATCAGACGAGCCATGCCCAGCAGCAACAGCTGCAGCAGCTGCAGCAACAATTGGCAGCGGCTGCTGCCACTGGTAAACCGTTGCAGGCAAAATCATTGCTGGCGAGCAGTCTGCAACATTTGGCCGAGGAGGTGGACGACGATGATATGGATGATGATGATGATGATGTCGATGGTGCCAATTATTGTGGCATCACCTACATCAGCTACAACAACAAACACGCACAGTTGCCAACAACAACGCTGCCAGCAACAACAACATTGCCAGCTGCAGCAGCAACGCTGGCAACAACAGCAGCAATACATCAGCAGCGACAATTGCAGTTGCAGCCGTCGTCGTTGGGCGGCGATGTTGTTACTGCTGCTGCTGTTGATGTTGGTGCTGCTGCTGCTGCTGGTGGTGCTGGCGGTGCTGGTGGTGGTGCACATTTTGTTGATGCACAAACATCAACATCGCCGCTAATATCGGCAACAACAGCTGTTGGCGGTGGCGGTGGCGGTGGCGTTGGCAAGACGAGCATTGTGACAGCGGCAGATATTGCATTGCCGATGCGTTGCCACAGTGGAACATCCGTACATGGAACGACAACGCCCAAAACCGAATACTCGACGGCCATTTCGAGCGGGCAGCTGCAACAGGCGTTCGCGGAGTTGCAACAGCACCAGCACACCAGCGGCACCAGCAACAACAACAACAACATCAACGGCAACAGCAGCAGCAGCAGCAATATTGGACAGCAACATTTACTTTTAAGCAGCAACAATAACAGCAATAATTGCAGCAGCAACATCATTGGGACGTCCGCTATGAAAAACTTTGATCTTCTAATATCGAATAATTTGTATCCACCGAGACGAGAGGTGAGGTGGCAACAATTGTTGTCGTTGTCGTTGTCGTTGTTGCAACATTGTCTGTTGCACGTTTTCGTTTCGTTTCGTTTCGTTTTATTTCGTTTTCAGTCCGATTTTTGTGATTCTTCTGCTTGATTTGTTTTAAGTTCCATTGCAAGCCAGCCTGCAATCATTTGGCTAATAGACACTAACTCTCTCTCTTTCTCTCTCTCTCTCTCTCTCTCTCTCTCTTTCTCTCTCGCAGTTACTAACTACGCTTAAGGATGAAGTCATCGTGCACCAGTCCAGCGAAGGCCTTGGCCTTTCTCCATACAACACAACAGCAGCAGCAACAGCAATAGCAGCAACCGGCAGTAACAACATAACCACCCAGCAACAGTTGCTCAGCGGCGCTGCTGTCTTTGAACTGCAGCAACAACAACTTCAGCAACAACAACAACAACAGCAGCAACTGCAACTGCAACTGCAACAGCAACACCAACAGCAACAAAATAGTCCCACAAGTAGCATATCAAAAGGAAGAACTGAACTTTTACTGGGCGATCAATCGCTGCGACAAGATCCAAGGTAAGTTCTCAGTACATATAAACTGTAAAAAAAGATGTCTACTTATTTCATAGCCCAATTAGTTGTTTAGTTTAAGTAATCATCTTACTTAGTTCCTACTATGACAAGCTCACGAAATTGCAACAGAAATATAATATATATATACTCTAGACATTTGATATCGGTTTAGCTTTGACAAGTTCAACACAAGCACAATAAAAGCACTTCAAGAGACTTGTCAATTTTAGATGTTGTCAATTTTGACAGAAAATTTGTAAAAAAAAAACAAAAAAACAGCGCCATAAATTTAAAGATGTCGAGTTTATGTCGAAATAATTGTTAATATATTAATATATTATAAGAGCACTAACTAACTTGAAGTAAAAAAAGTGTCTTTAAATGTATATTTGTCTATTTGTATCTTTGTTCAATTGTATTCAAGCAGTTGATTTAACTGAAATGAATGCAATTCTAAATCGAACTTCAATTGAATAAAAATAATATTTGAATATAAGCACAGAGATAATAAGTAACAAATTTGAATTGAGCAAATTATTGATTAAAACTGCATATGGCCAGAATGAATTGTTAGCCCCACAGTTGGGCAGCCACTGTGTCCGAGCTAAGAAGCAATGCAAATGAAAGGGAAAAAAGTGTTGCCTACGCAGCAGGCGTCGCCTTTAAAATGTTCAATGGTCGTCGTCCAGTGACTCTCGAACACTCTGAATTCATTTGGTGAATGCATGTGTGTGTGTGTGTGTGTGTGTGTAAAGTTATGTTTGCTTGCTTCTCTATTTGCCAAGCATTTATTACCGTTTCGCCAACACGGCAACCTTTTGCAATCCGCATTCGGCATTCGCATCCTACGTCTTCGTCTTCGCCTCCTTTCTCTCTTTCTGCGCCATGGAATTACCTCTCTCTCCCTTTCTCTCTCTATCTCTCTCTCTCTCTTTCACTTACTGTGTGTGTGTGTGTGTTTTGTTTTTATGACTGCTTATTTATTTACTTGGATGGCTCGCTGGGTTTTCCAGCTGGCTGGCTTGTCCTCGTCCTCGTACTCGTCTTCGTCCTCGTCCTCGTCCTCGTCCTTGTACTCGTTCTCGTTCTCGTCCTGCTTGTCATACACTCGTTCTGCATTCGCAGATATTTTTCACACATATATTTTTTTTTTATTTTTATTATTCTGTTCGCCGTGCTTTTCATCTGCAGGTATTTCGTTTGATTGTGTTTGTGTTGCTGTCTGTCTGTTTTTTGTCCTTGTCCAGGACTTGTGTGTGTGTGTGTGTCAGTGTGTGTTGTTGTTGTTGTTGCTGTTGTTGTTGTCTCCTCTGACTTTGGCTCGGTTGCGATTTCGCTGGCCGTTCGCCCGCCCATCATCGTCATCGACCATCACACAACCAGTTTGCCGTGTCCCATGCCCCATGCTTCAGCAAATTCTGCCTGCCTGCCTGCCTGGTGGCATGTTGTGGAGGGAATCGCCACGCGCGCTCTCATTTTACACTCATTATTAATTAACGAGCTATTTTTCACACCCTGCGCTGCATATTTATACATTTTAAATCGATTTTCTTTGAAAGCAGCTTCGCTCACTTGTTGCTCAAGAAAATGGCATATACGAAACTGAATTTCAGCTTCAACATGCTGTGTCTTAATTCATTGATCGAAATGTGTCCATTTCATTTGCGTTCGCCTCCATTGAAAGTGTTTTATTAAGTTCTATTTTCGAATTACATTTGAATACAGTTTCAGCTAACTATCAATCAATTCGAAGAAGAACTAAAAAAAAAGATGCACAAAAGATGAATAAGAATCTGTCGGGATTATAAAGGAAATACTCTGTATTCATTTGTATTCATTTCGAGCAGTCTTGGGTTATCTGTTAGTCGAACGCACTCGACTAGAACATTCTGACTTGTTGTTGAATTGTGATTTGTGAAAATTAATGTAGGTTTTAGTTGAGATACATATTTTGGAAACAATTCAGTTTGCTACTTTTTTTTTGTATTTTTCTCAGTGCTTTAAGCTTGCGTTAGTTCAGTTAATTTGTTCGCCTCTGAACTATAAAGTTTTATAACTGAATCTAATAAAAGCTACTGAAGAAATGCAAATGTTAAAATTAAGTATGTTGAAATTGTTTGCCAACATTATCATAAATAGCAAACAAAGTTTTACTTAATTTAAGCAATTAGTTTTTCATTATTTTTATTGCTTTCAAATTGCTGGTGGAATAAAAAACATTTGCTTTTTATTAATTCACTTGTTGCACTCGAATCCGATTTGAATGTCTGAAGCGAGCCAAAAGAAAAAAACAGAAAGAAAAACTGCTGACTAATCAGTTGCAGATGACAGTGACACTGACTGAAAATGGCCAAGATGACAAAAGGAACAGCAATAGCAACAGCAACAGCAAAACCAACAACGATGATGACGATGATGACTACGACGAAGACGCTGCCAGTTGAATGCAACACGAACGGCGCACTTGAATGTGCTGCATTATTTATGGCTATCACCGTAGTCGTTTTTGTTGCTGCTGTTGTTGCTGTAGTTGCAGTTGTTGCAGTTGTTGCAGTTGTTGCTGTTGCTGTTGCTATTGCTGTGCATTTGACAGGCTGCCAAATTGTCATTCTATGATGGGCTCGGCTCGGTTCGATTCGGCTTTCAGCTCGCCTCAACTCGGCTCGGCAATCAGCTTTTCTTGGATTGGCTTGGCTTGGCTGGGCCTGGCTTGGCATTGAAATCCGATGACAGCGAGCATCAATGCTGCTGACATTTGTCTCTTTTGCTGGGATTTTTGAATTGGCTTTTGGGTTTGCTTCACGTTTGCATTTGCGTTTCTTCGTCGCGTCTCTTTCTAGTCGCTTAACGTCGGCGGGGCACAATTAGGGTGACAATAAAAACAACAACTGCAGACAGAGAAGAAACTTCTGCCACTTGTTGCTTTACTTGAACTTGCAACGTAGTTGTGCATAAATTAAAGTCAAGCAGTTCCATAAAGTTGCTGCTGCCAATCAGTAATACTTACAATTTGTAAAGTATTAGTAAAGCTTGGATTGTGATTGATGTGAATCTAAATTTGATTATCCTCAAGCTCTATTTTTCGAACAAATTTTGTTTTGGATAGATTTCAAATTGAATTCGTGCAAAAAGTTGAACAGAACTAATATTATAATTATAATTGCATTGCATTTTTAATCACAATTTGTAGATTTTCTAGCTTCCGAAATTAATCAATTGAAGCTTGCCACACAGACAACCACGTCGTAAATCGCATGCGATGCTGTGGAAATATTGTTGCAAGCCGCTAAAAACTGAAAACTAAAACCGTGGCCGGCGCAACTGTAGTTTGGAATTTTTCGCCAGTGGTGTGGAAGTATGAGGGGGGGGGGGGGGGGGGGGTCGGGGCGTTGCAAGATTGTGGCAGCCATGTGTCGAAAGGGAGGGGGATACCGCAGCATACATATCTCTTTAACATGCGAGCCATGTAGCCACCATCGTGTTGATTGCTGACCAGGCCCAAATCCAAACCCAAACCGAAACCCAAACCAGACGCAGACCAAAAACCCAGTCAGCCTCGAAGCCCGCTTGGCATTCGGAATGCGAGGCACGCGCAGGCGCAGCATTTTTGTGGCTAATGTTGAGGTAGGACAGTATTTCCAGGTGATTGTGGCAATTGCTGCTGCTGCTGTTGCTGCTGCTGTTGGTGCTGCTAATGTGATGGTCACTTTCCCATGTAGCCATGGAAAATCAATTACGTTTACGAGTTTACCGCTGCTGGGCATCTAATAAAAAAAAATAATAATGGGAAATATTAAAAAGGAAAAAGGAAAAGGAAAATGAAACAAACATAAGCGAAAGCGCGCCTTGTAATTAAAACATTAATTTCCTGTCGTGTTATAAGACGAATTCTCATGATGCCTAGCATCAACAACAACAAAGGCCTTCATTACGCCAGCGAGAGAGAGAGAGAGATTGAGAGAGAGGGAAAGCGAGAGGGAGCGGCAGAAGAAACGAACGCAGGCAAAAGGTAAAATAAAATATAAAGGCAAACAGAGCGCAACAAAGGCGCAGAGAGAAAGAAACAGATAGAGAGAGAGAGAGAGAGAGAGAGAGAGACAGAGTGCGAGAGTAAAGAGAGCAAAGAGTGTTGCAGAGCCTGAACTTTGTTTCTTGCAAAGTTATGTGGAATATAAACTAAATAAAAGGCGCAAAAAAGTTTTGTGAGAATATGCACAAAATGCACTGCAAGTGCAACTGTATATGTGTATGTATGTATGTAAGTGTGTGTGTGTGTGCATTGCTACTTAGTAACTTGAGATAAATCCGTTATAACTCTTGGCAACTGAGCCGCAGCAGAAAATAAAAGCAAATGCGACCCAAATGACGCCCGTGCAAGCCATATGGAAATACGCGTTATACGATACAAACACACACACACACACACACACACAGCCAAACACATTTATATATACCACAAGCGTGCATTGCTGTTGTTGTTGTTGTTGATCATATCTTTTGAGGATGCTTTGCTGCTCAGAAAACTAAAAATGGTAAAACGCAACTGGCGACGTGTCTTTTGTTTTGTTTTCGCCTCTTTCGCTTAGCTTAGCCGTAGCTTTGCCCCTGTCCTCTCGATGTCCTCCAAGCTCACTGAGCACTGTATGTCAAGAAAGTGTTTCGACACTAAAACCAAAACCATCCACTTTCCACAGCAATCGCAATTGCAAAAAAAAAAATAAAAAACAAAGTAAGCGATAAAGAGCAGAATACAATTATGTCGTCGAGCCTGTAGGCAGATCTGCCAACACTGTGCGGCCAGCAACATTAGATCAGATTTAGTAGTAAATTTACATGCATATGTATGTGTGTGTGTGTGTGTGTGTGTGTGCGTATGTACACATGTATGCATTAAGCGCTCGTTCACAATGCGTTAATTATTTTCGTTACCTGTGCCTCGCTCTTCTCTTCTTCTTCACACTCTCTCTCTCGCGCTCTCTTTGACTGCGACACAGGCTAACAACAACAACAACAAATACATACAAGTAACTGCGTATGTATGCGTGTTGATTATTTTCCTTATGTGCGTGTGTGTGTGTGTGTGTGTATGTTTTGGGTATCTTTGTTGCTGTGTCGCTTTGAGGCTGCGTCTGTTAATGCTGCCTTTGGAGCTGCGCGCGCCAATCAACGCCAGTTGTTGTTGTTGTTTCCTTTGGGCAACGGCCGCAGTCGCCGCAACATACGTGCATACATAGCTGACTGTTGAGTCACGCACACACACACACACACATACACACACATACATACATATATACACATATATACACACACACACACACACACACACATACACACACGGTACAAACACACCTTTTGTTCTTTTGTATGCTGCCAGGTATTAACAACAGGCTTAACTATATACATACAAACATAACAAAACCAACAAACATACACACACACACACACACACAGGCATGCTAGATTTATATGTATGTTTGTATGCATGAACATGTGTACCTGCCTTCGCTGCCGGCGTCAACGTCGACGTCAACGTTCGTTCGCTCGACTGCGCTTACCTTACTTACGAGCCGCTGCTGCTGTTTGTTCTGCTTCTTCTCTTCCACATCTGCTTCTGGTTCTGCTTCTGCTTGTTTTTCCTCTTTATTCTGCTTTTGTTGGAATTCCTATTCCTGGCTGTGCACAGCGCTTTAGCTTCGTTTGCTTCTCTTCTTCTCTCTGTTTTGTGCACTCTTCAAGCTACTACGACTAGCGCAATTTGCCAAACCCATTGTTTGTCTGCCTCTTATGTGTGTACACAGGTGTGTGTGTGTATACATACGTATGTGTATATCCTTTAATACAAAAACGAAAACAGAAAACAGAAAAACAGAAAAGCAGAAAACTTGTTCGTTTTGAGTGGTTCGCTTGAGTGTGCTGCACTTGCGCTGCGCTGCCGACAGGTACGACAACAACAACAACAACTCTCTCTCGCTCTCGCTCTCGCTCTCTTAGGTGTCTCAGTTCTCTTGTGCAGCAAAATCGCTGCTGGCGACGCTTTTGAGCCAGCGTTTTTCGTTTTATGTTGGCGGCGCTCAGCTCGCAGGTTTTTAGTGTTTTCAGTCTATGGCTAACTTTGTGCGCAGAGACAGCTAAAACCGTTTTGTGTTGTCGCGTCTCGTGTCAGTTGAACGTAACAAAACAACAATAATAACAACAACAGCAACAGCAGCAAATGTCTAACTGTAAGCAGACCGGCAAAATGCACAATGACAAATTTTTAATAACAGTGATTAATTTTTGTTGTTTTTTTGTTGTTGTTTTTGCAATTACAATTGCAACAGCAGCAGCAACAACAACGTTTGTTTACCGTTAACTGCTGATCGATTGACAACAACAACAACAACAACACTGTTGGCCAATGTGTGTGTGTGTGTGTGCTGTCAAGAACCTATTAAATGATAATTAAGATTCAAAATCAACAACAACAACAACAACAACAATGCAAAACGTTTCTTCTCTCCCGCTCTCTCTTTCTCTCTCTCTCTCTCTCTCTCTCTCTCTTTCTCTCCACACAGCTATAGTTTTTCTTGGTATTTTTTGTAGTAATTTTCTTTGCAGTTGCATTGCCTTTTTTTACTAGTTGCATTCACTGTGAGCTGTTTTGTGCACTGCATGCAGCGTTGCCAGATCGACAGTGTTGTTGTTGCTGTTGTTGGAATTGAAAATGTTTGTGCAAGTGAAAAACAAAAGTCGCAAAAACTATGCAATGTCTATGCATGTGTGTGTGTGTATGTGTGTGTGTGTGTGTGTGTGTGTGGTCAACATGCAACGTCAATGGCTACTGCAGCAATTGTTGGTGTTGGTGCAAACACAAAAGCAACCAGCGACAACAGCGAAAATTTCTTTCGAAAGTGCTGAGAAATTGGTCAAGCAACTTTTTACAGTGCGTTGTTGTTGCTGTTGTTGCCGCCGTAATTAATACCTTGCTCAATAAACAACAACAACAACAACAACAACAACAAGAAATGAATGCAATCGCTATCGGCAGTGATTTATTAATTTCCCCGACTGGAAATCGAGTGCGCTGCGCATGCGCAGAATTTTTTTATATTTGTTTTCTTTGAAATTTTTCTTTGTGTTGTTGCCAACGGGTTTTATTCATATTTTTTTAATGTTATTTTGTTTTTGATGTATTTGTGGTGAGCAGAGCATTTACACAAAAAATGTTATAGCTGAAATGTGCCCAAGTGCAGGATAACAGAAAACAAACAAAAAACAACACAACAAATAAATAATAATTACAACAACAACAACAACAACAACGAGAACAAAGAGAACAACTCAAAATGCGCATCCTAAAGCAATGGTGAGTGAATCTAAGACTCTCTCTCTCTCTCCCTCTCTCTCTCTCTCTCTCTCTCTCTCTCTCTCTCTCCTTGTACTCAGATATATATTATTGTTGTGCTGTTGAAGATACTCGACACATAACTAGCAGTTGCTTATTTATATCTAACTTTATCTAATCAAGACTTGTATTGGTGTATATGCCTATGTGTGTGCGTGTGTGCGTGTGTGTGTGTGTGTGCATGCAAATTGTATGCATAATACACTTGCACATGCATAACTCAGTCATGGCAAATCAGCAAAATTGTATCTGATAGATACTCGCCCCATTTCGTATGCATAACACGACAATGGCAGCAAAATTCAAATACAATCTGGCATTACGTACCTTAAATGCAATGCACTCGCACATACCAAAATAGTAGCAAGCAGCAACAACAACAACAACAACAAAATGCATATATACCCAAGTGCCTATATACATATAATTATTTATATATATATTATATAAGCAACGCAATTATCACATTCCAATCTAAATCAATTGGGAAGACAAACAAAACAAAAACAAAAAAAAACACAGCTAAACAACTCACATTTCGCATCATGCAAGAAGAAGGATGCAACGAGTGCAAATACTGCCACATGCCACATGCCACAAGCAATTCGAGTACCGAGCACAGCAATTGCATGAAAGATTTTCATTGCATTTTCCAACTGCAGCAGGAGTAAAAACAGAAAGAGTTGGCGATAGCTGGAAAGGTGGAGGTTTGGTTTGGGCTCCGCTCCCACAAACTTTGTACGACTGCCTGGCCACTTTGCTTGCAGCCCAAAGTTCACTCGATTAGAGCCGTAACCGAAACCGAAACCGAAACCGAAACCAATATCAAATCCGAGAACGGTGCCGAAGTCGAAGCCAAATCCGAAGCTGAACGCACAAATTTGAGCCACGAAGTTGTTATAAATATTTACCGCACATACCTGATGTGTGTGCGTGACTTCAATCATGATTGAAGCGCAATGGAATTGAAACACACACGCAGGTTTAACCTTCAATATATATATATATATATATATTTCTAGCCTTTTTGAACACATTTTATTTATATGTTTTCAGTTTTGGGAACTTTTTGTTAACTGAATATTCCACACTTGTTTGGTTATTGTGGCATGTATGTCTGTAGCTGTGTTGTTGCCACAATCTAGACTTTATCTTTCGACCGATTGTTGTTGAGGCAGCTTTATGATATAGCAGGCCGATCTGCCTCGGCTAGCAATGCTGATCAACAAAATTATGAAAGGAATAAGCAAAATGGTTGCAATATTTTCCAATTATTTTCCAATTATCTTAGCTGAAGATGAAGATTACGTAATTGTCTACATTTATCTATTTAAAGTCAATTGCAAAATCACATATATATATAGACGTATATATATATCTGGAGCACACATGGCACGTGGCATGCCCCAATGCAACTACACACACATTTGTATCCACCCTAATTGCTGCCACGACAAATCCAAGAACTGATGTCCCTTTGGGGGCTATTTAGCAATCAATAAAACCGCATTTCAATTGGCAGAGCGGATTCAACTAACAATTTCTATTGCTGCAACCTTTCTGTGGTTGGCCAGCCAACTGCGTTTTTCAAATCTGGCCACGCCCACTCGCTTGAACTGATTTGAGTGAGTGAGTGAGTCATGGAGCATTCATTGGCATTCGCCAAGAGATACCGAGAAATGCCAAGAAACCAGAAACCACTCCAAAAACAAAAAACAAAAGGCAAAAGAACAAAACTTTTCTGCAATTTCAAATGCAAGGAGAATGCGCTCGAGGAATTCGAGTAGGTGTCGCAGGTGTTGTTGTTGTTGTTGTTGTTGTTGTTGTTGCATCTCCCATGCATCATGCCCCAACACACAACCCAACCAACCCCTTTCAAGTGTATTTAGCTTTTAATTAATTCTCAATAAATTTGTCATTTTATTGGCATGTAAGCGAGAGCTTATGAAGAACTTTATCGTTGCAACAGCAGACAGGTTGGTTGGTTGGCCCCTGCGGGTGTGGGGTGGGGGTGGGGGTTGAACTGCGTCACTATCAATTGGATGTTCAATAGAGCGCCATTTCTGAAGAGGACCATTCAATTGAATTGAGTTGGCAGCTCAGTTGGCCAGCAGAGCAAGTGGCTGGAACTTCAATTGCAATCTGGTTATGCTCAGCACCCTGCTTACAGAGGAAGGGAGGGACGGAGGGGGTGCTATGTGTACCGTGCTAACGGTTCATTCATCAATTTATTCAATCTCTCTGAATTGCCGATTGCTGTAATTAAGTTTTGGCTTAATCGAAGATCTAATCTACATTTTGTTTGAATTTAAATAAAGCGAATCAATTAAATACATTTTAATTTCTTTCATTTATTTGTCATTTGTTTTACTTGCGCTACAAGTTGTAGCTTAATTTTGACAATCAAATATTGAAGATTCGTTTTTTAAAGTAAAAAAAATTAATAATAATTATAGGCAAATCTAGACAATCAATTAGGATTCGGTTGAGTCTGTAGAATCTTATTACATCAATTAAATTGCTCCCCCGGAGCAACTGCAACTGCGGCACTCAACTCTCGCTGGGAGCATTTAACTCAATTCCACAATTCCGGCCAACTATTTAAGTACTGAATTGTTGCCACAATTCATAATCTTTGGCATTCATTTTGTTTTTAGCTTGAAATTGTTGCGGGTGTCTCTGCTGCAGTTGCCGCAGTTGCCACGGTTGCAGTAGCAACAGTAACGGAGGGTGTGCCTCGACCAATTAGCCAGCTGCCTCTGTATGCTCTGTCCTCCACCTGACTGAGTACACGCAAAAAAAAAAAGCGAGCATCTTTGTTTATAATGTCAACAAACACCACTAAAAAAAAATACAAAGATAAAAGTATATTTAATTAAAAATTAAATGTCATGTTCAAATCTAAAATTTAAATTTATGACTTCTATATATAAAACTATAAATATATATATAAATATATATATATATATTGGTGGCATTGGTGGCTTTTATTATTTATTTACATATATATTTGAGATGATTCCGTTTATTTTCTTTGAGTGCAATTGTCTGAACTTGGCTGTTAGCTAACTTAGCTAACTCTGGCTTTTGTCTGCAGCCCCTGTGGTCGGTCCCCCTCCCTCTACCTCTCTCTCTCTCTCTCTATCTCTGACTCTTTCTCTGTCCCTCCATCTGCAGCTCTTTCCCCGAGCGAGTTGCTTAACCCAATGACTCACTGACTCGACTCGCCTCGCCTCGCCTCGCCTCGCCTCGCCTCGCCTCGCCTCGAAGGCAGCAACAATTGCTTGGCAGCACAATGGCGGCAACGACTTCCGCTGTCCGCAAATAAGCCTCTTCCGGTTTGATAGCCACATGCTGTACTTGCGACTGCACTTGTTTGCCACTTGTTGCAGGATGAATAGTTGCTGCCACACACATTTATGTATATGTAAATATATAAATATACATCTAGTCGCAGTTACAGTTACAGGTGCAATGCTGTTAATTTAACCCAGCTCGTAAGCCCTTCATGCGTCAAGTATCATCATTCCACACACAAAACAACCCATTCACTGGGGATTGTACACACTTGGCTCCCCCCTTCTCTAAATGTGTTGCAGGTCACACATAGACAGAGACAGAGGCAGAGGCAGAGACTGAGAGAGCTCTTTGAATGCTGCCAACAATTAGCAAGCCGCAACTGAACAATGCCAACAACGGTACAATGTGTATGCGTCTGTGTGTGTGTCTGTGTGTGTCTGTGTGTGCATAGCTGCCAATTTATAATATGAACAATCGCATTGGACAGTTGACCAGAACATTTATTCATACATCCAAACACGCACACACATTTCCAAAATTTACAACATTCACAACATTCACAACATTTATATTATATATGTTATGGCTTGTCACCCTTTAAAATACCCTCGTGACCGCATTTTGTATCTTAGCCCCTCCCTTAAGCCCCGCACTCCAATTTCTTTCTGTTTGGCAACTTGTTGTTTGGATGAATGCCTTCATCACCTTTAATGCCATTTTTGCTCATTTTAAAGCCCCAACCAGACAACCAACCCAAGTTATACCCAATCGCTTACGATGGCAACTTCAGTGTTCAATGTTCAGTGTCTCTACTCTGTCTGAAGTCTCCACTTCATTCCATTCTAGTCATTGTTATGCTCTTTTGGGCTACTATTGATGACGACCATCGCAACGCCACACTCCAGCTAGGTGTGCCTTTTCAGAAGCGCTAAGTACTCCGATTCGGCGGTGATTAGCATTCGCATTAGGTTTGTCAGACATTAGATATTTATATTTATGCACCAGTGCGTAGACCAGCCAGCGGGTGCCTCTCAATACGAACCCTTCAATGGATAACCACAAATGGATAGACGAATGGGTACCTATCATTGGATACCGGAGTGTACACCTAGCAGTTGGTACCCTTTTTATTAGGTATCGCTCGGTAAATACTTATCAATAGCAATACCGGAGTGTGTACCTTGCACTGGACACCTTTCATATACCTTTCAATGGATACCGAAGAGGGTGTTGGAATATATAGAGAAGGGAATAAAACTGACGAATACAGAAGAAAGACTGGGTCACATATGCAATACAAATAAGGAAGAGCATCAGAAACTGAATCGATATTGTGCTCCAGATAAAGACAGAAAGCCACACTGCATTTTAATCAATTTCCACTTAGATGTAAAGTTTTTCGTGCTTTTAGAAATAATTTCTAGATAAAAAACAAAAATAAACTTGCTAAAAACATGGAAGGCCTGCCCCAAATCGACAATCCCAAAAATATGCTGGAATATACTTTCTGAATAACAAGGTTTCAGAGACGACACATGCTTACACACACACACACACACACACACACATATATACATAGTGCAAATTGATTTTTGTTTAGTTGAAAGCAGTTCTTTGATTTGTAGCCACTTCACTTCTACAGTTATGCAATTTTATTGGCGTCTTTACGCGTTAAGTAATTGGGAAGTTGTCGAGTTAATCGCGCGCCAGTCAACAGCAGATGTTGGATGGCGAAGTGGGTTTAGCGGAGGGAGGGTGGGGGGGTCAAGTACTCAATTGATCCTTGCCAGCTGTTCAGCTGTGGTTGCGCTGCTGCTCGCTCGCTTTGTTCTGGTTATCCTTGATTACTCCGTTTACCGTCGAGGATTCTCTGGCTTTTCTGCGGTTTCTGTTTGTTCAATTTTCATATTTTCAGCTCGCTGTTCAATGTTTGTCTCTGGTCTCTGCACTTCAGCGCCAAAGGCATTTTAATTCGTTTATGGTTCTCCTTTCTGCTTGGTTCTCCTTTCTGCTCATTTGCGCTGTCCTCATTTCATGCTCATGCCTCACGAAACATGCCGCATGCCGCATGCCGCAAGCCGCATGCCACCTCCTTTGCCGCTGTGCTTTGTCGTCCCTATTCATATTTTCATTGCTGATACGCAGATTAAATTGTCCTGGGCATTAGCTTCTCCACAAATCGTTTTTTTAATGCACTTTCTCTCGCTCTCGCTCTCTCTCTCTCTCTCTCTCTCTCTCTTTGTGTATCTCTGTCTCACTCTCTCGATAAATATAGTCCAGCTTTGACAGCGACAACAGCCTGCTGCCTGCTGCCTGCTGCGGCTGGTCACGTTGATGACGTGCGTCCATTCGGGGCCCAAATGGAGAGTCCGCTCCAATTTACGACTTAAAGTTGCGTTGCACTCAATCCACTCACCCCACTCACCGCACTCAACCCACTCACCCAGCAACCCACTCACCCAGCGACCCACTCAACCCACTTGCCACTTACCATTCTCGCACAGCTGTTCAGCTGCCAACTACACTTTGATATGCAGGCTGAAACTGAAATTGCTTTTGGCGTGACCTGACCCACACACACACACACACACTCACACACACAGCAGTCCGTCGCCTCCCCTTTCCACCCCACCCGGAGAACAATATTCGCATTGAGCTCGCGTTGCAATCTCGCAATTAGCGACCCATTCTAAACCGTTAAGCCAAAAGTCGCACAAATTGTTGCCCCAAAGCGAATGCAGTGAATGCAACACTAAATACCACAGTGTGGCAAGGCTGCACATTGCACAACGAATTCTTAATCGTTCCACTACTAATTATTCCTCGCATAAACCCTTTCGAGTACTCTCCAATGATTACAACAGACTCTATCGATTCAGAGTCCTCCATTTCTATAATTAATCAAACTCAATTCTAAATGTCCTTTTTCATGTATAACTTTTTCGCATTCAATAATTCTTTGGTCTGCTTGGGTTTTGCCCAGTTCATGGAACAAACGTTGAAAAATAGTCAAATTTAATTACCCGCAGAAAATCGTATAAATATTTCCGATATTTTAAATTGAATATAATTTCACATTTTATTTGAAATATAATTCAATTCAATTTTGTACTTTTTATTATTATTATTATTTTTTTTTTTTTTGTGTCGACTGACTTTGAATAAATAAATTTGGCTGGTGAATAATTAGTAAATTGGATCGAAAGAATTGCACTTTTTTACGCACTCAACAATTGTATCGAGAAAGTCGAGCTCTCTCGACTTGAATGATACCCTCCTGAACAAAGCTGTTAAATAGGTTTTTGTTCAAAACTTAATTTACAATCAGAAAAATAAAATGGCACTGAATTTCAGAAATTCGGCAATGATAATTGGGCTTTTTTCTGAAAACCAAAGGTTTTCTTTTCTTAATTATGGAATTTTTTTTCTAAAAATCTGAAAAATATATCTCATTTTCTGTGTATTGTTTTCTATGCACAAATAATTGTTACATTAACTTGTGTAACTATATTGTTATAAAACATTAGTAAAACTAGTAGAAGATTTCACAAAGCAGCATATTTTTGGAACTGTCGATTTATATATTTCAGCAATGCAAATTATTTCTAAAAACAAGAAAATAGTTTTGTAGTTTTCAGTAGGATTTTCATTGCAGAGCGATTTTCTCAAATGCAGGTCGATGTTTTCCGAGTCTGTCAAGTTGTATTTAATATTTGCAATGGGTAAATGAAATAATTGTTGCATTTTTGGGTTAATTCGAGTGTTTGCTCCACTGTGCACTTGAGAACTTTTGCAATAAGGAGTGCAATCAATCGTGCCACACTCTTAGCAAATTTGTAGCAACTTGTGTGCCAAATCAACGCACAGACAAGCAGGCAGGCAGACAGACAGACAGACAGACAGATGGAAATAGTGCTGCTCGAACTGTAATTGCACCTGAGTTGATTTGGTAGCAAGTTCTGCGCACAGGACTGCCAACAACTGTCAGTGTAGCATGAAAATGTAATGAAATCTATCGAGTACAAGCGGTGCAATAACGTCCAGGTGCCCAGGTGCCCAGGTGCCTCGAACACGAGTCGAGTATCTCAAGGATGCACATGTATCTATATGCTGCTCCACGGAATACACTTTGGGGAATTAGATCTGCTGAGCTGCTGTCGGGCATTTAAAAAAGGACACACATATATATATATATATATAAGTATGTATATATATATATATGTATATATAAGTATGTATTGGCAGCGACTGCACAAATCGACGTTTCTGAGCAACAAAATCTTTGGTCTTGCCTCGCGCCCGCCTCCCAAAGGAAATAAGCAAGCAAGCATGCAGTCAAGCAGTCAAACAGTAGTTGCAACTTGGACACAAGGTACACAATATACAACAAATGTAGCCACACAATTTCCTGTGAATTTTTTGTTGATTTCACGCAACACAGCAAGCTGATTGCACTTACAAATCAGTTCACTACACTTTCAATTGCTAATTGTTGTCCTTGGCCTTGGGGCAACTGGCAGAAAAAAAAACACACACACATATATATATATATATATATACATATTGGGGACTCAACAAAAGAGAAGAAAGAGAAAGAAGCTTGTGGCACCTGTTGGCTGTTCAAATAGTTGAAAAATGGCATTCAAGCAAACGGAATATTTATCGTTTAACTTTGTACAAATTGCTTCAGTGGCATTCCATTTAATACATATTATAACTAATAAGTAATATATATTAATTGTCAATATAAATAGCCTATAAAAGTCAATAATGTTTTTATATGAACAGATTACAAGTGCAGTATTTATATTTCAATGGAAACTGTGAAGTCGGTAAATGTGTCGCAGCAGGGCGACAACTATAACATATAGCGCCGATTGGAACAATCAGTCAGTTTTTTAAATGTGCTCTCAGATTTAGATGTCGGCAATTTGAATATTTACTAACTGCTTCACTACGAAAAAATTAGTCAAATATTTCCCATCCAAGACGGACGTCTCTTGGCAAAATAAAGTGAAATATTTACGAGTTATTTTAGTCTTATTATAAGACCTCTTCAGGGACCAGCCTGCACAGATCCATCCCGCAATGCACCATTGACCTGCCGAGAGGAACAAGTAATGAAATGATGGGGGACAAGCGCAGATAACAGATGAAATTCTTGCCTTAAGTAGTAGTTAAATTTGAAAATAACTAATCAGTAATAATTAAGTAATAACTAGCTAGTGATAAATAAGCATTAGAAATAAAAATTACACATTTACATATATATTTATAAACATTTATAAATTTATGATTGATTTGCTGTTTAACTGAATCGTGCTTTATTCTGCTCTTGGATATGTTTTGTAGGCCACGTCGGCGTTCCGGCTCAAGCATTGTGGTCATTGATGGCGATGATCTGAAGCCATGTCTGCCGGATGATTACATAAGCGGCCAGCATCATCATTTGCATCATCAGCAGCAGCAGCAGCAGCAGCAGCAGCAGCATTATCGCACGCACTCAAGTGATATTAGGGAGATTGATCAGGAAATGCTGACCATGCTGTCGGTCAATCAAGATAACGGTAGGCTTAACCAGCTTGCGCTTAATGGCTTAATGGCTAACGGTTACCCGGGGGCAATTTCTATTCTTATGGTCCACACAGGTCCACATCGCGAGATGGCCGTCGACTGTCCCGATACGTTTATAGCACGCAACAAGACGCCACCCAGATATCCGCCACCCCGTCCACCGCAGGTAAGCAGCCACTTATTTGCCCCCCACCCACAACCCCCTTACCCCAGAACCACACCCTAAGCTACAACTAACAACAACAAACAACAACCACACACACAAACACACCAAAAATGCCTAACAACAACCACTAACAAGCAACTTAATAATAATGGCTAACAACAACAACAACAACAACAACAACAGTCACACAACAACCACGCTTGCTGCTTATTCCAAACCATCCACTCAATCACTCATTTCATGCATTTTCTTTTCACCACTGCACCACATTGCTCACACACGCACCACCATCCAACAACAACAACCACAACAACCACAACAACCACTAAAACACAGAAACACAACACCAACCATACAGCAATCACCACCACCACCAACACCAACACCACCAAGAACACAACTAAAACTAACAATGATCATGCTAACAAATTGTTAATTGTTGCATATCATTCTTCACATCAACATGAACAACAACAACAACAACAACAACAACATCATCATCATCAACTACAACACTCATCAAAAACAACAACATCAACAACAACAACAACAATTGCACTCGATGTGGCCACACAAAATTTGTACAATCAAAAACATCAATTCAAATTGGAACAAATCGAAAACTATGAAAACGATCTACAAACGGAACAACAACAACAGCAGCAGCAGCAGCAGCAGCAGCAGCAGCAGCAGCAGCAGCAGCAGCAGCAGCAACAACAGCAGCAGCTGACAGTAGCAACAACAGCAGCAGCAGCAGCAGTAGTCAACCCTGCAACAGCAATCAATCCGGCAGCAACATTAACAGGCGCACAACAGCAACAGCAAATGCCCGTCAGCAACAACAAACACAACGGCAACGGCAACGGCAACGGCAACAATAACATGGCCGATGAGTTGTTGTGCGTGGTTGATGGAATTTATCGCAAGGGCGCCAGCTCGCCATCGTCGAGCGCTTTCGACGAGATGCTCAGCAAAGAGTCGCTCGAATCATTTGAAACCATAGCCTATCGTCACTTGTCACAGCATCAGCAGCAGCAACAGCAACAGCAGCAGCAACAGCAGCAGCAAACGACAAGCAACGGCAGCAGCAGCAGCAGCAGCAACAACAACAATGGCAGCAGTAGCAGCACAGCTGCCACACACAATAACAACAACAACAACAACAACAACAAATTAAGTGCAAGCAGCAAGAGCAACAACAATTCATTGCTTAGCACACGCAGCAGCAGCAACAGCAGCAGCAACAACAGCAGCAGCAACAATAGCAGCAGCAACATTGCCAGCGCTGCATCCACAACGAGCAGCTCAACGTTGCCAGATGATCTGAGCTTGGCGCCACCGGGCTATGAGCCGAGCAGTCAACTGCTGCCACTGCCACTGCCATTGCCACTGCCACTGCCACCGCCACCGCCATCAGGCAAACATCGGGAGCTGCCCGTCGATGTGCCCGATAGTTTCATTGAGATGGTTAAGACGACGCCACGTTATCCGCCGCCAGCGCATCTCTGTTCGCGTGGTTCGCTGCTCTCGAATGCCAGCTCCTCGAATGCGTCGACTGCACACACGACGCTCTCGTCCATCAACTCGGTTGCTGCTGTTGCCGCCGCCGCCGCCGCCGCCGCCGCTGTGCCTGTTGCAGCTGCCACAAGCATTGCCGATGAGGTATACCAAACAAAAAATCCAAAAATCAAAAGCTATAATTGCTTTTCAACTATTTTCGCATCTTGTAAAACTTTGCTTTTCAATTTCCTCCAAGCAACTATCTCTCTCTCTCTCTGTCTCTCTCTCTCTCTCTCTCGTTCTCTCTCTTTCTGTCTCTCTCTCACTCTCTCTCTCAATTTGGCTTTCTCTCTCTTTGAATATTTAATATATAAAAGTGAATTTCTGTGCTCTGTGCTACCTTAAGTCTTGACCACGTATCTTGTCAATCGCAGCGCTGCAAGCAAAGCAAAATGAAAGGCCCACCCATCTTGCTAATAAGCATATGCCACATGCCACATGCCACATGCCACATGACACATGCCACAACATGCCGCATGCAATCGCGACCCACTTGCAAGTGACATTCCTCACAGCACACACGATTAGTCTGTTTATGCCCGACCCCCTTTCTACTCTCTATTACTCTCTCTCTCTCTCTATTACTCTCTCTCTCTCTCTATTACTCTCTCTCTCTCTCTCGCTCTCTCTCGCTGTCTCTCGCTGTCTGTCGCCCAGTCTGACTTCCTTTTGTCGAGTCTTTTGTTGCCACTTTATGACACAAATCAGCAGCAATTTGCATTTCATCTCAACTGTCTGCAACAGCAGCAACAGCTACGTTTTTATCGCTGCAATTTCCGCATGCTGTTTTAGTTTTTCTTTTCTTTTCATTTCATTTCTTTCCTTCTTTTTTGTTGTTGTCGTTTTTACCCTGCACCATTTGTAACTGTTTGTAACAGGTAGATCAGTTCCAACAGAAAACTAAATTTATATCGTATATATTTCGATATATATAGTTGTATATTATATATTATATATATATTATTTATTTTAGGATTTGGGACGTTGAAATTGACTACCTCCTAACCCCCCCCAAAAAAAAAGACTTTCTGCAGGGCATTGGGAATTACACATATAAACAGCATTTGAACTATTACCAACAAATCCTTGTTTAAATTTATCAAATTAAATTTCAATTTTAATTCCAATTTGGGGAACGTGTGCGGTAATAAAGTAAAACTGTATAACTAGCACCGTTTGAGAGTCCGTCACAGTTTCAGAGTCACTGGCTCAAAAATCAAAAAGGCTCTTTTTAAATTGGCTCCACAATTTATAAACATATATTTACATACAAAAATAAATTTGATTTATATTTCGATTGAGTCCAGCTAATTGGCAAAAAAATGTAAATGATGCTAGAAAATGTTGTTTTTAATCTGCTTACAAAATATTTAAGCTATAATTTGTTGTTGATTATCGGGATTTTTAGCGTAGTTTAATCAGTTAAAATAATTTACATTCAATATGCGCACATTTTACTTCTTTTTTTTTTTGCTTTTTGAGTGGTGGGGGAAATTGGCGGGGATTACAGTTGTTAATTATATAAGCTGCTCAACTATTTTCATTGTCTGCCACTTGCAATGTTTTATGGCTTTTCGAATTGATTCCTTTCCGGGTAGAAGATGCACCCCACCCCATCCCACTCACCCTCTCCACCTCTCCACACACGCCCCCAATGCCCCAACGGCCACTTGGCCACGCTGCTGCTGGCATGTGTTCTTAGCGAACGTTGGCCTAATTCCCTGCTGACTGTCGCGCTTGCAGCGTTTTTAGTGTTTTGGCCTCGTTACCAACATAATCCTAAGCTCTACCCTGATTGTGTATATATATATATATATATATATATATATATATATAGAGAGAGAGAGAGGAGTGTGTCTGTACGTCAGTGTGTGTGTGTGTGTTCTTCGACAACAACAATAGAGCAATAAAGCAATAGAGAGAAAAAAACCTTGAGTAATTTGTATCAAAATGGATGTCGATTAATTTTGCACTGGGGTTGCCAAAAAGATAGATTCTTATTTGAGAAAGACGCGAATAAAATACGCAAAAAAACGAAAAAGAAAAAAAAAGAAAACAAAACAAATATTGACAATGCTTACATTAATCAAAGGGTTATCTGCACTTGCCTTGCACTTTTTATAAACAAGATGAGGAAGAGTAAACCGTAAACCAAGCGAATAAATTAAAGCAACACAATCAAAAAACAAACAAAACAAAAAGCAACAGCAGCCGCAGCAGCAACAGCAGCAACAACAACATCAAAACATGTGCATAACTCACACACACACACATACACATGCCCAAACATATACACAGACAAGCAATCGCTCACTCACTCACACACACACACACACACACATACACACACACATATACACGCACATATAACTGTAAAGTGTAAATCGCAATTAATCGTTCTCTCGAACTATTCTCTCCACTTTCTCTCCCACATCTCTTTATCTCTCTCTCCCTTTCGCGCGCTGTCTCGTGTTCTTGCGCTCTCGCTCTGTCACACGCAGCTTAATGGGAACTCTAAGCCGTTGCCGCCGCCACGTGATCATCTGCGCATTGAGAAGGATGGACGTCTTATTAGCTGCGCCCCCGCACCTCAGTTGCCGGATCGACGTGTGCCCGCCAATGGCAGTCAGCAACACCAGCAACAACAAATGCAGCTGCAACAGCAACTACAACAACAGCAACAAATTGCGCAAATTGTGGAGCCAACACTCGAGCAATTGGACAGCATTAAGAAATATCAGGTGAGTGTTCAACAATTCACTTTCATTCCTCAGCTCAAACTTTGAAATTCGATCTCGAAATTTAACCTTGCGCCTGCTGGTTAGGCTATATAAAAAAATAAAACAAATCAGACACTCCCATTGCCGGTGACTGTCTAACCGCAATGTGTGACTGTCAAACTGTGATATGCCTTCAAATAGAGTGAATGAAAAGAAATGGAGGTTTTAAGGTGACATGACGTACACATATATATATATATAAATACATATATATATGACGTATATATGTATATACACATTTACAATATAGATGTTTATTGTCAAAACTGATTCAATTTTTAAAAGTAAAGTCTGCTTTTAATTCGGTTATCAAACGCAAAACAGCGTCTTTATTCGATGTGTTAGGTCTTCTAGCGAAGACCTTAGAAACTACTCGTTAGTTGCTCCAAATAGATTTAAATTTAAATATTATTATTCAGGATTGATATTATTTGTGGCAACACTTGTGCAACAAGAAGTTACACACAGCTGTGAGTGTGATTCGTTGTCCCTTAAATGGTATGGCATGCAGCGAGCACAGCCCAGACTGCAATTCAAAAATTGAATATCACGTCACAGTTGAGTGCAGCGCGTAATTTTGACATGCATAGCAGCAAGCAGCGAGCAGCAAGCTGAAAGCAGCAAGTTTATAGAAGGCAAAAAGTAACCGATAGCAGTTGGCAGGTAGCAGGAGTTCCGCATACCGCATACCTCACCTGACCGCACACATTATATGGCGACCTCTTGCCTATCGGACCAGTACCCGGCTCGTCCCCGCCCCCTACGCGAATTGATGCCACCTTTGTTTGCTGTGCGACAATCGACAATGGACGACTCCATTGACGGGCGGCTATGGCAACGTTTCCGGTTCGTCGTTTGACGTGCGCTTTGCTGCTGTTGCCGTTGCTGTTGTGTTGGTTTCGTTGTTAGTTATTGCTGTTGCTTGTTGCTAGTTGTTGTTGTTGTTGATGTTGTTATTCTTTTGACCAGTGCATTTCCAACTGCATATTAAATTTCCAAAATTTAAGCAGCGAAAGCCAAGCAGCCGGCGGGGAAACGGCACAGAACTCTGAGTGCAATAGGAATAGGAAATATCAAATGGGTTACTCAACAACTTGCTCCGTGAGCTGCACTCCTAAATCTTATGTGGTTAATGGTAAATGGCGGGAAACAATGAGAATTAAATTGAATTAAATATTCTTTGGCAGGGAGGCAACAAATGCAGCAATATGTATTAAAATGCGTGGACGATGCCTGCAGGGGGGGGGGGGACTAATTACTGAAAGAAGGAAATTGCTAAATGATTAATTATGCAATCTCCTTAAACGTCGACGTGTGTGTTAGTGTAGCTGTGTGTGTGTGTGCGTGTGTGTGTGCGTGTGTGTGTTTATAAGAACATAATCAAAAGCTATTAAAAACAAAAACGAGAAATGCTTAATTAATTATATAGTTTGGCGCACACAGTTGCAGAGTCGCCGGAGCGAGCAGCTCAAACTGAAGAGGAAAAACTATTTGAATTGAACTATATTATTTTTTTAACGATTGTTCTTAAAACTCAATTAAAGCAATCTTTCTTTGTTTTGTTTTGCCCATCAATAATAACCAACTAATAATTTATATAGAACTTCAGTTAAATTTCAACTTGCAAACTATTTTAGAGGGTATTATTAGTTTGAATTCAGCATTTGTGCAAACATTGCATTGAATGAGAATATTTATATTCTAACCAAGTCAACCTGATTATATCTCGAACTTTTTAATAGGACATGTAATATATATATATATATATCAGCAAACAGATTATCTGCTTACAACTCAATAGAAGCAGTCACCTTCAATTTACAGGGTATCTGTGACTCGGGCATCGAATTCTGAGTGAATTCAATTTTGTTTTTGTACGTTGCGACCGGAAATTAATAGCAATAAAACAAAAGCATTTAGCGCCGATTGTTGTTGCGTATTCTATTTATTATTGACCTATTGTTAACTGTAAGCCGTTTTCGTTGCTGTTGCTATTGTTGTTGCTATTGTTGTTGCTGTTGTTGTTGTTGTTGCTTTTGTGAAATACATTTCTGCTACGAAGTACGCAAATTAAATAAACCCTTTTTTGTACGGTTTTTGATTTAAGTTTGTTTTGAGTCGCTTGGCCACAATGACAGCGACTTGTGTATGTGTGTGTGTCTGTGTGTGTGTGTGTGTGTACGCATACACTTAGAAAAAAGGAAAATCATTCTGCGATTTCTATTTTTTAGAATTTCATTTTTCATCAATCGAAAATATTTATAATTTATTTATTTATTTATAAGAATGTTGCGCATTTTTGGACCTTTTTTTTGTTGTTGTTGAAAATTTCTTATTTATTGAAATTGTTGCTAAAAACAAGAAAAATTGTCTAGTTTTTGGGCCGATTTTTCTGAGTGTACATAAGCGTCAACAGTCATCGTATTTTATTTTACACATAGCAAGTTATTTTTGTTGGTTTTTTGCTGTTGCTGCTGCTGCTTCTGCTGCTTCTGCTGCGATGACAACGACTTGGCTCACACTTGCACACATTGACTCAAATAACCCACTCGGAGCACACACACACACACTGACACACACACACTCACACACACACACTCACACACATACACTGCGCTCAGTTTACACTTTACTCTTTCGCTCGCTGAGCACTTGAAACGGCTAACTGAGTGCTGGCTGGGCTCAGAGGGAGAGATGGCGAGGTGTGCCAGACGTGTAGTGGCGTAGAAGGGGTGCGGAGGGGGTGGCGAGGTGAGGTGAGGTGAAGTGAGGCCGTTTTACCGCTCATTTGTTATGATTTTTCAGTTGGCATTTTTAGTTGTTTTTCTACGCGTTCTGCGATCGGCCGCATTTTCAGCTACTGCTCTTCGGAGCAAACGTGCGTGTAAACGACTCTCTATGTGTGTGTGTGTGTGTGTGTGTGTGTGGGCGATAAACTGCTACATATATAAATGTATATATAATATATGTATATGTATACATAATATATATTATATATATAAATATATATATATATATATACACAAATACATACATAACACCTTTGTTGGCCATATAATAAATTGGTTTTATTTTTTTATCGCGTTTTTTTGTGTGTGTGCAATGTGTGTGATTTATTTAACGTGAACAAATATGTGCCACGCCCCTTGGCCCCTTTGCGCTAGCATGCATTTTGGGTGCAACGAATTGCAGTTTGAGAGTCACTGCGCTAGCAAATTAGGCACGCAGTTGCAGCAGCTCTAAGGAAAAAACAAACAAACAAACAAACTTAAATCGTTAAAAAAAAACACAATTGGCATGTCACTTTTGGATTTATTGGCAATGGGCGTAAGGCCTAAATGCATTTTATGAGCCAACTCGCCAAATCGGCTTTAAAAAACAGCTTAAGCGCAACTGGGAATATTCAAGGAAAAGGCAGCAACAACTGCAATTGCAGCAGCAAAAAAACAAATTAAAAAAATTAAATAAACCCATTGCAACAACAGCTGCGGTTTTGTTTTTAAAGAAAATGTTGCGTGAACAATGCGTTTTTTATTGTTTTTTTTTTTTTTAATTTTTTATTGCCGCTGCTGACTCACGAAGCTCAATTTGCAATTCAAAAATAAAAAGGAAAAAATATAAGTAATTATCAAAGTAAACAGTAAACAGGCGTTTTTTTTTTTGTTTTTTGATTTTTTGTTTTTATTTTGACTTTGGGTTTTTTTTGCTGTTCATTTTGTGAGTCAACGATAAGTGCAGCGACAGCAACAGCAACGGCAACAGCAACGGCGACGTCAGCGTCTCATTTGCAACACAACAACAGCGACCACATCAGCAACAGGAACTTCATCAATTGAATGAAAAAAAAAGAAAACAAAAATATGTAAATAAATAATGAAATGCGTAAAAGTAAAAACTTGTTGTAAATCGCACGAGCGTTGCGAGTGTTTGTTGAATGGAAAGTCCATAAAATAGTTGCTGCTGGAATTGCTCATGTTGTTGTCGATGTTCTTGTTGTTGCGTATTGCTGGCTGTTGTTGTTGTTGTTGCGGAGACTGGACCACAGAATGCAGAACTATTGCCAGTTGCAGCAACTTTCGCTTTGTTTTTCTTTCTTTCTTTCCATTTTTTTGTTGTTGTTGTTGTTGTTCGATTTGTTGGCAGCAATTTCACAAGAGCAACCAAAAAAAAAGACTGAATTTAAATGCGCATTAAGCTGCATTTGTCAAGTTAAGCAAATGCAAACCGTTGCTGCTTGCTGTTCATAATATTCAAATTTATACGTTGCAGCTGTCAAATGGGGGCGTGGTCGTATTTGCATAGTTGCCGTCGACAACAGTTGCCGGTTTGGGTAGCAGCCTAAGGGCGTGGCCAGCATTCGAAATAGTGAAACAGTTTTGTTTTTGTTTTGGATTCTATTAATTATGCAAAACGATGCAACAGCAGCAGCAGCAGCAGCAGCAGCGGAGACAACAATGTTGAACAACAATTGAATCAACAGACACAAATATAAATGCTATTAGTGCAATAACAATCAAAAAATCTCATAACATGGTCTTAACGACATTGCAAACAAGACTGGACATCGATGTTGCTGGCAACGAGCAGCGTTTGACAACTGACACAACAACAACAGCAGCAGCAGCAGCAGCAGTGGCAGCATCAGCAGCAGCAACTCCAAAAAAATTGCACGTGCTATGCGACAACAACAACGACAATAACAATCTAATCATGAATAACAGCAACGGCAATAGCAACAGCAACAGCAACAGCAACAGCAGCAGCAAACAGCAACAACAAATGATGTTTGAGAAGGAAAATGACAAGCTTGCCGTCAATTTCAATAACAACTTTAACAAATATTGTGATATGAACGGCAATGCAACAACAATCGAACAACTGCAGCAACAGCAGCAGCAACAGCAGCAGCAGCAGCAGCAGCAACATCAAGAATCATCTGCGACAACAACGCCACAGCACAGCACCTCCTCCTATTCGCCCGCCTCCGCCTCCGCATCCGCTCTGCGACGAGGCACACAAATTCAACGTTCCTCGATGCGTTTGCGACAACAACAGGCAAGTGTGGCACAGCCACCGCCCCAACAGCAGCAGCAACAGCAGCAGCAACAAAAGCAGCATCAACAGCAGCAGCAAAAATTGAAATCAAATTTCAAAAGTGCTGCTGCTGCTGCTGCTGTTGTTGTTGCTGTTGTTGCTGTTGCTGTTGCTGTTGATTTTCCCTTAAAACGGCAGCAACCTTCAGCTGCTATCGCCAACTGGCTTTATCTACATATATGCTAACTTAAAACGGCAACCAGTTAACAGCGAAGTAGGCTAACTGGCTGACGACAACTGGCAGCAACAATAATAACAACAACAACAACAACAACAACAACAGCAAAAGTAAAAAATTCTTTAGCCATAGCTAACGAAATCCTTGACAAAGGCACACCGAAGCAACAGATACCCTGACTTTATTTCTTCCCATAAGAATTGATTCACTGAATTTACTGATTTCATCTGAATGTAATTCAGCAATAGGAATAAGTTGCTATTCATTGATAAGCTCGACTGCAAATCAATATAAATATATATATTCTTTTCTTCAATCATTTTGATCGGCTGATCAGCTGTCAAACGACAAATTCAATAATGCAAAAACAAGAGTAAAAATAAAAGTAAAAAGTTGTATGCAAAACTGCATAATAAATCTTTAAAAATATTAATGCTCTTTTTAGATTTGTCAGAATTTTCCACATATATATACATATATATATATATAGCAAAGCTTGTCTAATTGAAATATATATGTATATTATTTTTCTATACATAATCCGAAATCGGATCGATTTCGAATCCAGGCAGACTTCGTCTTCAGGGTAAGATGCAAGATGCACAACTAAAAACATATAAAAAACTACAGGGTATCTACCAGTTGAAAGAGTTCACTCTGACTACTTTTTAAATTCAATCAAATTTTAATGAATTTATATATTAAATTTTGTTTAACTTTTGTTTGTATTTGGAAACCAAATTTTCAAAGAAGTCAAATTAAACTGGCTGCAATTGGACACTCTTCAAGTGTTGTATTTAATATATAAATATGTTGCATATACACACACACACACACATATATTTATATATATATTTATATATATGTTGATTAATATGCTTCGTTTCGTGACGCTTCATGTTTCATGTGTGGCAAAGGCGACATCATAGTTGTAAAACCCAATTGACTGTTGACGTTGAGCGCCCAACCACAATACCAATAATAATAAAAACAACAATCAAGAATAAGCAAGTTCATAAATTTGTTAACTTTTTTTTAGCTTTTTGCTTCTTTTTTTTTTTTGCCTGTACGCGCTTTTGCAATATTTATTTAATGCCCGTCAACCCGACGAGCATGTTGACGCTGGCGATGATGTCATGGCATGCTTGTGTATCTACACCTTTATGTGTTTATATACATATATAGATATATATATATATATATATATACATTTACAACAACAACAACAACAATCAGAAAGAACACGGCAACTAACGTTCATTTGCCGTTGCTGTTTTACAATTGCTGTTGGCTCAATGGCTTTTTGAGTTGTTGCTGTTGCTGCTGTTGTTGCTGTTGTTGCCTCCACTCGATGATTGATGGCCTGCAATTTTTGTGGGCCTCACAACTGATCTGCGGGGGCATCAAAAGGGCGCTCAAGTTGGTTTAAATCCACTGCAAGCGTCAATAAATTTCGATTTCAATCGAATCAGAGTCACGATTCTGGTCAACAACAACAACAACAGCAGCAGCAACAGCAGCAGCAACAGCAGCAGCAGCAGCAGCAGCACCTTCTCTCCTTAGAATCTCAATTGGTTTGTGGTATATGCTTAGTACTTTCAAGCATGCCACAAGTATGCTTGAGTTTTAACTTGGCAATAACTATTATTGTTTTCGTCTTCTTCTTCTTCCTCCTCTTCTTCTACTTCTTCTTCTTCGTCTCAGGCACTCGAGTTGTTGCTGCTTGTTCAATGTCAAATCGCATCGCAATTTGTTTTCTTTTTTATTGTTGTTTTCTTTCAAGTTTTATTTGGTTCACATCGTTTTTTATTCACGCCAGCCGACTTAACTCCCTCCACCCCCCCCTGCTCCACCCCTCTACACCCGCCTTCGGCTCCTCCCCTCTCTCCCTGCATTCCTCACATGCTGTCTATACATTTTTGCTGATGTTGTTGCGTTTTCCTTGTTTTTTATCTACTTTTTTTTGTCTTTTTTTTTTGTCTTTTTTTTTTGTCTTTTTTTGCGCTCACATTATGCAAGTTCAGCAAATTTTTGTTCTTTTTGTTTTGCTTTTTTTCGTTTTTGCATCGCTTTTGTCTCTTTTGGTATTTTCAGCGCCTTTCTGTTGTTATTCAATTATGTTTTTTTTTCCTTCTTTTTTTTCCTTTTCGTTTCGTTTCGTTTCGCTTCTTTTTTGTGTGTTGCGTTGTGTTGCCAAACATCCCCAGAAAAATAGATGTGGGTGAAAGGCGGTGGTAAGGTCTCTCAGCTGTGTGTTGTTGTTGTTGTAGTTGTTGTTGTTGTTGTAGGTAGGAACCCGCCTTTGTTTTGTTATCATGGTCAAGAAGGTGGTTTACGGCGCGGAACAGAAAACGCCAATTTTGACACGCGGCAACTGCTCGCAATTATTATCTTCATCAAATGCGTTGGGCTCTTGGCTCTTGGCTCTTGGCTCTTCTCAATTAAAGCACGATTGCTTTGAAGTGCGGTCTACGCTGAACATCTAAATAACTTTCAGTTAGCACACATGGCACGTGTAGTTACATGTTGCATGTATCTTTGTGCTCGAGTGTCTCTTGACCAACACGGTAAACTGCTATTTAACCGCGCTTTAACCGACCGACCTGGCCAAGGCCCCAATAATAAAACAAGACGAAGACGAAGACGAAGACGAAGACGAAGCTTTATCGCTCTCATACACTTTAGCTTGGCATTTCTTTTTCATTTTTATTGGCCACTTTATGAGCTGTTTGTGAACCCGACTTGAAACCGTTTTAACTTTATATATACAGACACATACATGTATATACATATAGATATTTAGATGTAAACTTTCTTTTGAACCTGCTTTAAGCCTGATGGCAAAAAAACATGTAGCATTTCAAATACAAATATGAGCCGGAAGCGTTTTTATTTTTCAGCCAGACAACCAGAAGAGATATGTATATAAATATGTCTGTCTGTTTGTGTATGTTTTTCGATTTTGGGATTATGCCATCTGCCCCATTAGCGGTGCAATTTTCTTATTGGCACTCAACTGTTGCGACAGTTTGACAAGCACTGCGTATGTATATGCCAGCTTGCCGGCTTGCCAGCCTGCTGCCCACCCACTGACCTAATCCAAACAAAAGCCGAGCACTTGTGTGGCTTCCACGTGCACAGCAACTGTCCCAGCGATGCCTACCCCAAGCAATTGGACACCCCTTTGCCACCCCCTTTCCATCCCTTTGCACTCTTTCAGCCTGCTTCACGTTCATTAGCTCATCATATTGTTGTTTGACCTGCTTCACGGATTTGTTGCATGCCACAGAGCGGCTACAAAGATCTGGTTGCACACAAGTTTACTGACACCGACAGGGATTAGATTTTCCCATAGTATACATAATGGGCATATTAGGATAGCTTCTACGCCGAGACAAAACACTTCTTATAATATATAAGACATATTGAATAGATCTAAAATTATTTTGGGTGCCAAATTGACATGAATTTCACTCACTCATTTCCGAAAAAATGTTCAAATCTTCGCCTTTTTCCTTTGCGTTTGCCTTCTAGAGATTGAATACCAATAGAAATAATAAAGAATTTAATTAAAATTCGAATTAATATCAGTTTGTTGTCGGTGTAGGATATGCATTTAGTCGGTGCACATTTGCTGTCTCCTGAACACATTTGCTGCCCTGCTCATTTCGCTCTTTATCGGCCAACGCCAGTCGCTGCGGTAAAAAAGACGCTAATTAAATTAGCACAAAAGGCCGCCAATGCGGATTAAGTGCGCCCAGATGAAGCCTCAAATACCAAGCGACCAGCACAAAGCCAATTTTTTCCACCACCTCTCCCCCTCCTTCTCTCTCTCTCTCTCTCCCTCTCCCACTCACTTTATTCAACAGTAACGCTTTGTATTTTAATCGGTTTTCTTTTTATCTTTGCAGGAGCAACTGCGACGCCGTCGAGAGGAGGAGGAGCGCATCGCCCAGCAGAACGAATTCCTGCGAAATAGTTTGCGTGGCTCGCGCAAACTCAAGGCGCTTCAGGACTCGGCAACGGCCACGCCCTCGCCGGGTAAGGCACAGCAGCAGCAACCAACAACAGCAGCAGCAGCAGCAGCAGCAGCAGCAGCGCCAACAACAATTGCTGGCGTTGAGAACGAGGCCTATCTGCCAGACGAGGAACTGCTGACGCCAGCGGAACACATCGACGGTGAGTCACTGTCCACTGTCCACTTGTACACTGTCCACTGTCCACTGTCCACTTGTACGCTGTACAGCACACATTTTGAACCCTTGTCAATCTGCTCTCCCTTTTAGTATCTACCGTCCAAGTGGGCTTTTCAAATTGCGGTAGATATGAACTTTTGTGAATTGTTGGAAGAGTTTCCTAATAACCTTCTCTCCAAGTTTGGTAACGATAGCTCGGGAGATATGGGCTTTAGAGAATTCTGGAGGCGACAATGGGTGTGGCCAAAAAACGATCAAGATTAAGATATAGCCATTTAAATTGTTTAGGGGGTGTGGGCGTGGCATATGCCGATCTTTGAAGGACATCGCCAAAATTGTGGGAGATATGTGGCTTTATCGATTTGCAATTATCGATTTGATCGATTACCTAGACCCACCCATATATATAATAACCAATATACCATGAGATCTTCGGTATCAAAATCAATAGATAAAAATAAAGTTCTCTTAATTTGATATTAGGTAGAAATACGGATTTCATATTCATTCGATAGATATAGGATATTTAGCTTAGACATTATTGAATAGATATTGGGATTACACATCTAGGTTAGTCTATTTGAGATAGATATAGGAATGTCGTATTATATATCAGTAGTATCAGTAGTATAGGTTTGAGATCTGTGCAACATGTGGCTTAATATTTGAGCTTTGATTTCAGGCTATGGGGATCTGATTGCGGCGCTGACACGTCTCCAGGGCCAACTGGCTAAGAGTGGGCTGAGCACGCTGGCCGGGCGGGTATCTGCGGCGCATAATGTGCTGGCCAGCGCCAGTGTGGCCCACGTACTGGCCGTCCGGAGCGCTGTGCTGCAACGTCGACGTCCTCGCGTGGCCGGGCCGCTGCACGTGAGCGCATTGGGGCTGCAGAAGGAGATTGTGGAGATGCTGACGCAGTCGAACACGGCGACGGCCATTGAGCTGGGCAATCTGCTGACCAGCCACGAGATGGAGGGTCTGCTGCTGGCGCACGATCGCATTGCCAATCATACGGATGCATCGCCATCGCCGACGTTGACGCCGACGCTGACGCCGACGCCGACGCCGATGATGACGGCGACAGCGACGGCGACGGCAACGCTTAGCGGGCACAGCAGTCCCGTGCCGCAATCCAAAGCATCGGCGAGTGGTCGAAGTATGGCGGTCTTGCCGCCAGTTGTCCCATCAGTGCCACAATCTGTGGCACAACGTGGCGCCATGCCCCTGCCCGTTGCAGCTGTGGCGGTGGCGGTGCGCGGCGAATCGCCGCCAGGAATGAGCGGCTGCTTCGGCACATTGAACGATCAGAATGACAACATTCGCATCATCCAGATCGAGAAGTCCACGGAGCCACTTGGCGCAACGGTGCGCAACGAGGGTGAGGCTGTCGTCATTGGCCGGATCGTCCGGGGTGGTGCTGCGGAGAAGTCGGGACTGCTCCACGAGGGTGACGAGATACTGGAGGTGAATGGCCAGGAGCTGCGTGGCAAGACGGTGAACGAGGTGTGCGCCCTGCTCGGCGCCATGCAGGGCACTCTCACATTCCTGATTGTGCCCGCTGGTAGTCCGCAGCCCGGTGGCGGCGTGGGCATGGGCATGGGCAACGTGATGGGCATGCATCCGCATCATGCGGGTGTCGGGGGGATGGCGCATCGGGATACGGCTGTGCTGCATGTGCGTGCACATTTCGATTATGATCCGGAGGATGATCTGTATATACCGTGCAGGGAGCTGGGCATCAGTTTCCAGAAGGGCGATGTGCTGCATGTGATCTCGCGCGAGGATCCCAACTGGTGGCAGGCGTATCGCGAGGGCGAGGAGGACCAGACCCTGGCTGGCCTCATTCCTAGTCAGTCATTTCAGCATCAGCGCGAAACAATGAAGCTGGCCATTGCCGAGGAGGCGGGTCTGGCGCGGTCGCGTGGCAAGGAGGGTGCCGCCAGCAAGGGTGCAACGCTCCTCTGCGCACGCAAGGGCCGCAAAAAGAAGAAGAAGGCCAGCTCCGAGGCAGGGTAAGTGGTGCAGCCAAACAAAAACCAATCTCGATTTTGACTTCCCTGTTATTGTTCGTAGGTATCCGCTGTACGCGACAACCGCACCGGACGAAACGGATCCCGAGGAGATACTCACCTACGAGGAGGTGGCGCTCTACTATCCCCGTGCCACCCACAAGCGACCCATCGTCCTCATCGGTCCACCCAACATTGGCAGGCATGAGCTGCGACAGCGCTTGATGGCCGATTCGGAGCGCTTCTCGGCGGCGGTGCCACGTAAGTACAACACTCTCTCTCCTTCTCTCTCTCTTTCTCTCTCTTCTTTATCACTCTCTCTCTCTCTCTCTCTCTGTCTGTCGATCGCTCGCAGTATTCCTTTTGCTTGAGGAGAAGCCCAAGCCAGCAGGCAAGGATAAAGCAATTGCCAATGTTTCCCAAGCGCATTGCTAGCACAGTTTACCCCAATCCTAACTATTGAGCAGTGTTCAAGGCTCCTTCGCTTAGAATTGCTAGCGTAGCGTTTGAAAGCACAAAAGCTTTCTCTGTGTAAATCTGAAAGCTCGAGCAAAAGCTTTCCACATACGCTTGGCTTGGCTTGGCTTGGCTTGGCTTGGCTTGGCTTGGCTTGGCCGGTACAGCTCTATAGAGAAACCCAAGCGCAAATTCTTAGTTCCATGGCAACAGCTTCGAAAAGTCTCGTTTGATACACACATAATATCCAAAAAGATATCTTTTGCGTCTGGCAATAGAAACAAACCACAAACAACAAACAGTTAAGGAGGAGATCATTCTGATAGTTTCAAACGTTGACGTTTCAAAATAAATCTCATCTAATCTTTTTCAGAAAACAATTCTAATTTCTTCAAATTCCTCAATAGTTGTATAAATAGAAATGAACGTTTATTTGACGCTCTGCAATAATTTTGAAAAGCAATTCAAGTCTGCTGCGCCACCTTCAGATATGTTCTTAGACGGAAATTAAAGAGTTGTTTTGGTTCCTGGCAATCCTTTCACATCGAGAGATCATTGCTGGGGCAGTTGTCGTCCTCGTCCTCGTTTTCTTCCTTCTTCCCATGCCCCAAACACCCACGTTATTATTACTGAGCTAATTACAATATATCTGTGCCTCTTTCACTTATGCAGACACTTCACGGGCCCGGCGCGAAGGCGAAGTGCCCGGCGTGGATTATCATTTTATAACGCGTCAGGCGTTCGAGGCGGATATTCTGGCGCGTCGCTTTGTCGAGCATGGCGAGTATGAGAAGGCCTACTACGGTGAGTGGCAGTTGAATTGGATGTGCAACACCAACATGAACAAATTGAAACTGTATTCAATCTCAATCTGCATTTTGGCAGGCACATCCCTGGAGGCCATACGCACAGTCGTTGCCAGCGGCAAGATTTGTGTGCTGAATTTGCATCCGCAGAGTTTGAAGTTGTTGCGCGCCTCGGACCTCAAGCCCTATGTGGTGCTGGTGGCGCCACCAAGCCTGGATAAGTTGCGGCAGAAAAAGTTGCGCAATGGCGAACCCTTTAAGGTGTGTTATCGATAACCACTTATCGTTATCGTAATCGTTGAAATCAATTAAACCATTTATTATACATATTTATGTGTCAAAGTTCTTGTTTAGCTGAGATTATAAGTACAAGTTATCGTTATCGTTATCGCCCGATAGCAACATGCCTATCGAGCATTGCAATTATTAATTATTGACATTTTTTTGAACGAATAAAAATATCATTAATTAATAATTGCACTTCTTTGCTTTGCTTTTTATTCTGTTTATTGTTGTCTTGCATTACAAAGCTTTTATCGATAACAACATGTCTGTTATCGCTTTCGTTATGTGCGACTCATTGGATTAATCGTCGCTTTCTCGTTTCTTTCTGGACAGGAGGAGGAGCTAAAGGACATCATCGCCACTGCACGCGACATGGAGGCGCGCTGGGGTCATCTCTTTGACATGATCATCATCAACAATGATACGGAGCGCGCCTATCACCAGCTGCTGGCCGAGATCAATTCGCTGGAGCGCGAACCGCAATGGGTGCCCGCCCAGTGGGTGCACAACAATCGTGACGAGTCATAGTGACGTCCATACCGGCGACTGTTTCATCTTCTGCCCCGTCCCTGTAACCAGATCTGCACACCGGCCTGTCCCTGCCCCTCGTCCGGACACGGCAACCAACCCTGTCCCTGCCCCGCGTGCAGGCAGCCAATGCCCGGTTAGCCACTTTGTAAATAATACAATACAACAATACAATACCAACAACTACCGCGTTTCAACTCAGCCATGTGGAAATGGAGCAACTGCAACTGCAACTGCAACTACAGCTGCAACTGCAACTGCAACTACAACTGCAACTACAGCTGCAACTACAACTGCAACTGCTGCCCAGCCAACCATCATAAGTGTGAACAACTATCTATTGTGGGGCATCTTTTCGCTAAGTGTACACACGGGCATACACTCAGTACTGTGTGTGTGTGTGTGTGTGTACTATTCACATACTTATTTACTTGTACTTAATCGTTTACCGTTAACCATATACTCGTATTATTTATGCTAAATTTATGTATGTATGTAAATTGTTTGTTTGTTGCAAATGCATTTGAAACATGGCCGAACACGTGTGTTGCTGTGTGTTTTCAAGCATTGCATTATTTTTTTTTTTAAAACATATACATAATATATATATATACATATAAACATTTTTTTTTTTATTACGTATTAGCAATATTTTTACTGAAGTACGTTCACAAATAATTGTTATTCAATTTTAAAACAGAATCTTTTATTTTTTTTGTATTAAGATATCATTTTGAGCACTTCCTTAATTTTGAAAGACAAATTTTAAATTGTAAAAACAACCACAACAACAACAACAACAACAGCAGAAACAGAATTGCATTTGTTGTGATACAGGCACAAGTGCAAACAGTGTGGCCAGTCTATACTCTAAAAACGAAATTGATAACGAAACTGAAGTCGAGATCGAGATCGAAGTCGACATCAGACTGCAAATTGAAATAACCATATGTTAACTGAACAAAAACAATCTGCAATCAAAAGCGAAAGCGAAATGTTGCCGAGTCCATAAGCAACGAGTAACTAGCAACGGGAACAGAATCGAGAAGCGAATAGCGAAAGCAGAAGATAGACGAGAAGAGAGAGTGCGAGAGAGAGACAGACAAACAGAGAGAGAGAGAGAGAGATAGGGGAGCGGAAAGAAGCGAATGTTGCAATTACGTAATCGATTTACTTTATATAAATATATTCACAAACTATACATATAAATATACACATAAATTATATGCAGTAATACAATTAATTTTTAAAATAACAAGAAGCGACGAGCAAAACAGTAGAGCGAGTAAACTAAAGGATGAATAGCAACAATAGAATCAGAACGTCATTGCCAAATAAAACAAAGATGTAACAAATATGAAATATGAAATACGAAATACGAAATACAAAATATGAAATATGAAATATGAAATATGAAATACGAAATACGAGTATATGAAGTGAATGAATATGACTACAGAAACCCAATTCAAAATGAAATAACAAGCAAACAACATTCCGCCAGCAAGCAAAAGATATAGCATGCAATAGTGTAGCCAAGTTAAATATGCACTGTAAAAAAAAAACAAGCCAATATATACAAAATAACAAACAATTGAAAAATCTAGACGTTAGTTTAAGAGCATAATACCACAAAGAGGAAAGAAACAAAGAATAGAAGAAGAAAGAAAAGCAGTCAAAACCCCAGACAGCGAGTAGTTGTTTCCAAAAAAATAAATGTTGTAATTCATCAATTTAAATGCGATTAGAAAATTACGAGAAAAGGCCTCAAAAACTCCCAAAAACAAAAAACAAAAAAAGAAGAAGAAGAAAGAAATGAAAAACTCACGCAGGAAAACAAAACTGTAAACGTAAATATATACACATATATATTTGTTGAAAATGCAACAATTTTATTAAGTAAATGCTCCAAACGGCGTCAAATAAATTTTGCAAAACTATGTTACACAATGTTTAAAACTTGAAAGATTATTAAACAAGACAAAACTATACAAAAAGAAAACAAAACAAAACAAAAAAAAAAAACAAAACAAAAGCAAAGAAAAACGAAAATATATTTAAAATATTTTTTTTTTTTGTAGTCAACAAGGTATAAAAATGTGTGTGCAGTAAATTTGTTTAAGTTTTTATTTATACGTATTAAAAACAAAAATCAAATAAATATGAAAATTTATTAATAAAACTACAAGTTTAGTATATTATATGTATATGTGTGGTGTAATAAATTGAATAACAAAACTTAGCTAAACGAATAATGCCAGCAAAAAGCGAAGAAACTAAAAAATAAAACTAACTCTATACAAAATAGGCACGGTTTAACAAGCATTGTATGATATGAGAAATACCTAAATAAAATGCGACAAACAAATACAGAAACACATGAGAACTCTTCAAATTATTTAAATTTCAGATCAATTAGCGCGATTCAAACCAACCACAACAGCGCTGCCAGACTCAGTTTTAGACGAACAGGTGGCAGTGTAAGTTAACAGAATTACTCCCCACTTAACAGAGCCATAGAGCCACAGAGCTGAATGGCCAGTGTGACCATTGTTAATTGAATATATACCGCACAATGCGAGCCAGTATATGCAAGAATTGCACAAATTAACCCAGCGTGTTTCTCTCGCATTCGTTGCCGAAAAAGCAAACTGTGCGGACGCGTTTATACCGGCTATTGCGGTACCGCAATAACTAACTGCCGCTACTGTGTTGTGTTCTGTACTCTTTCCGTTTTTTTTTTCCGCCCACCGACTCTTTTTCTTGTTTGTGTTTGTGGTGGTTGTCAATTGCATTAATTGTATATACATGTATATATATGGCCAAATAATAATCTTATCGCCAGCATGAGCCGAAGCACAAGTTATTACTGAGTGCGGCCGTAACATTGAATTACCAACAACAGCAACAAATCACTGAGCCAACAAGCTGCTCCCAAACAGACCGACTGAGACTGAGAGAGAGAAAGCCAACGAATAGAGAAAGCCAGGAATAAGATGAAGAATATGCCAGTGAAGTCGGTGTCGCGGCAACAGAGCCAAACGCCCGCTCAGCAGCTGCAGCAGCAGCAGCAGCGTGACGTAGAAAACGGCATCTATCCAAATATACCCGCAGAGCGGCGATCGCCGGTGCGTCCAATAAGGCCGCCAACGTTGCGCCAAGACACCGTTGACATGGAGGAGATACCGCTGAACCAAGTCAATGTCCAGCAGGAGTCGGAGGATCGTCAGAGAATGCGTGAAATATTCGACAAGGTAAACCAAAAGCAAAACAAACACTTGCCCATAAATACATATAGATGCATACGTAAGTATGTGTATGTATGTATATATATATATATGTATGTGTGTGTGTGTGTATAAACTGCTTTGCATTTTGCGTGTCTGCGCCTCTCCGGGTGTGTGTGTGTGTTTGCATGAATGAATTAATTTCCTTGTTTTGTGTGTGAGGCGAAGACTTGCTCTTAACCCTTGTGCTCGTGGGTAAAAGGTCTTCGTCATGTTATGAATCATCTCTATAAATATGTAGCCACGTATGGTCACCCCTAGCCGCACCCTTGCCGCTTATTGACACACGCTATTTTTATGCACGCTGCGACTGCGCGCTATTTGTCGTTTGCGAAGAAGATGCGCTATCAACGTCAACGTTAACTCCAACTTCCTGTCTCTCCCTCTCGCTCTCTCTACCTGTCTGCCTGTCTGCATGTGTGCATTTATACAACAATCAGTTAATTTCACACTTTTGCATAATTCACCGTTAACATTTTGATGTTTGCTTTTCTCAGTTTGTTTTTGCTGCAACCACAACAACAAAGGCAATTTGACAGAGGGGAATACCAGACTGTTATCGCTTACGAAAATTGTGCAGAGCAGAAACCGGTTACTCAAACAGACATAAATATCTACATGGATACATACATACATATGTACATGGAAATGTGTGTAAATGTACAGTGTCTCACAGCTCATTTCGGCAGTGTCTAGCAAAAATGTTAATTGCCTGCCATAAAATAATTAACCAATATTTTTCAAAAATTCCAAGGACCGATGACAGGTACATATATTAACCACCTAAATGGATATATGACCCCCATAAACTGGGGTTTCCCCACGTGCCAGGTCGGGTTATGTAAAAAGTGCCGTAAAATATGGTCACAACTTATTTCCAATAGTGGCATTATGGACACCTGGGTGCCATAAAACCCGGATTTTTTACGTCGGGTTGATTATTTTGTGTATCAATATACCAATCCTTCATAGTTAGCTTAGTTATATCCTGCAATTTGGGTGCCACCAGCCAACAAGGACTATGGACAAACGGACTACCATTGAGCAACGGAATCTCATCCTGGAACACTTCAAGATTGGATATTCACATCGCCAAATAGCTAAAATGGTAAATCTAAGTACCACAACTATATTCAACATCATTCGTCGCTTCGTCGACGAAAATCGGATAGAGAACAAGGGCAGAAAGGCACCAAACACGATTTTCACCGACCAGGAGGAGCGGAGGATCATCAAGAAAATAAGGGCAAATCCCAAGCTATCGGCTCCAAAACTGACTCAACTGGTGCAGGATGAAATGGGGAAAAAGTGCAGTGTGGAAACTGTGCGCCGGGTTCTGCGCAACCATGACTTTAATGCCCGAGTACCACGGAAGAAGCCCATTATAAGCGCAAAAAATAAAGGGACTAGGATGACATTCCTCAAAACCCACTTGGACAAGGATTTGGAGTTCTGGAACACATTCATATTTGAAGATGAGCCCAAATTTACCATTTTTGGCTTAGACGGACGGAATTATGTGTGGCGACAGTCCAATACTGAGCTGAATCCCAAAATCCTAAAGGCAACAGTCAAGCACGGCGGAGGAAGTGTCATGGTATGGGCATGTATCTCGGAAGCCGGCGGTGGAAATTTGGTGTTTATTGAAACAACAATGGACAAGAATGTGTATTTCAATATATTAAAGGAAAATTTACTCTAAAGTGTCGAGAAGCTAGGAATCCGGCGATCTTTCCGGTTCTACCACGACAACGACCAGGACAACAGCCAAGCATAAGTCCGGATTAGTACAGTCCTGGCTTATCTGGAACTGCCCCCACATGCTAATTGCACAGGCCCGGTCTCCAGATTTAAACGTTATTTAAAATTTGCGGGATCTGCTGGAAAATAACATCCAGAATCACAGATCCGATCTCAAAAATGCTCTGCTGGATGAGTGGAGCAAAATCAGTCCAGAAACTACCTGGAAGCTGGTATCTTCCATGAATAATAGGTTAAGGGATGTTATTAAGGCTAAAGGATATCATACTAAGTATTAACATCCTTATTTAAGTTTTTATACGCCAAATATGTTACTTTTATAAGACTGCCGAAATAAGCGCAGACCTGTATTTTGGATATGTTTTCAGTTTTTGACTAATTTTAGTTAATTAATTAATATTTTAATAAAAACTAATATTTCCTTTTCAAACGTGATATAACATAAAACAAATTGGCATTTAAACATTTTGCGTTTGTTTCTTTGTTTAAACTTTATAGCACTTTAAAATATTTGCTAGACACTGCCGAAATGAGCTGTGAGACACTGTATATATGTGTTGCTGTTGTTCTTGGCTGTCAGTCAGTTGATTTGTGTCTTAGTCACTTGCACAAAATTGCTGTTGCCATTTTTTTTTTTTACTTAGCGCTTAGCATTTAGCATTGTTTGCCCACTAATTATCAAGTGCCGCTCTCTCTCTCTCTCTCTCTACTCATACCCATTCTCATTCTTACTCCACGCCCCAACTACTGCTGGTTGTTGTCTTTTCTCTTTTGTTGTTTTCATTGGACAACATTCCATCGCAGTATCCCATTCTCGCCTGTGCCTCACGCGCTCTCTCTCTCTCTCTCTCTCTTGGCCCTTGACGACTGAATCGTCGATATACAAATTGCATTTCATTTGTTTTAACCTGTTTGATAATGGTTCTTCTTCATCTGCTGCTGATACTTTTGCTTTGGCATAACAGGAATATACAAATGTTAATTTGTACATTTCAACATACATACAGACATACATACATACATACAAACGTATGTTTGTATATGTATGAATGCATAAATGAATATTTATTTCTTACTCGTCTCGATTCTGATTCTGATTCTGGCTTTCACCGTAATGCTTGTTTTTAGTTCTCTGTGAATTCATGCAATATCTCAATATGCCGCGTAATCTTATCTCTTTTGGCTTACTCAACCAACGGCATTTCAACTAGTTGGCATTGTTGACCCTAAACGCCAAACTTTTCATGGTCTTTTACCGATACACTTACATATCTACTGTATTTGGTGTGTGTGTGTGTGTGTGTGTGTGTGTGTGTGCACAGCTGGCTAAACTGCAATTTGTGTGACTCAGTTCTCAGCCTTACCCACTCGCCCTCCCCCGCCCCCTAACCTTGTCGAACATTACTCCGTTTCTAATCAGAATTGCTTTGTTCTCGAATCAACTGTGTGTGAGTGTGTGTGTGTGTGTGTGATGCAGGTGTATATATAAACAAACAATACACACACATACACATACATATATACATATGCATTTCTGTTTTAGTCACTGTTGCTTTAGTTTTGCAAGATCAGGTCGAAATTGTCGATAACTGCAAATGTTTATACAAATGTGCATTCCTTTCGTTTATTGTGGGTTATGAGAGCCGCTCTAATCACTATTATTGCAATTTGTAGTCCATTTTGTGTTTGTGTTCTTTGTGAAATCCCAGATCTCTTCTGCAAAAACACCCCCTTTAAGGGGGGCTACAAATGCTTAAAGCTGCAACTGTAAACCGAAATGGAATTTGGTTTTTATTTAATCGGATTTCAGCGATTTCAGTGCCATGCTTATCAGGTAGCCAGAACATACTGCAAGAATAAAATATTTCTTTCTAATTAATAACGATAATCATCATTATGATTATTATTGGATATGTTTACACATAAATATTGGCAAAGCCTTAGATTACTTTGCTCAGATTCACTTATCTTATCGGCTATAATATTGAATACACACACATATATATATATATATATATATACAAATGGGGAAACATGTACAAATAGGGAAACAGTTTTTGGAAAAACTACTCCATAAATGACTACTGGGAAAATGTGTAGAAATGTGTGCCTAGCTGCGAAATCGATTTTTGACGGATTTGTCACCAGTTGCGATCCGTTTTGGGCCACTTGATTACTGGCCAGGCCTGGCCTGCTTGGCCATTTATGGCCATGGCTTGTTTGCCGCATATGGAGTGCGTTGTTTTTGTGTTCTGTTGTTGCACGGATGCATTGTGGCAATGTGGCAATGTGGCAATTATGCAATAGCCAACTTGTTGCTATGCCTAATTTGGGGTACATTTTATTTGCAAATTTAGAAACAGAAGTCGGAATATATTTGGTGATATGCCAGTAGACTCGGTTCTGGCTGTGGTTCTTTGGCATTGCATCTTTTGAGCAGCTGATCCGTTTGCAAACGACAAGCAAAAGGATGTAAATTACATGTCTCGGGCATCCGTGAAGTGATCCTCATGCATGCTCATCTCCTGCCACTCTGCCTCCTCCGCTTGCGTCGGCGGTAAGGCGTCCAGCCACTTGTCCAGCAGCAGCTTCCTTGGCTCCTGCTGGTTGGTCCCTGCGCCCCTTGTCGTTTGGCTGGTTATCAGATTGGCCCCAATGAATTGTCCCACAAGGAGCTTGTTAATTGAGATGAGGGTGTTAATGCCCGAGGACTCTGGCAGCCCAATGTCGTTGGCATCGCACAGGCTGCTCCTATCCTGGCCCTGATCGCAGGCAGGATCGGCAGGAGCACGCCGATGGCCCATCATCGAGCCCATTCGATTCACGACCATCTGCCATATATGCGCCATCCTGTGGATTCAGCGAGCTTGAGAGCTGCGTTTCTCAAATCACACTTGACTCACCTGCAATCGTTAATCGGTAATCGATTGTTTGTCGTTCGGCCAGCGAGGAGACAGCAATGCGATTTATACTATTGTGGTTTATTCCGATCCCAATTGTGTTCAATACGATTACATCACAAAACGTTAAACGTGAGAAATGTGAAATGTGAAATGTGAAACTGAAATTCCCCAAATCCCATTTGGATTACCCTGTCGACGCCTGCTAGAACACTTGACCCGTGGTTAAAAATTATAAAATACACTATTTAATTCTTTTGAATATAAGTACAAAAACAACAACAAGTGGAAGAGGAGGATACACATCGTCATCATCTTAAGCCATCGCCATCTGTGGTTTCATCTCTAGATTAATATTAAATGTAATTCTGCTTAATATGAATCCAAATTCATTTCAAGACACAACTACTCTTGGGTCAGGTGAAAGGCTCCCGCCCGTTAGACTTGATAGGTTGCCAAGATCTTCAAAAGAATGGGCTCCCAATGAAATGGATGTTGAATGAGTTCTATTTAGCCAGTATTTTGCGTCAATGGTTCAAACTGTGCACTTATCACTTGATTGGTGAAAGTACTTTTATAATTATAGACATGACAGCTGCATATATAAATGTATATATATATATATCTATATATATATATAGATATATACCAATACTAATTGCCTGTTTGCTTTTTGTGTGCAGCACGACTCGGACAGAGATGGGCTGATCAACACGCACGAGCTGAAGGATCTGATTTCGGATGGATATTGCCGCGACATACCTGCCTACATTGCAGAGCAGATACTGCGCCGCAGTGATGCGGACAACGATGGACACCTGGACTTTGAGGAGTTCTATGTGATGTCGCAGCACCACAAGTGGATGATGCGCAATCTGTTGACCCGCTATTGCCGGTATATAGTGCCGCCGCCAAAGCCGCTCGAGGGCGACGAGCCGGATGGTGCGTACGAGAAACAAATGTCCATCTGCCCGCCACCGCTGACCATGGTCATCTTCTCCATCATTGAGATCATCATGTTTCTCGTCGATGTGATTTACTTTCAGTAAGCCAGACACCTCTCTATATAAGTGTGTGTGTGTGTGTGTTATTAATTGTTTACTTGATCCGTTTTTAGGGACGATCCGAACCACAATCAGCGCTTGGGCGAGAGCACCAACGGACCAGCGGCGACGCTCTTCATTTACAATCCGTACAAGCGGTACGAGGCGTGGCGCTTCGTTAGCTACATGTTTGTCCACGTGGGCATCATGCATCTCTTGATGAATCTGATCATACAAATCTTTCTCGGCATTGCCCTCGAGCTGGTGCATCACTGGTGGCGTGTGGCGCTCGTCTATTTGGCTGGCGTACTCGCTGGCTCCATGGGCACCTCGCTGACCAGTCCGCGCATCTTTCTGGCCGGCGCGTCCGGCGGTGTCTATGCCCTAATCACGGCTCACATTGCCACAATCATTATGGTAAGCTATATACAAATCCATGCATATATATTTATAAGAGCACTTGTCATATTGCATTGCAGAACTACTCGGAAATGGAGTACGCGATTGTGCAGCTGCTTGCCTTCCTCGTGTTCTGCTTCACCGATCTGGGCACATCCGTATATCGCCATCTAACTGATCAGCACGACCAGATTGGGTATGTGGCGCACTTGTCGGGTGCCGTCGCTGGCCTCCTGGTTGGCATTGGTGTGCTGCGCAATTTGGAGGTGCGTAGTTGGGAGCGCGTTCTCTGGTGGATCGCTGTCATCTTCTACTTTGCGCTCATGACCACTGGCATCATTGTGCACATCTTTGTGCCCGACTACTTTCCCAAGCCCGAATACAACTGATCGCCATCGAGATGATATTTTCAGGCCAATGACAAATTAGCTTTAAGTCGCCCACATAGACCATAACCTTGGCCTTGGCCTTAGCCTTAGCCTTAAGTTGTCTATGATGTCTAAAGTCCAAAGTGCACTTGATCTAGGCCATTCATTTAGTTAAGTTCAACGTGAGTTGCTTTATATTTATATATGTATTTCGAAGGGTTTGCCAGCAGCGCAACTCGAAGAGGCAGCTTATTATTTATACCCTGTACCCCATACCATATCTTGTCTCTTGACTCCTGAGAACAGGTAGCTTTGCGCTACCACAATGTGCTTACTCTTAATCAAAACATGACGCAACGCAAATAGTATTAAACACATTCAGCGAGTACAATAATAAGCCACACAAAACAGATTCGTATATGCACTCGACTCGATATTCGGCTAGCAATGATGGCCAAGAATCCACCCCTTTAGTATGCAGTTAGTAACAAATGATAAGCATTCAAGAGTGGTTTGCCGGAAGGGAGCGGCGAAAAAGGCCATAATAAACCTTTCCATAGCACTGTTATCATCCCCATTTTGCAGGCTATTTAGCTTTTGTACATGTTGTAAAACGATGACTATTTGGTGGCCTCGTAGCTATTGCCCTACTTTATACTTATGCATATATTTTTGTAAAATGTATATTATATAAACATATACTATTTGCAGTGTGCACTGTCCAATAGTCAGTCCACCCGGCCTCGATCCCAGCCCACCTCTCCATGCAAAATATAGTACATATGTACCACTAAGCAGACAATAATACATAGACACAATTAGACAGTCCAGTCTGCTTTGTGATAATACGCACGCACAAAAAGTAGAACAACACAAACACGCCTTTCGATAAGAAACTGTGCATTTTACCAGACGGGCTTTGTGTGCATTAATTACCTTAATGTAATTCGGACAGGAACTTTGAGTTTGAGTTGAGTTCGACAAAAGTAGGGGACTTGTCAGGTCCAAAGCTTTTGTGAGTGTTCAATTTGTAAGTTGGTTCCGTTGAGTGCAATGCCTGGGCCTATATTACTTCTTAATATAACACTGTGTTTTTCATTTCAACAAACACAAAATGTGTAAGCATAAATGATGTATTTTCATTATTATTATTAGATTAAGAAATATTTATATATTTCTATGTATTTATACGATAAAATAAAACAATTTTTTACATAAAAAATCTATAAGTGGCCTTTTCTTTTGTCGGTTGCAGTAATTGCCAAATTTCCGTCAAGCGAAAAATTGTGGCATTCCTTTAGTGGCACGCATGCAACGAAAAAGGCTACAACTCGGTTAAATCCTTACCGATTTTCGAATGACATTGCGCGACTCTATTGAGTTGCATTCAAGGATTATGGGATCCACTGGGAATCCAAACACTTGGAAAATTTGGCATTGAAAGCGAACGGAAATGGGTTGAAACACACAAAATCCTTGTTTTCTTAGAAACGACAAAAAAGAATTGATTGTGCTTTGGCCAGCTGATTGCCCAGCTCAACACAAAAAGTTTGACACAGGGTTCGTACGGATATGGCCAAGATACGAGCAATTTTTCTGTTTGAAGGAGACCTGTTATTTCACCTGTCTGAAGGAGTCTTGTCCTTATTGTGCTTTTGTTCGAATCGGCAGGCCGAGGACCTCTGGTCCAAAGAACATCCGGATGGATAAGTTACACCCCCTGTATAATTTGTAGCCAAGTTTTTTTTTTGTTGTCGAATTCTGGAAATCTTTGAATGCCAATCGACAGTCCTTTTTAAAGCAAGCCTAAAAGAATGTGTTCTTCCAAAATCAGTTAGGATATCTGCCAGTTGTGGCTTTTTTGCAAAAATAGCGTAAACTCTGCCGAATGATTACAAAACACCCCATTTGACAATTAAAAGACGGTTAGTTAAGCTTACTGTGCGTTTTTTTTATTTTTATAAAATAAAACTGTTGCTTTTTGCAACACAAAGTATGTAAACTTAAACTATGTATCTTCAGAAAAATCTTAGCATTAAGAATTACTTATATTTCTATGTATGTATGTAATTTGATTAAAAAAAAAACGATTGAATATTTTATTAAAAAAAATGAGATATTTTCATTTGTTGGCTTTCGAATAGCTTTTACTTTTCTCAACGAGTACGATATATATGGTATCTGGGGAATTACTTTAAAATTGTATTCGCTAGAAGGCATTGTATAGCTAATGATGGGGAAATTAAGACACAGTCCGTATTCTCTTAAAAAACAAATGGGTAGCATCTCTGAAGCTCTGAATCAGCTGACACCCTGAAGCTTAAATTCTATATATATATATATGTAAGTATGTAGAAGTGAAAAGTTTAAGTGTTTGAAAATCCGCCTTTGTCGGTGGATGGAGCCGCCAGGAATTTCAGATTGATTGTCTCAAGCTGTGAAACCTTGGCAACGGTTAGCCAAGCCTGCGGCATCATGTGGTGTAAAATCGATTCGAGGCGATCGACCGGCAAGTAGGCGATTGGCTCATCGGACTCATTCAGTACATCATTTTCGGGAACGCCCGGAATAGGCAGCAGCACTGGCACACAGTCCTTCTCGTGGATCATGGCCAATGCCCGAGTCACGCTGAGCAGTTCGTAGGTGATCCCCAGGCGGAACACATTGAGCTGTTCGCTGTTCTCGTTGATCGCCTGCATAATGTAGTGCACCATATAGGCGGTATGATTGTGAAAGTTTGGCAACAGAAGCAGCTCCTGCAACGATTTACACTCGGACAACTGACGACTCAACTCCGCATCTACGTTGACATTGATGAGTTCGACACGTTTCACAGTGCCAGCGGCGGCAATGCCATCCATGATCTCTTTTATATTAAATGATCGATTGCTGTGGTGGTTCTCCAGACGCAAGTGGCGCAAACGCTTCAGACTGGGCAGAACTTGTTGCCCGAACGTTGCCACCTTCATACCGCGACAGGAGCCCAATACAAGCGTCTCCAGCTGCTGTAATCCCTCCAGCTGCAACAGCTCCAGCTGAGCCATGTTGCTAATGCCGCGCAAGCTCAGCTCTCGCAAGCAGCTCAATTTCTGCAGCGGCGGCAATGCGATGATGCTGGCTTTCGGCTCAAGCATGCGGATGCGCAGCACACACAAATCCAACATCGTTTCGATGTTGGCCAGATTCAGAGCACGACTGAGGCACGTTGTGCGCAGCTCCAGCAGTTGTGGCATGCGCTTCACAATTGTCTCGATAAACTCAGCCTCGCTGGCATCGGTGCGTAGAATGCGCAACGATTTCAACACTCGCAAATCACCGTCCAAGCGCATCTTTGGATTGTCGATTCTCACGCCCATCATATCGAGCTCGGCGGTGCGATAGACCGCCATGTCACGCAGCAGAAGCATCCAGTTGCTGATGTGCGTATCGCGCAACTTCACCGTACGCCACACGCTCCTATCGCGGCCTATCATAGCCCAGGTCTTGCACACACTTGACAAGCGCACGCGTTCCTACAAACGCATATTGTATCGATTAGTTGAAAGGATTCATCAGTTAGCTCAATTCGAGTTGCCAAATGTGAGAGAAACTTACGTGCAGGTCAAGCGTCTTCATAATGGCCGTCATCAGCTGGCAGCCCATGCTGCCACCAGAAATGCAATCAACGACTTGGTTACGCTTCTCCTTAGCTGTTGCGTTGCGCCAAGCTAAAAATCGTACATTGATACCCGCGTTCGGATCGCCTGTAAAGCTGTAAATAGACAAAATATTCCAAGAGATTTTATTTTATGTAGTTGCATTTCACGAGGGGCATTCTTGTAGTTATGGTAAACAATGATGAATGACAGTATACAAATTCGCACATCTAATCTTCTTTGATATAAAAGTAAACATAATTTATATATCTAACTTGGAACCATAGCCACACAAAAGAAATAGTTTACTCGATAACTATCACAACTGAAGGTAACTGACTCGCTTTCTATTTGCAACATTCAATGATGAGTGATAAATGTTCTGTAACATTACTGAACTGAGCTGAACCGAACTGAGTCGTTGAGTCGGACTCACAGTGGTATTTGGGGACGCATACGCGGTGGCGAGACAGCAACGGCGACAGCCTTGCGACCGTTAATAACAACCACCTCCATTGGCTTGGGTGTTATCTTTCTACCACCACGACGTGCAGGAGAATCATCTCTGAGCAGCTTAGCAGGCGGCAGAGCGCCGGGCACTTCAATCTCTTTGACGATGATTCCATTGCCGGCGGCGTTCACATTCTCATCGATCACTTCCTTATCCAGCTTATTGTTTCCACCATTACCATTGACATTGGCATTGGCATTGGCATGTTCAGGTCCACGTGCCTGCTGCTCTTGCGCTATATCTGCTGGCGGCGAATGGGAAGCCTTGTTGCCAGGCATAACACAGCGCTATTTAACCAAGGTTGAATAAAAGGGAAACAGATTTGCGTTAAACTCAAGGTGATCCGATCCGGGGAGATGCCATCACTCACCCTACAGATGTAGCTCTCGAGAGTGCTCAGCCCGACACGAAAGGCTTGATTGCGGTCATTGATTGCCTGCAAGCATTTCGCACAAGTTCTGATCGTCTCAACGGCTGACTGCGGTTGGAGCGGCAGCTTCGACTGCATCGCCGTCGTCGGCTCTGATGCTGCCTTTGTTGATTTGTTCGTCTGGTTGCTGCTGGGACAGATGCAGAGAGTCAGTTGCCGTTAGTTAGCAATGAAGCAATGGAAATCATCAATCTAATCAAAGACTGCTTACCCACGTCTGCGTGCGCTGTTGCCAATGCCGCCACTGCTGTTACCATTGCTCGCAGCCAGGACGCGTGCATTTCCCTTAACCGCCATCGTTGGGGTCCAACCCTCGGGCGGCGGGCTAGCGCCCTTGGGCACCTTAGGCTTAGGTACACGTTTCCCGAATACGGGTGTTAGCGTTGATGTTGCTTGTTGGCCAAGATCGATACTGTTAGCCAGCTGCTGTTGTTGTTGTTGTGGCTGCTGCTGCTCTTGTTGCTTCTGCTGCTGCTGCCCTTGTGGTTTTTGCTGTTGCCCTTGCCCTTGCTGTTTCTGCTGCTTTGCGGCGGCCAACAATCTGCGACGTTCCTTAGCAGACTGACCCTGGCGGACCGTTTCATAATGCTCGCCAGCATTCTGAAGTTGGGGCTTAAAGCAAAAATGATCAATTGACAGATCGGGCACAAGCAGTGGGACAATGTCATCTCTCGAGCGCAGCTTCTTGCCCCCCGGCGATATGAATATAACGTCGGCCTGCTGGCGTGCATTGTTCAAATTGCTGCGCAACACCAATTCACGCTTCCAGCCGTGTTCAAAAGGAACGCAATAGAAGGGATCTGTGGCCAGCAGTTTGTTCGCAGCAACCGAGCGCCGGCGTTTGGGCGTCTTTGCATCACTGCTAGTGGGCTCAAATTGGTACATCGATTTGGAGCGCATCTGCAGCATGCAGGGTGGATGATCCTTGTCGTCGGTTGGTTTCTTGAGGCGCTTTGTCGTTTCGCTGGCCTCATCGCTGGATGATGCACTATAGGACATAAAGCGCATGCGAGAGCTCTTGCTCAGCGGGATGCTGCCTCTTGCTCCTTCTACTGCATCGGCTTTGCCGGTTTGCAGGAGCTTTAACAGCATCGCCTCCTTCTGCATAAAAAATAAGATGTTTGGAAGGGAAATTAAATAAGTGAGTCAATGGAATATGCGGCCAGCTATGCTAGCTATATCACGACTATGCCTAAAATTCTACCTGCTTGTCAAAATCGGTTTGTGGCTCTGATTCTGTTCGTGGCTCTGCTGATGGTTGCGGAGAAAATGTTGCACTTGGAATCGAGGTTGAACCGCTGTCGTTATTACTGATATTGTTGATATCGTTGATGTTGTTGATATCGCTGATGTTGTTGATATCGCAGTTGGTGTTGGTTGTCTGCGTAGCACTCTTCAGACTTGTCACAGTCAAATTTGTGGTATGTGTGCTACTAGCTGTTGTGTTTGCTGTGGCTGATGCTGCTGTTGTTGTTAGACCTGAATTCATTTTTGAAACGGGTGAGGGGGAATCAGATTCAGACGATGGCGTTGACGACAGCAGCGTCTGCGGCTGCGATTGTTCGTCTTCCTTTTGCTCTCTAGGAAAAATTCTTAGCCCAGTGGCACAAATGGCCTTTAGGTCAGTGAGCAGCTGCCGCATCCAAAATGCAATATAAATATACATACATTCAAGCATTCCGTAGACAGATATATAGATGCAAGAGAAAGACAAATGTTAACAAATTAAAGAAAATATTGACACGGCACATTATCAAACACAGGAGCAGAAGAAGCTGCCCCTGTCGTTTTCACTGTGTGCGTACTTACCTGTTCCATGTCTGAGTTGCTTTCCAGGCTATGGGTGGACGAGAAATTCGGAAAATTGCCGCTCCAACCTACTAGAGCATCATCTCTCTTTTCGATCCTGAGCCTTTTGCGACTGTCATTTGAGCCTGAAGAATAACAATCGCTGCTTGAGCTTGTATCCTCGAAAATATTCCGTGAGCGCGAGTTTGAGCGGCTGGATCTTTCTCTAGATATGTCTGTCGATGTCGAATTCATCTTCCGCCTGCCAAAAGCATTTACACATTCAATAAGGGTACAATTCGGCCCAATAAAGAATTCTAACATGACTATTTTTTTGCTTTTTGCATTTAAAGACTTAACAGCGGCAAGTTTTGTTGCAAATGGCCTAGCATTCGTCGTATCTCAGAAAGAGACAGAGATATAGAGAGAGTATCAGCACAAGTTTCGTATAATTCACGGCTTCCTCATTACCCGTTTCCTTATTGGTCTACACATCATCATTTTTAAATCGTGTGACTAGCAGACTAATGTTCCTTTTTTAACTTAAAAGCTATGTTAACTTTAACAGCCCTGTTAATTGACCAACCGGCAATAAGTCGAAAATATAATCGTCCAACAAGTATCACACACTTGCATGTGGTATTTATGTATGTACATTTGAAAATAACATTATGTGAATAAAGAGCTTGATAATTTCGAGTCTCTTTCAACCGACCAACTTATATGACATTAGATGGCAGGCAAGGCTGATTTCATATTTTATTAACTTATCACTAACACGGCACAAATGTCCTTAAGAGCATTCTTATTTTAGTTCTATCGTTTAAAAAGTAGTATATAGAAATTAACACACACGAGCGTTGAGCGCAAGATTTAAAGCTGCATAGAAAAACGAAACAGAAGCAAAAACAAAACTAAACTATAATGGTGCGTGTGTATGTGCATATGCACGTATGCAGGCCTGCGTATGCGAATTTGTATGCGTGTTTGAGCCGGTGCCGGCGAACCAAAATGTACAACAAGCTTCGCAGAGAGAAGAACTAAACCTACGGATTGACAAACGCGCACAGCAGGCGCCAGACTCTTTTTATCGAGCATTTGCCTTTGTTCGTATTCCGTTGAGACCACTTGTGCAATTTTTGTCAGCGGCACTTCGCGAATTTGCGCGTGGTTATTGTATGTATATTCACATATCATTCAAAAATACATATATAAATATATATGCATCTGAGTGTGTGCGTGACGGACCTTGCGTCCTTGCCACTTTCAAATGGGCGAACAACGTATTTTGAAAGAATGCAGCTGAGTTTTAAACTATTATTGCCACATACACTCACCTGCTATTAGACACAAGATTTAAGAAACAATAACAATTTACACTTAAATGACGCGTCGACTTGCGACTTGCAACAAATTCTGCAAAACAGCAAACGATAAACAAATACAATATATCGATTCTTACTCACAATGGTCATGTTATCGCTTGCTAATCGCCAACTCGCTGTTACGTAGTCGTGTCAAACACTGGATGCTGTGGAACTTCATCGACCGCCTTCAACTTTGGTTTTTAACATTTTATTTAAAATTTGCTGCTAGACAATTAAGTTTTTAGGCAAATATGTATTTGCTTGTTTTCTATATTACAAATTGGAAGGATCTTGTTCTTATACTCTGATGCTTCCGTCTATCCTAGGCTTCCGCCCCTACAAATTTTAAATGGGAATATTTTCCTATATTTCGGAGAGTGTGAATCGATAAGACCACCTACAGTGTTTCACAGTTTATTTCGGGCAGTGTCTAGCAAAAAATTTAATTACCTGCCATAAACTAATTATACAATATTTTTCAAAAATTCCAAAGACCGATGGAAGGTACATATATTAACCACCTAAATGAATATATGACCCCCATAATCTGGGGTTTCCCCACCTGCTAGGTCCGGTTATTCAAAAAAGTACCTTAATTTATGGTCACATATTATTTCGGGTAGTGGCATTATGGACACCTGGGTGCGTCGGGTTGATTATTTTCGGTATCAATATACCAATCCTTCGTAGTTTGTTAAGTTATATCCTGCATCTCGGGTGCAACCAGCCAACAAGGACTATGGACAAACGGACTACCATTGAACAACGGAATCTCATCCTGGAACACTTCAATATCGGATATTCACATCGCCAAAGCTGAAATGGTAAATCTAAGCAAGTCAACTGTATTCAACATCATTCGCCGCTTCGTCGACGAAAATCGGATAGAGGACAAGGGCAGAAAGGCACCAAACAAGATTTTCAGAGAACAGAAAGAGCGGAGGATCATCGGAAAAATAAGGGAATGCCCAAAGCTATCGGCTCCAAAACTGACTTCACAGGTGGAGGATGAAATGGGGAAAAAGTGCAGTGTGGATACTGTGCGCCGGGTTCTGTGCAACCATGACTTTAATGCCCGAGTACCACGGAAGAAGCCCTTTAAAAGCGCAAAAAATAATGGGACTAGGATGACAATCGTCAAAACCCACTTGGACAAGGATTTGGAGATCTGCAACACATTCATATTTGAAGATGAGCCCAAATTCAACATTTTTGGCTCAGACGGACGGAATGATGTGTGACGACAGTCCAATACTGAGCTGAATTCCAAAATCCTAAGGGCAACAGTCAAGCACGACGGAGGAATTGTCATGGTATGGGCATCTATCTCGGAAGCCGGTGTCGGAAATTTGGTGTTTATTGAAACAACAATGGACAAGAATGTGTATTTCAATATATTAACGAAAATCAACGAAAATGTATTCCAAAGTGCCGAGAAGCTAGGAATCCGGCGTACTTTCCGGTTCTACCACGACAACGACCAGGACAACAGCCAAGCATAAGTCCGGATTGGAACTGTCCTGGCATATCTGGAACTGCCCCCACATGATAAATCCACAGGCCCAGTCTCCAGATTTAAATGTTATTTAAAATTTGTTGGTTCTGCTGGAAAATAACATCCCTGTGATTCTAACGCAACACTTGCTTCGACAATCCGCAAGGATTTGGCCTAGATATAGCTATTTTTGTAAAAAGGAAATTAGTTTTATAAGCTAGGAATCCGGCGTACTTTCCGGTTCTACCACGACAACGACCAGGACAACAGCCAAGCTTTAGTCCGGATTGGTACAGTCCTGGCATATCTGGAACTGCCCCCACATGATAAATCCACAGGCCCAGTCTCCAGATTTAAATGTTATTTAAAATTTGTGGGTGCTGCTGGAAAATAACATCCGGAATCACAGATCCGATCTCAAAAATGCTCTGCTGGATGAGTGGAGGAAAATCTGTCCAGAAACTACCCGGAAGCTGGTATCTTCCATGAATAATAGGTTAAGGGAAGTTATTAAGGCTAAAGGAGATCATACTAAGTATTAATATCCTTCTTTAAGTTTTTATACGCCTAATATGTTACTTTTCTAAGACTGCCCGAAATAAAGTTTGACATGTATTTTGGATATGTTTTCAGTTTTTGACTAATTTTAGTTAATTAATTAATATTTAAAACTGAAGTTTCCTTTTCAAACGTGATGTAACATAAAACAAATTGGGATTTAAACATTTTGCATATGTTTATTTGATTAAACTGTATAGCACTTTAAAATGTTTGCTAGACACTGCCCGAAATAAACTGTGAGACACTGTATATTCCAACATTTTTAAGACAGTCGCCAAAGGTGGAAGGTAACTAGCCTCCTTCAAGAATCGACATATACATTTTCAGACCACTCCCACACCCGCTGCCCCCAGGTACTTGGGCCTTAGAAATCTGAAAAGCGCATATCTTCCACAATTTATAAGAGTCACCAAATTTTGAAAGTATATTACTAATAACTCCCCTAAGAGATAGTTAAGAAATTGAACGACCACGCCCACTCCGCCTCCCCAAACCAATACACCTGTTACTCTAAATCAATAAAACCATAAATCTTACACGGTTTGAAAACTAGAGACCTTCTTCAAAGATTGTTATTTCTTGGGTACACCCACCCTGTTCTGTGGCAACTGTTATCAAATAGTATGACTTATTGGTATTAGAGTATTTCGCAGTCAGTTACTTCCAAAAACATCTTTCTCTCTTGTTACAGTCACACAGATAGACTGACATGGCTATATCGACTTGGCTGTTGATGGAATCGGAGATTTTGAACATGTTTTGACAACTTTATGATTTTTTACCGAAATAATAATAATGATAATAATTATACCCTTAAATAATGTTAAATTGCCTTTACATTTTTGACATTTAACCTGGGCATTTTGATGATGGCTTGACCGTTAAAGTAATCATTACCATAAGACTGGAGGCGTCAGAGAGTCGAATTAAACTTCCTCGTTGCAGTAACAGTAAAAACTGACAAGTTAAAAAAAAAAAACCAGGTCTTTTTGTGGAAATCTTGAACATCTACACCATTTTGCTGCGTCAAACCATTCTCGACATCCTTTTGGCATTTAACTGTCCACAATTGAGTCCCTATCACGGTTCGCATCAATGATCCTTATCGGATTTGGCGGACCACGTGGTATAATTGAAATTTATCAAATAATTATGGAGCCTGCTAAAATCAGCCACTGTCGAGTGGGTGTGAAACACACACACACACACATTACATGAGCATTTATCCATTTGCGCACTTGTGTGGTAGTGGGCGTGGCTAAAAAAAGGGGTGTGGCAACTGTTATCGATTTTTCGTAGCAGCTGCAAGAGTCGGGCTCAGCTACAGCTTATTGTGGCTGGGTCACGTGTGTGGGGACGTGTGGCTGCTGTTTGTTGAATTTTGTGTCTTATCGGTAGAGGACACACGTGCCACACACCCTTGCAACTCAACAGCACACAACTGCAGTCGAATGATAACAAAATTAGCCACCAAACTGCTGCTAATTTGATTTTGATTTTGATGCTGACTTTTGACTGTTGACTCCTTGTTGCGACTTTGATTTGATTGCCGCAAATCCGCTTAGCGGATGCCATTTATTTGTTGTTGTTGTTCCTATTGCTGTTGCTGTGGCACGCGACGGGACGTCTGTGAGCGGGATTAAGCACAGGTTCTCAGGCCCACCAAGTGGCCAAGTGACTGGCCTAATGCCACACTGATGACCATGTTGAATAGATTGCAATTGATTTCGGATTATGCAACGCGCAGTTGTCTTAACTACTTATGCATAATATGTATATATATACATAGCTGCCCATGAATCTGAAATGAGATTTTCAAACAGATAATTTTGCGTTGGGAGTCAACACCTACACTTCGCCTTGCTTTTATACCCTAGATTCATTAAAAACGGGTAAAAGGCATATAATTGCTTTGGGGAAATGTAAGGAAGTGTATCCGATCTTATAAAGTATATGTATTATTGATCAAGATCTACAGCCGAGTCTGTCCGTCTGTATGAACAAGCCGATCTCAGAGACTATAAGAGATGGGAACTTCAAATTTGAAATATAAGTTCTGGTATACGTCGTGTAGATTCAGCTTATTTCATTTTATCAATCACTAATATCGATATGTTCCCATTGCAATGAAAACAACAAATTTAAAATGCGGCGGGAAGTCTTTCAGTAGTCAGATAATGGTATACGTGATGGTAATCAATCAACTGAAATGACACCCAAACTGATGGGATTTTTGGGCAATGTTTTAAGCAAGTTGGAAGAGACAATTAAGATTATAGCAACAGCTAAGTTGACGATCAGGCACATTTTGCGATTCCATCTAAATAAGCAGCTCTTGAGGAGAGCAGTCCCGGCGACAAAATATGTGGATATGCAGATGTTGAGTTCGACTTGTATAACAAAAACTTCCATCATTTAGCGAATCCACCTCAATGCAGTCCAGTTCGAATTTAGAAATTGCGGCCAAACTCGTATTGAATTAGAAAATCAAATTTATTGCTTGAATTCAAACGTATTACACTGAGAACTTTTGCTGCTGACAGCGGATGCTGTTTTTATTATTACCTGTATCCATTTCAAATTGAATGAATCTGATTGTAAGGAGGATTATAAAACGCATACCTTTTGATGTCAATTAGCATTAATTATCCCAGGTGTAAACTAGTTGTTTCTTTTTGCTTCTGATTACTTCCAATCATGGCATAAAAATTGCACTAACTTATTATTCAAGTTGTGAATTCGATCCTGATATTTATGTCTGTGTGAGGTAATATAATGCAGTGTGAAGACGATAACTTGTGAATAATTTTATAATTTTATACAATTTAAACATCATGTACATAAAAGAAATAACGATATATTCGATTGTAGTATGGCAACATTGTTTCTTAAAGAAAATCACAAGTCCCTGGTCAAATTTAATGGCACATTTCATTGTTAAAAGTCAAAATTGAGCTGAAATAGAGTGAAATATTTACGTGTTGCACAACATTTAGAAAAGCATAATCAGTAATCAGTAGATTGACTTGCTTTGCAAAAGGAAAGATTTCAACATATTCATTATAATATAAGCTTAACTGTCCTATCAAGTAACGATCCGAGGACATCACGACAAGGCTGAGGTTAGAAGATATGTGCGTAAGCTCAAAAATGAAGCAATTTATAACCATATATATTCACATCATAACTTAGCAACAAATGCTATCAAGTCATAAAGACAATTGAGAGGCGCGGAGGATTCAAGAAAACTTCATCAGCAACCAATAATCGTATGATGTTATTAGCTAATTGTGGTCCTTTCAGTAATGAAGAGTGATTCGAAGCAAAATTGGGAATGTTAGCGATGCAAAGTTAGCATAGCGAAAGTCCTCATTAATTTATCGATAAGAAAGCGAGATGACATATTGTATGCACGGGACAATACCAGAATTTGTCCATTTACATGCGTCTAACTGGACATGGAGTGTCGCCTCTTGTTAGTTGCTTTTAGACGGAGAGTTTGTGCGCATCGAAAAGAACTGAATTGAGTTGAATAAACCGAACGATAATTAACTGCAACTGCTGAAGCATTATTATTTGATGTTATATACATAAATATGTATATACGTTTCGTTTTTATAGAAAACAACAATAAGAGCTGGCGCGAATCGCCTACTGTTCGTTTACTGTCCAGATACAGTGGACATATATTAATTGGAACTCGAGTCACAGTCTCTGCTGAATGATTTATCCGATATATCTCCAAGATGCCATAGATAGACAACTCTATCTGTACGTGAATGCTGGATAAGATGATATGAACTAGGTAGGAAATATCGAATCACAAACCGACAAGTGCACCAACGTCTGTTCATCTCGATGAAGAGTTTCGATTTAAAAACTAAGTCACTGAGTCTGCAGTCTTATCTCAATGTTGAGCAAATAAAAAGTACAATTTCCAAACATAGAAAGGACTTGCCGCTTTGTGGCTTGGCTTCAATTTCGAGCTGTTGTGCGAGAGATAACTGTAGTTTTGGTTGGGGGTTGCTCCGTGGCACCGCCCATTTCTGCGTCTGCGTCTGCGTCTGCGTCAGAACGTTGTCCCATTGGCCTTCTCACAATCTCTCCCTCTCTCTCTCTCATCCGGGGGTTGAAGCTGGACAAGGAGAAGGGTAGGGAAAAGAGGGCATGGGTTGTGTAGGTGACAGCTAAACGCCAAGGCGTGAAAATATTCGAGTATACGCAAATCGCTGCTTGCGATTGGAAAAAGTCGAAGCGTTGAAATTTTCACGCCCGACGCGCAACTTTTTTTCAGCACCCTAATCCGGTGACTAGGTGAAGCGGAGTCGTTGTGGAAACAGGTCGATAAGATCTGTAATTAGCAAAATTGGGGTATATACAAATTAATTATTCAGCTAGAAAAGAAATTTTGAAAAGTTGAACAAAAGTTCCCATCATCAAGGAAATGCTCGACGCAGTTGGCTGTGCATTTCTAACCGCATCATTTTCATTTTATTTTTTTATAAGTTAGGCTTTGTTAGAATCAGAGAAGATTGAGAAAGCTTTTTCATATGTAAATCTTGGTGTCAAAATTTTGTATAATAGTTAATAAAAGTCGACTTGAATTGCATTCCACTAGAACCTCAACAGTGGCAAGATGAGCTTTATGCATCTGAATTCGCATCCCGTGGATGGATCCCAGCGGGTAAGTTACCGTCAGACCTCAGCCATCGGGCTATTGAACAAAGATGAAATGGACGGCAGGGACGCCAGCGCCACTGGCGATGGTGTCATCATTTGCAAGAAGCTAGTCCTCGGCTGCAAGCCAGAGGAGAACGACGACTACCGTCCGTTCATCTTCGAGCCGACGTGGTGTGTGTACATCAAGGCGCTGGACAATGTCGACATGGGTGGCTATGTAAAACGGGTGACGTTCCGGATGTCGCCTCGTCTGCCTTTGCGCCTGCATGTGGCCGATGCCTCACCCTTCGAGATAACCGAGGTGCTGAGCACCGATTTCCCGATAGAGCTGCAGGTGGAATATCTGGATGCCAGTATGTCACCCACCACATACATGTACAAGCCGAACGATGTTTTCGATGGCAAATATAATGTGGACGATCGCATGAATTTCCTAGGGCACGAGCGCACCGACAAGATGTTCTTCGTGAATCCATCGACCGACACGCAGCTAACGCTTACAACTTCCGCACCGCAGTCCCTGCTCCAGCCACCGTCCCTAACCCCCACAAAGGCCAGGACTATCGCGGAGAAGCGGGCCAAAAAACAAAAGCCAGCCAGGCCCAGCAAACAGAGCGCCAACTCTCAAACCACACCAATAGCTCCCCGACCCATATTCAATTTGCGTCTGCCATAGCTACACATAATCCCAAGCCCAAGCCCAAGCCCACTCCCATTCCCATTCCCCCTCCCAATCGCCCAGGCCTGTGAAAGGCTAAGGGTTGCTCGCTGGCGCCGCCCATTCATTGCCAACTGTTAGCACAGGGTGGGTTTGGTTTGTGCAAGGCAGTGGCCAACTTTCTGCTGCGGCTCATCATTTGGCAGTGGCACCTTGTGGAGTGCGGACGCGTTGCAAGGAATGGCCTGGCTACCAAGCAGCTCCAATGGTGCGGATAATGCTGATGACCGCAGCTCAGCCAGTCACTCAAGCTCCTCATCCTCAGGCAATGGCGGCAGGCGTGAGGATAACAACAACAACAACACTAACAATGTTGGAGCCCGACAACCTCCGGCGTTGTTGCGTCATGCAACACCATATGTGCAACCCAAGACGGAGTCCATCTCGGATGGCGACGGTGATCTATCCGATTTCTCGACACTGAACGACACCGAGGAGGATGAGGACGAGTTGCGCGACTACATTGTCCTCAATGGCAGCCAAGCAGATGGTGAGCATTAACAATCCTTAAAATGATTTGGATGGTTTTCTGTAAATTCAGCTCTTTTTGATATTTGTTAGAGTTGTGGAATTGAATTTGACTTTCACTTTTCTCATATATATTTCTTGATCATATCATATGGCAGTAATTGGAACCATGGGTCGAAAGAAAGGTTCTCCTTCCACAGCCATAACAAAGTTGAACCGATTTTCAATAAGAATGAAAGGACTTAGAATCAATATCATTTAAACTAACAGCTTCTTCACAAAATCCTTTCGCTATTTAGCTAATCGATCTCTATCGAATTCGCCGCGCAGTGGTTGCGGCCACAATCTCTTTGCCAACGGCCAACTGGGTCCACCGGGCAATGGGAATGGCAATGCCAATGGAAATGGGATTGGCAATGGCAATGGGAGCAGCAGCAGCTCAAACGCTGGCAGTGGCACTGGCCTGGGTGGGCTTGGAGGCGGCAGTGCGTCGATGGGCAACAGTGTCAGTGGAGGGGGGACGGGTGGGGTGCGCAAGGTGTTCACAAATACGCGTGAACGTTGGCGCCAGCAGAATGTCTCCGGGGCCTTTGCCGAGCTGCGCAAGCTGGTGCCAACACATCCGCCGGACAAGAAGCTGTCGAAGAACGAGATCCTGCGCTCGGCCATCAAGTACATTAAGCTGCTCACGGGCATACTGGAGTGGCAGCAGCTGGAGCGGCACGCGTCCACGCCCGACGAGCCCAACAATAATGACAATCGCATGGCCAATGGCCATGTGGGCGACGCACTGCGTCACATCAAATGCGAACGCTTGGACAGAGTCGACAGCCAGCAGCAGCATCAACAGCGGGGCAATGATTTACTCATGATTGCTCCGGGTGCCCATATCAAGACGGAGCTGTCGCAGCTGCCCAGCTACGAAGAGACGACACCCAGCAGCATAAAGGCCACAACGGTTGCAACTCCAGCAGTATTGCTCCCCCTTCCTATTCCTGCCATTGCACCTGGATCTGTGCCGCCGCCATTGCCCGCAATTGTGACCGTACCGGAGTCCCGGTAGCTCTAAAGCCAGCTACGGCTAGCAGGATAACCGCCAGGCGACGCCACAGGACAACAGCAGAGGCCCCCACATCCGCTGATCTCACCCACAAGCGACGCAAGCCATGAGCCACACAACAACAAGATCAACAATAACAACAACATCAGCTGGGCATGGGAGCATAGGAAATAGGAAATAAACTCGTTAAATGCATAAATGTATATATATATTTTAGTTCTAAATTCACTTCAACTTCACGATGTGAGCTGTGGCTACAAAAATCCCAAATAAATAGTTTGTGAATCATTGAAGAATCTGGTGCAATTTATCTAATTTAATTAATTTTTATTTTAGGCTGAAATCGAGCTTTATTTGTGAAGCCTCATCTTGGTCACATCCAAAGTTTACGTTCTCGAAAGGACTTTCAATCTTTCTCTCAAGGATCAAGTTTGATTTTAAAATTGTTCTTCGTAGCCCGCCATAGCTCCACTGCTGGACTATACTCTCAACCCGCCACAGGAGTAATCCAAAGTCCCTCGGCAAACACAGACAAGGGAAAAACAACCTATATTTTTTTTCTTTAATTTATTAAATTATGTTTTACCGTTTGTTTTATATATATATATATATTTATCCATCTTTTGTGCAATTCTGTATTGAATTCATGAAAAGGAGTATTTCGACTTTATAAGAATGTCACCAGATGCAACTCTTCAATGCCATCGAACTGTTTTCAGTTTTCAAGCACTTTTCCAGATTGTATCTCAAAATACGCCGAATCGTCTTTTTGGTGCACCGTCAGCAAACTGTGGGATGAGCTTCTGTTTTTGTTGTATAGCACTTTAAAGTGGATTTTGGAAATGGTAACCTGAATTGGGAATGGAAATCGATGTTAAGGTTTGACGAAAAGCTTAGAAAGTTACTCACACCTAAATTTTAAAGGAGATTTGCTTGTTTTCAGCTGAGGGCAGCTGAGGGCAAAATAAAAACAGCAAGTTTCTTAATATTTTTGTTTTGTAATTTTTATTGTTTTTTATTTTTTAATTTATGTTATTTTTGTGTGTTTTCATGTTGTCGTTTTGTGGTTGGGCTTTCATTTTGCATTTAGTTTTGATTGTTGTGTTTAAATGTAATTTTTCATTTTGGTAAGCGGAACGCTGAAATTGTTCTTCATATATGTTTTTATACTTTTTCATAATGTTCTTCGTCTTTATTTTAAATTTATTTATTTATGTTTTTGTTTTTTTTGCTTTGTTTTGTTTTGTTTTGTTTTTGGGGCAAGGGTTTATCTTTTGATTTTGTAAGATGTGTGTTTTTAATATAATTACAAATTAAGGTGAGTGTTTTTTTTTTGTTCTACGTTTTGTGTGTGTGTATTTTGTGAATAGATTTGGTTTTTTTTTTTCACACAATCTTTACTAAAATGCTTTCGATTTTTTTAAAGTTTTTTTTCTTTCTTTTTTTGTTGCTGAAAGTATAGTAAATATGTATCTTGATTGATTACGACAATCGGAAAAAAAACACACTTCAAATCTCTGTTTTCGAGTTTGCTCTTCATTTCCACTAAATTAAGAACATAAAGAGTAATGGAATTCAGGAATACATACATATACCAATACAATTAGTTAATTATTATGATTTTTATTGCCTAAGCGAAGAGAAAACATTTTTCGAAATTATCCCGTCAGCTGGCAAAGCTAGCAGAGAGCCAAAGAAACAAAAAAAAAAAAAAAAAAAAAAAGAGAGACGAGGCAAAGTTGCTTTCTGAATTCGTCACACTACCAACTATATAGTTCGGTATAGGTAGTAGGGACTGGCTCAGAGATTTTGTATGCTAGTGTTGGTTGGATGCAATCCTTTGATCTTGTGGCAGGAGACACACATACATACATATGTAGTTGAAATGATGCAAGAGTGCAGGGCTTGCCAGCCAGCAGGCAGCCACAAATTCTTGAGCTGAACGAATACATTTGTTAAAATAGGCTTTGTAATTTTTGTTTTGTTTTTTTGTTTTTTATTTTAGTTGTGTGTCGTCATGTGATTAATTTAAAAATTATTTGTTATTTTCAATTGCAGCTAAACGTTTGATTAATTTTACAATTTATGCATAATAATCATCGATTGTTTCCATTGAGATTCCTTTGTTTTGTATTCTCATTGTTTGTGTTTAATTATTTTTGTCTTTTGTAAATTTAATATTATTTTAATAAATGGCGTCGCGCGCTAAAAGCGTTTGTTATGAATTTTCTGTAATATTTATGTTCCATTTGTTCATAATATTTGTTTTCTTTCAAACAAGTTGTATTATATATTATTAATATGCTAACTTTGGACTGAATAACGGTACTAAATAGTTATATAAGGGCTTATGGGCTACTAGGATGCGATAGTTTTCGGTTTTTTTTTTCCTTTCTCATTTTCTCTTTTTTGTAAAGGAGGGGGATGAATTCTAAATAGTTTTACATTTGCGATTTGCGACGTGGTTTTCGGTATGGAGATCGATAGATTTCTATATATGTATGAATGCCAATATATATGTATATGTATGTACATATATGTATGTATGTATGTATGTATGTATACACATATTTTTGGCATATGGAATTGTGTGATGAGCACGTCAAATCTTTTGCTTTTAACGTTTTGCACACATTGCTATAACGATTTAAGTTGTTGTTTTTGTTACTTTGATTTCAATTATTAACTACAACAACATAAACAATATAACATTTTCTTTTTACTGTTCTTGTTGTTGTCGTTTTCTATATATATTAATATTGTATATGTACTTTAAATGGGACAAAAAATTTTGATTTATTTCACTAAGATTTCTTTCCATTTTGTTTGTTGTTGTTGTTGTTGTTGTTGTTTTGCTTATAATTTATTACGTTTGCAAATTGTTTTCATTTACTATAATGCAATTAGTTGTTGTTTCCTTATATTTTTTGCCATTTCCATTTGTTTTGTAACATTTGATTTACGTGTGTCTGTTATTTTGTGTATTTTATGTATGTTTGTATATATATACTATATAGATTTTGTTTAATAATACATATTAATTATTAATGCATAATTTAGGCATTTGCTTTGCTTTGTGTTTCCATTGTTTTTGGGGTTTTCTTTTTGGTTTTTTTTTTAGTTTTTTTTTTTTAGTATGTTTAATATTATACTAAATATTTGCCATGTGCCCAATAAACAAGCCTCCACACACATACACACATGGAAGTTATGCACACGCACACACACACACATACACACACCCTCATACATGAAGTCCATGAGTTGAGAGCATTAAAGCTCTTAGCATAGGGAAAACTTTCGAAGATGCACAACTACATACATATGAACATGTCATGTGCACGTGTGTGCGTGTATGTGTGTGCGTGCTGTTTTCAATACATAAGTATGCATTTCACTTCATCTCTTGTATTCAGTATTTATTTATATTGGTGACATTTTGGGCCGTTGTATTTTGGTATCTTCTGTTTCGTTTTCTACAATTTGTATTTGGAGCGTATTCTTTGATTTGATTTGATTTTGGCTGGTGGCTGGCTCTGCATGTGTGTGTATGTGTGTGTGTGAATTTGTAAATTGGATGCTGTTTAATTTACTTAAGCCCCGATTGAATAAGAGGCGAGCGAAAAAAATGTTAATAACAGTACGCTGTAAACAACATTTACATTAACGAAGCACAGCCGCTGCTGTGCTAACCCGATGCGTTGCCTGACGCTGACGCCACCGTCTCGGTCTCTGCTGCTGCGCCGTTGTCTTTCCCAGTTCCATTGCCGCTGCCGTTGCTACTGCCGCCGGCTTCTTCCCCGGCGGCGCTGGCCTCACCGTCACCATTGCCGCTTGCGCTGTTGTTCAAGGCGCTGTTCGACTGCGAGCCTATAACGATTAAGTTAGAATGCGAGAAAGAGAGAAAATAGACAAAAATTGGTTTTTATGTGAATTTTTCGTTGATGTTGCTGTTGCTGCTGCTGTTCTTGCTGCTGCTGTTAACAGTTACAAATTTGCAGAGTAAAAACATTAAACGGGATACATGTACATATGTATGTATGTATTAAGATAGTGACGGAAATAGAGAGAGAGAGAGAGATAGAAGAGTGAAGAAGAGCGAACTAGCACATGTTCATGTTCACAGGCATGCAAAATGGGCATGGTCGGTCCACACACATACAGTAGTACAGTACAACAATAGTGGAAGAGATAACGGCGGCAAACGATAGGATGCCGCTGCTGCTACCCGCCCCACCCACTCTTTGCACCCACTAGCAACAAGAACACAAAATGTACGAATGAAATAAAGCAAACAAAAAAAGGAAATTCGTTTAAATGTTTTTTCTTTGCTTGTTTTTTTTTTTATTTTTATTATTTTTTATTTTTGTTTTTCAGCATTTTTGTAATTTTGCTCAGTGTATATGTGTTTCATGTTCATCATTCATCATTTATCTTTATCTTTATCTTTATCTTTACCTTTATCTTTATCTTTATCAACAACTTATTATTTTTCTTTTCTTTTGTCTATGTGTTATAGCATGATTATTTTAGCATTACATTTATAATATGTATACATATCTCTGTATGTTTTTAGTTGCTGTTTTTGTTGTTGTTGTTGTTGTTGTTACTGGAGTTAAATTAATGTAAATTATTCTCTGCATTCTCCTGTTGCAGTGTAACCAATTTGCCTGACTGTGTTAGTGTGTGTGTGTGTGTGTGTATGTGTGTGTGTGAGTGTGTGCCTAAATTATTAGGAAAAAAGTTTATTTCACTTTGTGTTATGTGTTGTGTTATGTGTGTATGTGTTCAGTTTTAATTGCTTTATATATACGTATGTAATTAGCATATTAATTAGTTTAAAGTCGTTTATAATCAACTAATTAAATAAATATGTATACGGGTTGTTTTTACATTTGTATGCATTTGTATTTGTTAATTGATGTTTGCAATATGTTTATAAAAAAAAGAAATCGCTCTAAGAAATTAGCTACTGATCTGGTTATCGCTATCGTTATCGCTATCGGTATCGGAATCGGTATCGATCTCGGAATCCGTTTTCTCTTTTGCAGCAGATTGCTGTTTGATCTGCTTCTGTCTGTGATCATTGTTAACGTACTTCTACTAATCCGTTTTCTGAACTCATATGCTAACATTTCTCTGATAAACATACATTTGAGTATACATACATACATATATATGTATGTTGTTTCGTATTTGATGTATTTTTTATCTACATATTGCAACTAAACCAGCGATGAGAGTACAGTATATATATATATATATATACATATGTGTATATATTTATATGTATGTATACAATAAGGATGCGCCAATGTGAATCTATATACTAGATGCATACATATACACACCTACATATATCTGTATATATATATAAGGCATCAAACAGCTAACGTTCTCTAATTTTTAAAAATTTTCACATCCAAATATATATATATATATATATATGTGTATATATATATATATTATAAAAAAAAATTAAGTGTTTACATCAAAAATTTGTTATTAATATTGTTTTGTGTATTTGTATTTTTTTTTTTTTTTTTTGTAATTTTGCATTTTTTATTTTATGCTTTAAGTAATTCACTAATTTTAATATACATACAGTTAATTATTGAATATTTGTTTTAAATAGTTTTTAAGTGTGATTTTTTTGTTGTATTTTTTTTTTTTTTCCTCAATGCACTCTGCTTTTTTATTTATTACAAAATAATAATAATTATTTAATAAAAATAATTTATTTATTTAATATGTATGTTTGTTTTCGTATAATAGTATAATGCAATAAAAAAAAAGATCATTATTAATTAGGTTTAGATATATCGCACAGCGGATTTTTCCTTGTTGCAGTTTTTCTTGTTCTTTATTTGTAAAATTAACATTATGCGATTCATTTTAATTTATGTTAAATATTTTATAAAATTGCTGTCACTTTTTTTCTTTAATAGATTTTTTTTTTTTTTTTGCTTATTTATTATTAAGGATCAACAAAATGAAACATAATTATTGTATTCTGCAGTCAAATGATGCGAATAATTATTACTTTTGTTCTTCTTACTGCTGCTGTTGATTTTGTTGTTGTTCTTTTACTACACATTTCCACTTTAACATACTTAAAAAGGATTACAAAAAAAAAACACATGAAATGGAAATTGTATTCAAATTCAATATGCAATGACTCGGTTAAGTTTGTAAATGTATGTATGTATGTATATGTGTGTGTATGAATGTATATAGGGTTTAATATACATATACATATATACATATATATATATGTATATAAGGGGCGACAATTCGACGGGGCTGATTTTTGAACGCTGAAAGCTGCCGGTTTTTAAGTTTTGCCAGCTGTTGTTTATTATAGTTGCTTTATTTATTAATAGAAAAAAAAATAATATAATAATAATAATAATAATGATAAAAACAAGCCATTATTGTTTGGCATTAGCAATGATATTGCTATTACAGTTATTATTTTAGTTATTTTACTTTACGCTTAAAACTAATTTTAACTTTATCTATGTAAAAATTTTGCATTACATTTGTTGTTGTTGGTTTTTAGTTTATAATTTGCAGTTATTATTTCTTCTTTTTCTGCATGTGTTTGTGTGTGTGGGTGTGTGTGTGTGTGTGTTTTATGCATGAGTTTTACATATTCATGTATTATTTGCTATTTTATATGCATTTTCCTTTTGTTTTTATTTATTTTTTATTTTTTGTTTTGTTTTGTTTTTATTTGTATTTTTTAATGATCTTCCACTGCAAATTGCTTTCAATTAATTAATTAACATTATATTGTGTATATATCAATGTATATAATTATATTTAGTGTTGCAGATTGTGTTTGATTTTTGTTTTTCTCTCTTCTGTAGCATATTTCCCATTGTTTAACTCTTTATTGTATACGCGTCTCAGTGTATATGCTGCGTGTGTGTGTGTGTGTGTGTGTGTGTAGGTGTAGATTTGTTGATTTATACATATATATATATATATATGTAAATATATATATATATGTGTGTGTGTGTGTGTGTGTGTGATATATGTATATATATATTTATTTATATTAATTATTATTTATAAATATAGATATACATATATATTTGCGTATGTTACTATTGCCCCTATGAATCTGTAAATAAAACGAAAAGAAACAAAAAAAGAATACGAACAAATTAAATTGAGCTCAAAATGGTACAAATAATTAATAATTCAACTTCAAAAAATGTATCGTCATAATAATGCTGGCAAATGATAAATACAACAAATGAAAAATATATTTTTTATTGCTAGAGCACAGGGTATACATACAGGGTATACACACATGTGTGTACATATGTACGCATATGTACGCATGTACGCATGTACGCATGTACACGTGTATATGTATGTACCAGGATTAGGCACAGGGGCAGTCACCAGAATTGAGTGCTATATAGCAACTCTATAAAGTACAACTTGAAGGCTACAGGCTACAACAAGTTAACTCTCTATTTAGTTGATATATTTATGTACGTATGCATCTATGTATGTATGTATGTATGTATGTATGTATGTATGTATGTATGCATGTATGCATGTATGCATGTATGTATATATTTATGTAAGTCGTATCTATGTACATAAGTTGCGTCAAAAAGGCCCATGCACCAAATGATGAACAAATAAGAGTGCTCTAGTCGAGGGAGCTCGACTAGAGATGGGCATACCCTGAACCCAAGTAATTATCGGAAATCGATGATACCGATTGTGTGTATGAGTACAAATGAACTATTGATAATTTATCGATCGATTTGATCTACATATTTAATTGAATTTGATCGGACATACTTTCTTCTGTTAATTACAATCGATTCAGTCAGGCATGGGTTGAAGGGGTACCAAAACAAAGGCAACTTCGGCTCGCCGAAGATTCAAAACCCTTGCAGAGTTTGTGACACCGACTTCCACATCTGATCTCCATTAGCTATTATCAACTCATAATTTGTTGTTCGAGTAATTTGGATATATACATACAGACACATACATTGCAGAGTCGTGCATTCCGCAGGGGTATTATCCCAAAAAGAAATCAAAGCGTGAGTTTGTAAAGAATAACCGATAACAGGACAACATAGATATTTAATATACAAAATAGAAAGGCACTCGCTCGATGCGACCCAGCACAGTATGAATCTCTACCCGGGAAGACACAAAACCAAAGAGAGAGAGAGAGAGAGATAGAGAGAGAGTGAGGGAAAAACTTTATTTGATCAAAGATCAAACTGAATTAAACGGATTGTTGTCGATAATAGCTAGGCCAATCGGCCAATCTGATGAGGCGAGAGGAAAGCAGTTGGATTGGAACTGGAACTGGAGCTGGAACTGGAGCTGGAACTGGAACTGGGCATATTTCATTCTTGCTCTTTTTCTGGTTGGGTGACTTGAGTTCTTATTATTTTTGTTGGTATTCTTGATATTCTTGGCGTTATGTTGGTTGAATGAATCTTGCGCTGGGTCATCATCGGCAAGTCGGGTGGCGGCAAAGGGGGCACAACAACTAAATGCATGACAGAGATATAGACCCAGATGCAGATGCAGATGCAGATGCGATGGCGATGGAGATGGAGATGGTGATGAAGATGGCGGACTGGTCGAACGCTTACTCACCTGTTATGTTGGCGCCACCAGCATTGCTAGTGGCAATCGTGCCGGCTGCATTTCCAGTTGTTGCAGCTCCACCATTGCCTCCTCCGTTGCCGCCGCCGTTGCCATTGCCGCCGCCGCCGCCGCCGCCGCCGCTGCCGGTGCCAGTTGATGCCGCAGCATTTGTAGACTGCTGCTGGGCATTTGTTGATGACGTTGCAGCGCCAACGTTTGGATTGACGGCAGTTGCATTGCCAATGTTGCTGCTGCTATTGTTGCTATTGTTGCCAACGACTGAACCACCGCCGCCGCCGCCGCCAGATGTGGCACCTCCTCCACCTCCGCCTCCTGCTGCTGTCGATGCTGCTGATGCGGGCGCCTGTTGCTGCTGTGACTGAGCGGCACCGTCCGCGGAAGCGCCGCTGCCTGTGGAGGAGACGCTGGTGGAGCCACTAACCGCGCCAGTTGTTGTGCCGCCGGCCGCGGCGCGATTGGCTGCATTCTGCAGATGCTTTGGCAACAACTGTGGCACTAAGCTAGGCTGGATCGAGAGTTCTAAAAATGTAGTAAATCAATATTAATTATTAATACGTTTCTTTCACAGCGGCTGCGTCTCACTCACCATGCTCTGTGAAGTTGAATAGCGGCGGCATCTCGCGGCCACTGGGCAAGGTGTGATTGCCCTCCATGCGCAGCTCATCGAAGAACGGATGTGCACAGGCCTTGAGCGGTGTGATGCGGGCGCTGGGCGTGTACTCGAGCAGCTGCGACACCAAGTTGATAGCTTCTGTCGGAGTGCGTATACGGAAAACCTGTGGAGCATCAAATCAAATCATATATTATATATATATATATATATATTATTTATTATTATATTATATATATGTGTCAAACAAGACTAATAACCAAACCAATTCGATCACAAAGCCTATCCTTGGGAGGAGAGGCAAGAATAGGGATAAGCAGCGAGGAGTCAACAATCATCAACATCATCATGATTCAAGACACACAATTAATTAAGTTACAAAGCAGATTTTCGGATTTTACTTTCATTTTGCATTTCAATTAATAAGCGTTAAGCGCATTTTCCCCTTATATTTATTTCTGCGATCATCAGATGAAAAGCAATCCAGTCTCACATACAACAAGGACAAAGAACTGATCATGTCTCAGATCACACATAAAAATCGAGGCTGATTGGTTAGAAAAGATACACAAGTACAGCTATATGCGGCAGACAGCTATTTTCCACAGATTGCCCACATTTGTGGGTGAATCGCTCAAGTGTTTGTGTGACTTTCAAAGAAGTAACATTTAACATTTAAGTGCAGCTCATGACCACAATCGGTCAGCACATATAAGCATATGTATTCATATATATATATATATATATATATATATATATATATATATATTTATGTACTATATAATGCAGATTGATGATAAACATCACAAGGGCTGATGGCAACATGGCAAAATAAAGGCGGCGGCACCACAAGTGCGAAAACAACAATCAACAGTCAACGCAAGTCAATTCAAATCAAATCAAATCAAATCAAATCAATTAAATTCAAACTCAATGAAATCAATCATTCAATCAATCAATCAGCAATTTAAGCCCATGAACTGAAGCTGAAGCTATCTTACATATACAGCATGTGTTTTAATTAAAAAAAAAGAAAAAAGAAGTGCATTTTATGATTGCTCGTTGCTAAGAACTATTTTAATTCAACTATATACAAATATTTATTTTGATATTTAAAATATTATACAATGATTTGTGGAAGCCATTTTCGATTTTAATTTGCCTGTTGTTCAGTTTTTACAAATTAGTTTTCACTTTCGATTGGGTTTTCTTGTCTTGGCTTACTCTCAATTGCTGTTTCTGGCTTAGGGCCTTTGCAAATTGGGTGCGTTCGAGTAGTGACTGCAACGAATTGTTATGTACACTTAAATAACTTGACTTCAAAAACACACAAACGCGAGAGCGAGAGCGAGATAGAGAGAGAGGGAGAGGGAGAGATAGACAGAGATAGACAGAGATAGAGAGAGAGAGAGAGATAGGAAGAATGAATGGAACAAATGTTGTTGGGTTAGCAACACTTGCACAATGGAATAATATCTATTCGAGATTCATATTCATACAGAAAAACATTCATATATGATATATGATATGTCAGATACATATATACATATATATATATATATAGATATATGTGTGGTTAGATAGGGATATGCGCATACAATACATTGTCATTAAGCGGAAAAACTTACTTTTTGCCATGGATGACTTTTAATTTGGGGAAATTTGAATTCCGTATAATTTGGATTCATTTCGCGTATTTGTTCTCTTGTCGGTGTGCCCAACACTTTGATCACCTCGACCAGCTGATCGACACCCGAATCGCCGGGGAATATGGGCTGTCCCAGCAGCAGTTCGGCCAGCACACAACCGGCGCTCCATACGTCTGCAAACCGAGAGAGAGAGAGAGAGAGAGAGAGAGAGAGTGAGATCGAGAGGGGGATAGGGATAACAAGTGACAAGTGGCATACCAATCTTAGTTGTATAGTTGATGGCGCCGAATATTAGCTCGGGTGCACGATAATACCGCGAGCAGATATACGAGACATTCGGCTCGCCGTGCAACAGCTGCTTGGCGCTGCCAAAGTCACACAACTTGAGTACGGCCGTTTCCGGGTCGAGCAGCAGATTCTGCGGCTTGATATCACGATGGCAAATGCCTAGCGAATGGATGTAGGCCAAGCTTCTGAACAATTGATACATGTAGAGCTACAAATTGGAAATGTTATCAATTAGTATATATTCGACATGCATATGTATATCTAGAAATGTGTTATGTAAAAGAAAAGTATTGTTAAAGAATTGATTTATTATTATTGTATCTATTGCGTCCCCCTTTCTGAGCCTATCGCTCTTCCATCAGCCCCAGTTCCCGCACGAATGTGAGAATCTTTGTTGGGTCTTCTATGTCTCCTAGGAGGTCTCTCTATGTCATTCCTAGGATGCTGCATCTTCTTCCAGTTAAGGCGACACATTCTGCTAGCATTCTGTGCATCGAGGATTCCTCCTCTCTAGTTTAGTTGGGTGACTTCTTCGTCTACAGTGTATCCTGTCAATGGACCGGTTAGCATCCTAATGCTGTTCTTTCCCATGGTTATAACTTGCTTAACAGAGAATTGAGTTACTGCTATTTTCCGTCTATTTTCTTAGTTATCAGTTAAGTCTTATTAGCTCAAGTCTTGGCTTATTTGTCGTTTATATAATAAATAATATTTGTAATATATTTCAAAAGTTCAGTTTTTGACTTGAGCTACTCTTTATCTCTCTATATATATAGTCATATATGTCAGCAAGCTGAAATTTGATTTCATCTCTAGGATCAAAAAAGTAAGCAGCTGATTTTATTTCAAAGTAATACTATTCATATTATGTATAATTAGTGATAGACTTAAGAAGAAACTAGATTCAGTACGTCAATCAATCAATCTATCTGCATTATTCCAGTGGATATGCCAGCATATTTATGTATAATTTATATATTATATTGTAGTATATTGTATTGTATTTATTTATAGTGTATAGTTAACTCACCCGTATGAAGTTGATTGGTATCGTTTGCTTAGTTTTGGCATATTGACGTGCCACTTTGTATACAGTTTCTGGTATATATTCGAGGACTAAATTCAAAAATACTTCATCACGCTGTAAATAGAATAAGGCGTATTAGGAATGTGCGGCAAATGTTAATTTCTGTTGCTTGTTGTTTTTGTTGTTGTTGTTGTTGTTGTAATGATCAGGCGAGCTCCAAACTGCAATGCGGGATATTGTTGTTCAGCAAGCGACATGTGGCATGTGGCATGTGGCATGTGGCATGTACAAGGATTCAACATTCAACGATGATGATAACGATAACGATTGTTATTTGAGCCGTAATACAGATTTATTGATGAATTTACATATATATATATATATATATATATATATCATTATATGTAGAATATGTGTGTAGAACATATCTAGCAACAAGCCGATGTAATGGAGGGTCGCTGGGAGGGGGCAGGGGGGAGTCTGTCGCCTGTTGCTTTAGTTGTAGCAAGGCAGAGTGGTTGGTTCAGGATCAGAGCGTTGAAGCGCCCAAAATGGAACATGCACAGGCATCTTTCCAGATTCTTCTAGCATGCGGTTATCTTCTGCTTTCGCAGAGAAGAGAAAGAGAGAGAGAAAGAGAGAGAGACAGACAGACAGACAGAGAGAGAGAGAGAGGGAAAGAGAGAGATAGCGAGGCATACAGCGACAGAGAAGAGAGATATTTAGAAAGGGGAAGAGAGACAGAGAGCGATAAACGCATGAGAAAACGAGCGCATGAGAGATATATGCAAATCATTTGGGGAGAGACAGAGAGATAGAGAGAGAGAGAGAGAGAGAGAGAGAGAGCAATTCTCTCATCTTTACTTTTCTTTTCTTTTCTCATTTCTTTTGTATACCCTTGCAGAGAGTATTCGGAGCTTGTCGTGAAGTAGACCTCTCTCTATATACATTTTTGATCAGCATCAATCGATATAGATATCGATTCGAATTTTGAAGATCTTTGGCATCTTTTGGATCGTCAGTCAGACTATATCATATAGCTGCTGGTATATAAAACCCATTGGTCAAAAGTTGACGTCTTGGATGAGCAACGTCTCCGTTTTGGCACTGATACATTATGTTTGACTATATAATATTTGCTCGAAGTTGTTCAATGAGTATCTCGTAGATGTTTAGAAGGTAAACTCCGGTCTGCAAGGGTATATAATCTTCGGCGTGCCTAAGATAACTCTTTTTTTTTCCTTGATTTGGTTTTGGATTTGGGTTTTAATATTGTTTTACATGATACCTGCGGCTTGAGCACAGCGGCTAAAATGCCCAAATCGATGGGAAACTCGGCCAACTAATTAAATCGCCATTTAAATCGTTCATATTGTATATATGTAATATAATAGAAAGAAAATCAGTTGAAATCAGAAAAAATATTTTACATATATATATCTATATATAAATATATATATATATATATATACATATATATATCTATATATTTATATATAGAGATATATATCTCGATTTGCTGTGCCAACTCTAGCGCAAATTAGCTGGGAATCCTCAACACTGATCGCATTACTATATTAAACAGATATGTATAAATCGGTATATTTGTTTTGCTTACCTTTTCACCACTCGAATAGAAAAAGTATAAAAGTTTTACAATATTACAATGCTCCAATCTGCGCATTATTTGCAATTCACGATTCTGTTCCAAGTCCCAAGCGAGAGAGAAATAGAGAGATTGATAGATTGATAGATGTATAACATTATTATTATGAATGGACAATTTACTAGACTAGATATTAAGATACAAACCTTAAATCGTCTGTCTTGTAAAACTTTTTTGATTGCAACCAATTCGCCGGTATCGCAGAGTTTCGCCTGGAAGACGACGCCAAAGCTGCCATTGCCGATGACTTTTGTATCTGTATAGGAAACTTCTTGAACCCGATCGGTGCCCTGGCCAGGCGTTGCAACGACTGTTGTAATTTTGGAACCATCACGACCTAAACACAAAAGAAACAGAAAGAGAGAGAGAGAGAGAGAGAGAGAGAGAGAGAGAGAGAGATATTAGATTGGACCAGTGATAATCAGTATAGATGGATATGTATTTTTTATTACTATTATTATTTTATGGTATCTTTAATTGCAACACACACACACACACACACAGAGAGATTGGCAATTGTGGTATACCTATTGTTTCCCAGGCGCCCTCAAGTTTCTCCTTGCTCCTATCGACCTCCTTTGGAATGGATAATGCGACGCTATGTTCGGGCCACAAATCATTCAATTTACCGATCAATTGTTTCATGCCTATGCCAGGCCAGTGAGGCAGAAAGAGAAAGAGAGAGAGAGAGAGAGAGAGACAGAGAGACACACACGCACACAGAGAGAGAGAGAGAGAGAGAGAGAGGAGAGAAAGAAATGCAGAAAGAGAAAGATCAACAACTGCGCTGCAGATAGATAGAAACACACACAGCGATTAGAGTGAAGAATACAACAGGTGGAGTAGCAAGAAATAGGCAAGAAATACTCTAAATCTCTAGCTAGCGGAAGGGACAGGCAATGGGGGAATGTACTGAGGGGAAGGCGTGGGGGGGGGGGTGAATTCTTTGATAATCTCCAACCAGTCATCGTCGTCGCCGTCGTCGTCTTATCGATCGATCTTCTATTTGGAATGCTTAATGTTTGCTGTGTGCCGAACCACTCCTCGCCCAGCTGCTAAACGTTTTACGTGATCGCTTCAAATATGTATATAGCATGTATGCATGTATGCATGTGTATGTGTGTGTGTGTGTGTGTGTATGTTTTATATATAATCTATGCATTTGATTTTATTTAATTTATAATTAATTTTGGCATTAGCACAACTTTCGATGGGCGGCAGCTGCTGTGCCCCATCCATATGCAATACGGAGCGAGGCGACGCGAGCCGAGACGAGGCGAGGCGAGAAGAGGAACGAGAGACAGACGAGGTAAGATTGAGGTGGAGGCATTCACTAAAGGTCAACGTTACCAGGGACAGCGACAGACAGAAATGGAGAATGATAGATAGCGAGAGAGAGAGAGAGCGAGAGAGCGACAGAGGGAGCTAGAGGTAGAGGTAGAGGTAGAGGGAGGGAGGGGAAGAAAACTAAATGCTTGTACTTGGATCCTTGTACTGCTTGCCGGCCGCCCCTGAGCTGCGCGTCTGCAGCTTGGACTTCTTGAGTGCGGCCAGCAGCGAAACGGATGACGAGGATGTGGTGGCGCCACCACCAACACCACCACCACCACCACCGACACCACGACCAGCCGTATGCACCGCTGCAATGGCAGCAATCGAAGTAGGCTGCTGCTGCTGCTGCTGCTGCTGCTGCTGCTGCTGCTGCTGCTGCTGCTGCTGCTGCTGCTGCTGCTGCACTGCTTTCCCATTGGCCGGACGACGCTCCCTTTTGCGCTGAGCGGATGAGGACGCTGTGGAGGCTGAGCTTGAGTCGGATGTGGAGCTGCTGCTGCTGGCCGAGCTTGAGGCTTGACTCTCATCCGATGATGATGCCGATGTATCCGAATTAGTACCGTTGTCGTCCTCGTTGCTTGATTTGTTATTATCCGAATCGCTGGAGTCGCCGGCTGAATCGCGTTTCTTCTTCTTGTCCATCTTTGCCATGGGTGTGGCGGGTCGCATCAGTAATGCGGAGCCATCAATTGTCGCATTGGGCGCCGAGTGCCGTTTGGCCTTCGATTTGATTTTCGTCTTGATCTTCGACTGCGGCTTACGCGGCGGCATCGGTGTCCAAGGTCGACTGGTGCTTGCGGCCACAGCAACAGCCGCCTCATGGGCGGCACGCACCGCCTCAATCTCCGCGAGCGGAGCATTGTAATAGTGCCGTGACGAATTATTCGAATTCAGATCACCACTACTGGCTGGAGCACTGCCTGGTGCCGTTTCACTTGCGGCTCCATCCGATTCGCTGGCATCGTTGATTGTCCGCTTCTTCCGGCGCACCACCCGCACCACCTTGCGGAGGCGACCTGGCGCCTGTGTCTTATCCACTTTGGCTGACAACTATCAAACTAAGCAGCCAAATGAGGTAACAACTCAGTTAGTCTCAGCGGTCCAGGGCAGGGCGCAAATTCTTCTCTCTCTCCCTCTCCCTGTCTCTCTCTCTCTCTCTCACTCTCTCGCTCTCTCTCCGTCTCTCGCTCGCTCTTTGTTTCTCTGTAGTAGTTGGTTTTTGGGTTCACTGGTTGGTTGGTGTTTTTTTTTTCTTTGTGCTGATTTCGGTCAGGCTTTGGCCTAGTTGGGTTAACAGTGCGCGCGTGGTTTATTTCTGCCCACTTGACCAACTTTTCTCGCGGACGTCTCGCTTGACGTTTAACGCAGACAATCAATCGATCGCAAACGATCGATCTTCAAATAGAAATGCACACAAATAAAATACAAAAACAAAAAACTAGTCGAAAAGAAAGCAAAAAAAAAAAGAAAAAAAAGAAAAAAAAACAGCAGAGCAATTCAAATCAAATAGACAAAAAATTGTCGGCGTTTTATCTTTTTAATCATTTGTGTGGCGGCTTTTTGCACACGCGCGCGCGGATCCGATCGATCGCTATATATATATATATATATATATATATATATATAAATATATATATATTATATATTTATTTAGTATTAGCAGGCACTTTGAATTTGTATCGATCAAGAGCTGCGGATCTGGGCGATGCGAACGCTCCAACTTCCGTTGCACAATTGGGCAAACGTTGCTTTCTTGTTGGCTCGAGGCAAACTTGGCGAGGACAACGACGAGCGAGACACTGACAAACAACGAACGGCCAGGCCAGCCAACGGTAAACAACGAATGGGCAAAACCGTAAAACGGCAACGACAACGACGACGACGACGACGACGACAGCGACAGCGAGAAACGAACGAAGATGCCAAGCGACTAGTCCGATATGCCAATATCGATCGATTGATCGATCGATCCATCGATCCATCGAACAACTCTGCACGATCTCTGCCATCCTCAACAATATCTGTAATCCACAATTCCCAATCATCACTCATGCCACACTCCACGATTCCCAATCTACAAAAACAACAACAACAACAACAACAAATACGAAGCAGGCCGCCACGACTCAATCGAACCAATCAGCTGATTTTACACGCTCGCTTTTTGAAGCCGCTCAGCTCAACAACGCACGCAACGCGACTCTTTCGCGGTTTTCCAAGCACGAAAACAGCGGACTGCGTTTGGTTTTTCTTTTTTTCTTCTATTTTTTTGCCTCAGAGGCGCATGAAAATATTTATAATTATATTGCTTATTATTTTTATGCCATATATATATCAAATATTTGTTGCAGTTGCTTGTTTTTTCTTTTTCGGCAGTTGCAAAATTTAATTGCAGGAAAATTGCGCGCAGAGCAGATGCCGAAAAGAACATGCGAAGACTTATTGTCTTCCACAGGCAGCCTAAGACACACAGACAGACAGACAAACAGACAGACCGACAGACAGACAGACAGGTGAAATGGAAGGAATGGGGAATGGGAAATGGCGGAGGAGGGGAAGGGGAAGGGGGATTGGCGCATAACAGATGTGGACTCTAAGATTCGGGGCTCAACGACACGGGGCGGATGTAGATAGTTGGACCATGCCGCAACTGATGGACAGACAGCGACGAGCAGCAGCCAAGCGCAGCCAAGCATGCGACAGCTGTAATCCACACTCCCCCTCCCATTGCACCATCCCAGCCCATTCCATCCCATCCACACCCCACACACACACTGACAGCTCAATGCAATGGAAACAGAGCAAGAGAGAGAGAGCAATAGAGAGAGAGAGAGAGAGAGAAAGTTGGAGAGAGGGGGAGAGAGAGGGAGCACTGCAATCAAAGGATATGCGCGCAAGAAGCCACAAATGAAATGCAATTTATTTCATTATAATGAATCAATTAAAAACAAATAAGAATATTGCCAGTCGCTGGCTAGCCGACTAGGCAATACTCTGTACACAGTGCAAAAGAGGTCAAATGAATATTCAGCCTAAGCTTTCAACACGACTGGACATTTCAAGGGTCAAGTCTTAAGAAGCCTTAAAGATTCGATTGCAACACTAATAAATACTGTTTGTCTCTTTGAGAGCAGAGCAGAGTATGCAACTATAAAACTATATTAAAAACTGCAATATCAGATTAAATAATAATGAATATATAGATCTATATAGCTTCCATAGATCACAAAAATTTGCAATAAGAACCGAAGGCGTCTGGTGGAGAAGGCATTAAAAATTATTAAGGCAAATATTTGACTCACTTTAAATAGTGATGCACAGCCAGCATCCTATGAGGAAGTCAGATGTGAATACCCTTTTTAAATAATTGCAATGGGTATTGATTTAAAAAGGAGGCCGAGCAAAATGCGGCATAAATGGCATTGGAATTGTTTTCGATACGGGGCGCCACCATTATACACTCATCACAAATTGGCATACAAATACACCAAATACATCAGACTGTTTATATTATATAGCACATATGCGTATATATATATATATATATATATATACATATAAATGTATATATAACGAACAACAAAAGAACCGAACGAAATACGATCAACTTTAATTTGATATTGTAAGTTTGTTTATGTTAATCAAATGATTATTGGTTTCACTGCTTGATAATAGCGATGAAGACGATGTTGATGACGGTGTTATTCTTGGGCATCTGTTATGTATGGATGATTATATATATGTTTGCACGTAAATCGATTATAAATTGAATTGCTTGTTTCTAGCCCCAATGAAAAGCTATGCGCTAGTTTTGCTTTATGTGAAAAATTAATCAAATTATCAACGTGTATGTAGAACATCAATTTTCCTCAGCTTTTCAGCTGTAAACATTGTAAAATAATCCGCTCTACCGCGTTGGGTGCTAGCTAAATGGAAGAGCCAAGAGGGAGGTGGTGGGGGGCACGAGGGAGTGGCCAGAAGGCCTGGGGCGTTGTCAAAATGGACACGTAATTTTTTTAAAAGTCTTCTATTTATTTTTTTTTTTTCTGTTTGTCTCTCTCCCTCCCTCCCTCTCTCGCTCTCTGAGGCGACGTCAACCAATCGATATATGTATGTAAAAGCAAAGTTGGCAAACGAGACTACAGGCAGAGAGGGGCGAGAGGTGGGGCGTGGTACTGTGTGTGCATGTGTATATATATGTGTGTGTGTGTGTGTGTGTGTGTGTTTATGGTAGCGGCTTGGTATCGAATGTGCAATTCAAAGCATGAAACGGGACGACTCAGCTGAAAGAAGAGTAAACAACTTGAGAGCAGCACTGGGAGCCCTAAATGTGAAAAGGGGAATACCAAAATATTCATCAAGTGGAGTGCCACAGATACACAGACACACACACACACACGCGCACAGAGTTTGCATGCATCCAAGACAGACGGCTAATCATAATCAGGTGTCTGAAACAATATATTGTGAAGCTTCCAATCGCCTGCAATGCAAAGCTCCATTTACAAGTGAAATAAACACACGATAATGTTACCATGATAAGCATTTGCAATGCATTTAACGCAATTCAAAAATATATATACGCAAAGCAACAGAATAGAACCAATTTGCATACCTATATATATATATATATCCAAAGAAGTCTATCAAGAAAATTAATTACCTACAGTTTTCTACTCGAAATATTTCGAAAATATTTAACGTTTGAATATTTAGCGATGCAAATAGATGACGTTAATTATTATTTATTATTACGCAACTGGCAGAAGAAAGCCCCATAATATATATATACATATATATATATATATATTCTTGATCACCATCGAGAGCTGAGTCGATCTAGTTATATCTATCTGTGTGTGTGTGTGTTGGCGTATATCATGCGCAGAGCAAGTTGATTTTAATTTATCGATAGCTCTCGCTTGGCGAATATCGATACAAATCGATTGCACTTTATTACAAAACAAAGTAATATTAGCTGGTGCAAGCGTATGTAGAATAGAAATGTATATGTGATAAGAGAGCAGATTTAGATTTATATTTATATATTTTATTTATTTTTATATTTAACAGCTGGCTGGCTTCATTCTTACTTGTTTTAACTACATTTCAATTAACTGAAAAGATTGACAAAGTAAATATAAACTATTCTTAGACTAACGATACGATTTTCTCGATTCACTCGACATTCGTTTAATTTCGCATTTTTCTCTTCACAATTTTCACTCTAAAACTGTTACTGTTTATCAAAAGATTTTCTGTCGTTTTTGATTCGAATCAAATATGCGAAAAATAAATAGAATTTGACGCCGCTGGTGACTGGTGGTGACTGGCGACAGTCTCCGCGATGTGTTTTGCTTTGCTGTGCAAGAAGACACCATATGAGACTTATGCAAATTGATCTTCGGCGATCTCTTATCGCATGGATATGGCAAGTCAACTGGGGGAGCTGCGTCTCTTTAGTAAGTCAGCTGAATGACAGCTAAATGTGGTTTAAAATAGAGACACATCTCTTCTGGCAACTGCGATAGGACAGCAGGCTGTGTGTGTGTATGTGTGTTTGTGTGTGTGTGTGTTTGTGTGTGTGTTTGTGTGTGTGTTTGTGTGTGTGTTTGTGTGTGTGTTTGTTTGTGTGTGTGTGTGTTGCTTTGGAGGTGGAGGTGGGAGATGCCTCGACCGCGGGCAAAAAGGCACTTGGCAGGCATCCCTTGGACGCCAAGCCAACTCCCACCCATCCATCTATCATCGAGCTGTTTTGCCAGTCTCTCGCTCTTTGCGCCTCACCCTCACCCACGCTCTCGCTCTGTCTGTCTGTCTGTCTGTCTGTCTCTCTCTCTCTTTCTGTCTCTCTCTTCTTTTTGTTCTTACGTTATTCTTAGCGGCAAATTGCATACTTTTAGGTGCGCTGCATTAATTACGCGCCCAAGAAGCCCCAAAAGTGTGGGCGAACAACAAGCGAACGATTGCATAAACGAAGGCAATGCGAAGAGCAAATCCCGAATGCAAAACCAAATGGCAAAATCGAGAGAGAGAGAGCAGCGAGAATTCTCGCTGTTTCTGGCACAGCTCGATAGAGTTGTTCAACAGCGAAATAAACCAAACAACAACAACAAAAAGAAAAAGAAAAGAAAGGAAAATAAAAGAAACAAGAACAGTTAGCATTCGGCATGGCAACGATTCCATTTGCAATCTTAGCCTGATTATTTTTAAATATTTTAGTGCCGATAATCTAAATAATCTTTATGAAATTAATAAAACAACACACTTAAATATGTTTTTTTTTTTTACAAAACATACAAATACAAAAAAGGTTCTTCGTACAAGAAATGGAATTCCAATCAAATATTGCCCAAGCTCAATTAACATAACTTTAAAGCTTAGGGACTAGTTTAGACGAAACATGACTCAGCTTTTCATGCTAATCAGATATGCCTATATATGTATATATATATATATAGATGTGTGTGTGTGTGTGTTTGTGTGTGTTTTTAATCTTTGGAAAAAAACCAAAAAATAACCAATAATCGAGCAATCGATAATGTATCTGTATTTATACAGTCGTCGACTGTTCTAAAGTGCAAATCTTGAAAGTAGTTGCCAATAATTCGGACAAATAAATATTTAACTCAATATTATGCTTAGATAGACATTTTAGCTGATGACGTTTGACGCCTGATTACAAATATTTGTAGAAAAACAGAAAAACATTTGCGTTTGGCAGACAGACTTCCTCCTTAATTATTATTTAGTGTTCGTTTAGGCAGAGAGGCATCAGATCAGATGGTTGCCAATCTTCGAATGTACCGCCTAAAGGTCACAAGACATCTGTTGCCTCCACTCCAACCCCCGCCTGTCTGTATCTCTCTTTCTCTCTCTCTCTCTCTCTCTCTCTCTCTCTGTATCTGCCTCTCTTGACACTCTGTCAGTAGTCAGGCAACAGCAACAGCAGCTGTTGTTGTTGCTGTCAAGCCCCCAACCAACTGACAGCAAAATTTGAAATTAAATCAAATCACAATATAAAAGGCCAACGCAAAACAAGTTGACAAATGTTTTTGGCCGAGGGTGAAGCAGGGAGCAGGGAGCAGCAGCGGAAAGAAATCCGAAGCTAAGCAAAGCGTGGCAGGCAGGCAAAGAAGCAACAGCTGTCAGCTTAGGCGCTAGCAGAGACACGCCTTCATTTTGCTTTATACATATATATATATATAAGTAGTATATATATATATATATTTATATGCATATGTATATATGATGTGGTTGTTATTGTGGAAAGAGATCTGTTTTATGAGCAAAGCACATGATTATATTAAGACAACAACATGTGATGATAATAACAACAAAGAGCTGAGAAGCATCCATCTATAAAGCGTACAAATAAGTCTGTATCTATATACATATATATAAAATTATATATATATATATATATATATACATATATATTTAATATGTACATATGCCGGCCATATAATAATAATCAACATCTTTCGCGACTTGACGCCCTGCTTATTTATACTGATAACCTGAACATGCAGTTGTCATGTCATCTTCTTATCACACAAAATCTGAGTGGGAACAGCAACAACAACAACAACAACATCAGCAACATCAGCAACAACAACAACAACAACACCAACAACAACACCAACAAGGTGTGCAAGGTATGCATCGAATATTCTATAATTTAGCTGGCCAACACATTTTTTATTATTTATTGCCAGTAATGCTGTTGTAGGCGTTGTCTATCGATAATGTGTCTAGACCCTAGAGGCGCAAACCCTTCCCATTTCCTTCCCAGCAGCCCATTGGCCTTATCTGTATCAAAAGTTGTTCAAGTCAAAGGCTAACAGGCGCTAATTACACTCAGTGTGAGTTTGCATTAATATAAATCATTTGTAGACTCTTTGTGGTTTACAAAATATTATTTTTATCGAATTTGTTATAATTTAGCATTTAGCAATTCCGGTTCGTCAGAAACGCAGTTCAACATTCATCATTTATCCACATTTATACTAGAATCCATTCGACTCTATTTGCCCAATATATATATATATATATATATATATATATATATAAGTATATATTATTATGGAAGTCTTGTGTGTTTCAGTTCTTTCTC